>CM060955.1:60388105-60803105 GCA_030765055.1 Mantis religiosa | reverse complement strand
ATCTAATTGCTAATAACATGTTGAAGTGTTTGCCTTATTAAAAAGGAATTTTACGTAACTGTTGTAACTCCCTTTCCTTAAAAGGGAGTCAAAACATACTGCATTAAATATATAAATTGTGTTTAAAATACATAAATGACTTATGCCGAGCATAAGTCATTTGTGGGATACCGGTTGTTATTGGTTTGAATTGTTGAATACTATGTCATTTTTGTGTAGTTGTTTCTCGCGATGCAATGGAAAGAGTATGGAATTTCAAGGCCAGCTTGCACGGACCTGTTTTTAAACATGCGACTATTGCTTGTGTCCTCCTTTGGAAGTCGTGAATTCCCGTAGCCGTTCTTTAGACACATTGTTTATTTCAGGATTGTTTCCATTTCGCTAGGTGAATCCAGGGAGAAATAGCTCCCTATATCTTACGAATTTCCTGTTTCTCAACTCATCCTTCATCCTAGTTGGCTATTTGAAGGTTCAGTGCGAATGGTAGGGGACTTTTGTTCTCTATAAATCTTCGTTCTGAGGATCAGTGGAGGTCTCCATGTCTCACGCCTTCCAGTAATTCCACAGGAAAGATTGACGAGCAGGTTGTAAGAGCTGTCACCAGGAAGCACCAATTTTTAGCTCTTAGTGACACTGACCTCTACTGTCTTTCTACTCTACTCGCCACCAGCAAGCACCAATTTTTAGTTCTTAAGGACTCTCACGTTTACTGTCTTTCTGCTTTATGCGTCTCTCTTCTGTGCGACCACCATGTGCAGCCGGGGTTCTTATTCTGGGTTCTTCGTCTTTGGATCATTCTTGTGATCACTCTTGATCAGGGTGGTTATGGAGTCCTTTAGCGGAATCTTATCTATTTGCATCCTCGGCCAACATCTCCTATGGTTAGCCCTTCTAGGGGATTATTATTGTTCCTGCAATCTTTATAATCTTCGTTTCACCTTACTCTATGTCTCTTCAAGACGTTGGAGTATCTTGTATTCTGTCATTTATAATTAAAACCTAGTAACTTCTCATATAATAAAACTAATTGTTGTCTACGCTATCCGGCTCTACCATCTTGCTCCCTAATCCTAACAGCTACGTCCCAAGTTACAAAGTAGATCGTAATATTATGGCGTAGTCGCCGAAGTTACAGTACTTAATGTAAGAATACAAGTAGCCTAAACCGGATAATAGGACCACAGAGGAGACGAATATCTTAGAACAACCACCTAGAGGATCCAGGAGAGATTAAGGTGGGAACAAGGAGCAGGACGAAGGACTGCAAAATATAACCCAACAGTAATTATGAAGAGGAGGAGATGGAATAATCGAATACAGGGTAAATAGAAGAAGTAGGTATTCATATATATCAACCGATGGATTGAGTGAAGTGGGTAAAGAAAAGAGAAAACCCGGCTAGACAGATAAGAACGAAGATGACACAAGCTAGTTGTAGTCATAGAGTTAGAATGCTGAAGAATGCAAGCTACTGGAAGCAATAGTGGCAGTGTAAGTTTATTTAGTTTACTTAGTTGAATTAGCTTAGTAAATATTTACAATTATAACATTTTCTGTATAACATTAAATAAAACAAAAAAATGTAATGAACCTGTGGATTACACGTCCTAGCTTAGATACAAGATGCTACGACAAAATAAATGCAGAAATAAAAAAATAAAGTACTGAATGTAACTATATAGTATACCTGAGATAAAATTCAGATAAGTACTTCGCTTGGTACTTAAACGCTATTCAAGAAACTTCCTTCTCATGAAAACTGTTTCGTAATTTTTCATTTTCCCCTATTTCTCTGGCTAAAATGATTCTGAATGAAATACCATATGTTTAACATACTTGTACAAATAATAAAATATGTATCTTGATTTTTTGTGCTTAAACTTTGAACTGCTCATGTTGTGATTGGATTTTCATAACTATGTTTCATTCGAAACCATAAGAAAGAGAGAGAAACTTATCATACAGAAATGTAGATCTGGATAAAATAGATTATTTAGACAATTTCTTCTTCTGTCGTTAATCGTTTAGAGATATTTTTTGCTATTATTTCGAATTTTTCAATACTTTGTCATACATTTTTGAAGAACTAGGTTAACAGTCGTTTGTTTTGTGCAAATAGTACGAAATTTTAAAGTCATCATATAGCAATTCGGTTTTCAAAAATGCAATAATCGCTTTAGTCTCCAGTTCCTCTTTGTATGTGAAATGTGTAGTGAGATAATTTTTAAAAACGTTTACCTAGATGACCTTGAAGTAGTTAAAAAGTAAGCTTTTGTAAGAATAATTTGTATAAAAATGGTAAAGAAAATCATGTGTTTTAGACTTTTTTTAGTATTCCTCTCATCAATCTTAAATATGTCGACTTACTCAGCAAACTATTGTCTAACTGCATGACTCTTTAGTGTAAACGTAATCAAATATACAGCTTTAATATATCTGACCTTGTTATTTACATTCGAAACACTTGCCGCTATAAATTGATTGATTCATTATCAGGAAGTCTTTAAGGAGATGAATGTGATGCAAGCCTTGCTGTATCAATTATTTGTGTATTTCTTCTAATGACTTAATTGTGTCATTACACACGACTTGACATTCTAATGCGCAGCGTCAAGATTTTCTCACGTGCAGTAGTCACCAGTGTTGTCCAAAGTCCTTAATGTTTCACAAATGTTTCACTTTATCAGGAAGAAGTCTTTAACTTTCTTTACTCTTACATGATGTAGTGAGGTCTTCATATTTTATTTGAAATTTTTACATTTTTCTGTCATTTACGTGTCATGCATGTATTTCAGCCAATGAGATTAGCAATTTACTATAGAAATTATATATACCTCATGCAAAAATGGCTTCATTAGTTTAATGTTGGCGAAGCTTTGGGAGTTCTAACATTTTCTTTTGTGTATTAAAATACTTCTGTCCATAAAAACCATACGTGAAATTTTAAATGCTACAGTTTTCCAGTCATTTAGTGTTTTAACGTCGTTTAATTATCTTTACATTTTAGACGTCTAAAGCCAAAGGCATCAACAAATTAATCATTTAATAGCCTCACCAAAATGCAGAAATAAGCTTCTATCCACATTTACTGGAGCTATTGTGATTTCAAGTATAGCGCAAACTTATCAGAGATTGACATTATTCGATAATTTAAAAACGGCAATGTTAAAGTAAATTGTTTTGATAGTGATATAAATAAAAATGTATTATTTTTCATGATTTAAAGTTATTGAACTCACTGTTGTAAATGTTTTATTAAAAACCAAGTTTAGAAGATAAAATACATCTTCAATCTTTCACTGCCACTTAGAGACGAACTTCCGTACTGTATACAAACATTTGGCATTAAGATATTCTGGACATATGTCTTTTATGTCTCCAAAAGGAATGCATTTTCGCAAAGGTTTGCCACTCTGCGTCAATTTTTATATGAATTTTTTTTTCAAACAAAATTCCTTTATCATTTTTTTAAATCTATTATATTTGAGATACCGACGTAAAGAATAAAACTTAATTATTGAATTTTCTGTTAATGTATAATTTGTTCTGATTGTATTTTGAATTACTTGAGAAATGTAGATATCATTAAAACATAATTTTTGTATCCAGTAATTTTTTTGGAACAGACACTATTTCGCATGCAATTCGATGTAATCTGAAAGAATCGTTCATGACTTCTTATGTGGGGAGATATTTGTTTGTCAAGGACCAATTAGCCATCAAGGTATCTTATTTATTGTTTTTATTAATTGAATTCCTTTTATTGGTAAGTTATACCGGACGGTGTATGAAATAAATTGTGGAAATTATGTCAAAATGGGTTCAGGAGCTAGAGCTTAGTTACCCGACATTTGTCTTCTCAGATTCAGGAAAAACCACGGAGAACACCTTATGCAGATAACTCATTCTAACTGAGATTTGAACTTATTGATTATAGGTACATATTCTGCGTCGACACAATTGCAGGTGGACTGATGTTAACTTTGAATATATCTTTACAGCAATTCTTTTCAAATTTTCTACCTATCCAACACCAAAAGCCAACCTGCCTTTTTAAATATTTGAATGTCACATTTATACTACTCTGTACCTATAAAACTATATTTAACAAAAGAATTTTGGACAATAATTTATATGGTATGCAAAATGTATGCAGAAAATCAATTTGCAGAATAGATGTAAAAATTAGTGACAGTCACTATGGAAGATCTATGATTGTAAACCATTAAAATATTTTATAACGTAGAAACTGATAGAAATTTATTTGTTTCTTAATGTAAATTACTTGTTTTTAAATAAATATATATACAATATTTTACTCCTTAATAATGCTTACATAAAAACAAGCTTTGTCCGAATGATGTAAAACACATCTTTTAATAAAATATACATATTCTGCATTTTAAACCTTTCCAACCCACTTCCAATCAATATTTGACTGTGAACTTTCAGCAATTTTCCATGTTTATGATATAAAGTACGAGTTATCTGTAACAGAGACCTGATTTTCAGGTTGATAAAATGTTGAATATCTAAATTGTTTGAAGGTACCTGTGCACTATTTCATTTTTAGCATGCCATACTGACTTTAATAAACAAAATAGGCGAAAACACTGACTCAGTTGAGTACAGCTGTTTCATTACTTCATTTGTTATTATCAAATCCCTACCAAGTGTCCGTATAATATCAATGTCCAAAATGAAACACTAATATAATCTGTTTTAAAAAGAATAAAAGTGGATCAATAATAGTTATTTAGGATACAAGTTACAAAACTAAAGATTTAATGGCCATTCGCGTCAATTTACCGAGCGGGATGGTTCAGGCGGTTTCCTCTGTGGCCCGCATTTGGGAAGAGCGAGTTCGGTTCCCGTGGCCACCTTCTTGACTCATGGTTTTTTCTGGGGGTTTCCAAGTCGCCAGTCGAAAGCTGGATAGGTTAATTATATTCCCAAAATTTCCTGTCCCTCCATCTCATCCCCATTGTCATTTAACATTTCTCATCCGGTGGTCTATTTCAGGATAGATATGTCGGCGAGTATATCGGCGTTGCATGACAGGATGATATGCTCTTTTAAAAACTTAAATCCTCCTGTCGGACGGTCTCAGGTCTCCGAACCCGGGCTGGTAGGGCGGTTTCCGGACCACAGTAGGGTGGTATGCTGGTTGTACTAGCCTCCCGGAGAGTTTCCAACTGGTCAACTATAGGGACCCTGCCCTCTGCACTGTCGTGGCTTCTTGGCACCACCACCCACTGTCTCCTCTCGCCCCGTCCTTCCAAGGGTGCACGACTTGGGAGCATAGGTACAATAAACCAAGTTTGAACTTCAATGCCGAATCACCTCCGTAGTGTAGTCCAGTCCACGACAATTTAAAGTGAAACTGAAGGGAATGTTATAAGCCCCAATAATTACTGATGAATATGAAGATACACCTTTTTTGAGCTGTTGCTTGATATTCCTTGCTATTGGTTTGAGCCTACAAATTCTTAAACTTGTCTCAAGTAGGACGTCAGTATTAGCTTTTCTATGTCCTCACCATGCAAAGAGTATAGAATATCAAAGTCATTATATACCGGATTACTCTTAAAAGATCTTATTATCGCTTAATCCTGCTATATATTTCCTATTCTGCCCTCAAAGAAATGTGCAGTAAAATCATTTATGCAAAAGTTCATTTCGATTAACGTGAAATAGATGGAAGCATAGGAGTTTTAAAGAAAAGATGGTATCGGAAGATCGCGGATTCGATCTCCACTTGCCTTCGGTTTTTCCGTGGTTTCCCATTCATGTCACTATGCGAATGTGGAGTAGGTTCTCTAATGTAGGGATTCCATTCCTTCTTCATTTTATTCTCTTGTCAGGTTGCTTGTCAGCGCGGTGATTTCGGTAGATGAGGGGAGATGGTGCCCTATGTAACCTATGTTCCTTTGAAGTAGCTGTCCAAGATACTAGGGTCGCTTCGTTGCCCTCTCCCTGGGTGTAATGAAAACCTCTGATGTAGCGCTGGGTGACAAATTGTACGTCTGTTAAAGAATTCTGCACGTCTCTGTGGCTTTGCTGACCCCATCCTCTACCAGTCGGTGGTCTCCCTTCGGCCCCTCCTTACCCTTGGTGGTAGTATCCACAACAGATCCCTGGGGGATCACAGTGAGCAAGATATTCTCCTCCGTTCAATCACAACAAAATAGATTTTAAGGATAGTTTGTACAAGGAGAAAGTCATATAAATGCATATAACTGACTTTTATTTATACTTTTGCCTGCATATTTTTATTAAACGTTGTTGAAATTCTCTGTTAAATACCTTATAAGCTGTCTTGGTACAGACTTACTCCGATTTGAGGTATCGTTCATCAAAAGAGTGTGCAACAACCAGTCACAGAAAGAACTTCGCTGTATACAGGTGCATCCTCGAAGAATAAAGCCTTAAGCAAAAAGTAAACTATCAAGAATGCTGCTATAAAGTTTGTATCAGCCCTGAACATCATTATTCTCGCCGTAGCTCTACAGTACAAAGAGGCCGAGTACTGTCGAAGTCTTGACCCTGCATGCAAATGCTGTTTGCTCGTCACGTAGCTCAATTAATGAAACTCACGTACTCTTTAATTGCAGCATGACCACCAAATATAGAACCGTACGTGTATATAGTAAATCAGTACAACTGATAATTTAATTAGAACGATCACTTCCTTATGCCATCCCACGCAGAAATATTTCTGTCATCCCACAATGCTCTGCGTCACAAAAGGACTTTCCTCACGATTGGGAAACGCACACTCCTATCTCCTTTTGAGGCTACTAAAGAAGTGACTAATTCTAACTTTAACTTAAATTATGTTATCCAAGCAATTTTATACATGTTTGTTTGCAAGTCCTTTTCTCTCTTTCCTCTCTCTACCTTGTACCTAGTAGATAGAGAGGGTATAGCACTTCACCCAAAATTTTGATACCATGATTTCACCGAAAGTACATGTAAAGGATAGTCTGAGAAAAAGAGTAGTTTTGTGTGAAAGTCTATGCAGCAGATCCTAGTAAAACTTTGAACTTAAATACTTAGTATAGTTTAAGTTAATTGATGGAAATTAATCATTTCTGCTCACTAGCCGTATATAGGCTAAGGTTTTACACAGATTGAGTCAACATGAAAAATTCAATGCCATGGCCGGGATTTGAACCACGGATTTCCTGGTTTCCGTCCAGTCGCTCTTACCCACTGAGCTACCATGGCCAATTTGCCGTCATGACTTTAAATTCTGCAATTGACTCATATATTTTCCCAGTAAACCACTAGGGCCTCTCGTATTCGAGGTACATCGTTTGTGGCGACTTACTATTGTAAGTATTTAAATCCCAGGCTTCATCATTAAACTCTTATTATTTAAGTTAATTGATGGAAATTAATCATTTCTTCTCACTAGCCATATATACGACTAGCCGTATATAAATCGTTATTAACGTCCAAATAATGTGAATATCAGCTTACAAAATCATTTAGCAAATAGTCCCCAACTAAGGCAACAATTTATAATTGGTCCAGCAAATTCAAAGAAACAGATGTTACTGATGAAAATATTGCCGCTGTAGGAGCAATGATTGAAGAAGTTAGACAGACATCTTGTGAATTTATTCGTCTGAAATTGAGCATTGATATGAGTTAAATCCAAAATATTTTACATTAAGACATACCGAAGAGAACTTTGTGGTCGACGGTTTCTATATAAACTGATCCTGAACGAAAACAACAAACTGATTGGTGTGGAAGAACCGTGCATAAATTCCAAGGTGCCACTTTATATTTGCTTTGAAATGTTGTTACGGATTATGAATCTTGGATTTATTATTATGTTCTGAAAAATAAAGTCAATCGGCTCAATTGATCTTTTAAACAGAACCTAGGATTACACAAAATCTATGAATTCTTAATGTTGGTAAGAATATGACTTTATTCCTGTCATTTCTTAACAGACCATACTACTGCTATAGCATTGGAAGATATACTTAATGTTTCTATATACACAAAGTCTGTTTATCGTAACATTCTGAAAATGTTTATGAAAAATACTTTAAGGAGATATTGAAGTGAAAACTTCTTTAATTGCGTTTAGCACTTTTTGTGGGTAGTGAATTAAACTGAGCCGTCACGCTGGAATATGTGACGCTCATTCGGGTAAAGTCGGCTCGAGTTGGCTCAATCCGAACTAACCCCCCCCCCCCCTCACTCATTCGTTATTCCCTATTTTCCGAGTATTTCGAAACGAATTGTGCTAACGTAATATTTTCTAAATACTCTGATCTTCTCTCGTACTTATCGAATCAATTTTCCTTCCATACATTCAGTACTATCATCATCTAAATCAGACAACTTCTTCAAAGTTTTTCTTATGCGTTGACGTTCAATTAGCCATACCGTTGGAATATATATACGATGTCGACTGAATTTTTTGACATGGGCTCTCGAAATAAACCACGCAGCTTCATGACTTGTGAATTCAGTATGATTTAGTATATTCACACTAATATTTTTGGTTATGTCGATAATATCAAATTCCGGATGTTCATTCATTGTTTCGATTACTCTTCTTTGCAAGTGACTTACTCCTCTATTTGTTTTATTGACGTATCCTACCATATAAGCTGCACATGAATATTCTTCTGTAATAAATTGGAAGTCGGTATTTGATTGAACATTATTAAATATGAATGAATTGAAAGGATTATGCCATTTTTCCGACGGTTCACGTTTAACGAAAACTTTTGGTCCAGTAATTCCTGCTCTGATTATTGTAATAATCTTCATCCGAATTTATACTATTACAGGTGTAAAATTGCACCAACTTTATTTAAAGTAGCTAAACGAAGATCACTATTTATATCTGCATTCGCATTATTGTATAATTGCTGAAAGGTATTTTCTTCGGGAAATCTGTTGGCAACATCATGTATTTCATCCTCATGCGTGGGGGTTTCTTCACGGCACAGATCTCTACAAATTTGAATAGTTTTATCAATGTCCATGTCAGATTCAAACTCTTTTCTCCTCTGCAGAATAATATCCTCATTATCGTCATAATAGTAACAAATCTAATCTCTGCTAATTTTTCCTCTTCTTCGTTTCGGAATGGCAAGTGCATTGTTACCATCTCTCGCTTATATTCGTTAAAGTCAGTGGTCATGTCGTAATTTCGATACCCAGTTATGCACGGTTCACGTCTCTCAATAAAGTCTTTTTGAAGTGAAAACTTCTTTAGGCGTATGGAAAGATAGAGTCAAACTGAAAAATTCAATGCCATAGCCGGGATTTGAACCACGGATATTCTGGTCTCCGTCCAGCCACCCTAACCCTTAAGCTACTATGGCCAACGTGCCTACATGACATTAAATTCTCCAATTGACTCGTGTTTTTCCCGGTAGACCACTTAGGAGTTCTCATAAACACAAGAGACAACTACCTTATTGGCGACTTACTATGCTGTAAGTACTTTAAGGCCCGGGCTTTATAGTTAACCACTATTAGGTCAATTAATGGAAATTAATTGTTCTTTCACACTGGCCGTGGTTTACCGGGAAAAACACGAGTCAGTTGGAGAATTTAATGTCATGTCGGCACGTTGACCATAGTAGCTCAAGAGTTAGAGCGGCTGGACTGAGACCAGAAGATCCGTGGTTCAAATCGCGGCTATGCCATTGAATTTTTCAGTCTGACTCTACCTTCCATACTTTAGCCTACACACGGCCAGTGTGAAAGAACAATTAATTTCCATTCTTTAGGCGTGTTTAGCACTTTTCGTGGGTAGTGAATTAAACTGAGCCGTCACGCTCATTCGGGTGAAGTCGGCTCGAGTCGGTTCAATCCGAATTAATCCCCTCCCACACTCATTCTTTATTTCCTATTTTCTGTGTTAATATAAAAATAAAATACAGGTAAAACAGTATATTATGTGATTTGATTTTACTTCCTTTATATATCCTTTATGTATAACCCTCTTCGCACGATCGCAAGTCCGTGGTCATTCAGTTGTTTCAAGTATTTTCATTTGCGAGAACACTTAGCGTAAGGCATGAAATGTTTAGCTCGCAACTGGCCTCCTTGCGCAAGAATGAGTGTCAATATTAAACTTTTAAATCATTTTTAAGAATAATTTATAATGAATAGTTTTCAAGTTTTCACTTGTGTCGTGTGGTCTTAAGCACACACAATTTTTTTCTCTCTCATGATAACGTAACGTTGCATACAGCAAAACAACTGCCTGCATGTCTTGCAGGTCAGAACAGGGACCTACCACCTACAGTCCTGACCTACCTCTTCTGATTTCATTTTTTTTTTTTTTTTTTTCCGAATCACGTTTTTGTCATCAGCTGAAGCGGTGGAATATTATAAAACTCTGATTTCTGAAATTCCTCAGTAAAAGTGGAATCATTTTTTAAGGATTGGTTTCATCGAATACAAAATGTGTTGATGTTAAAACTGAATATTTTGAAAAACAACAAACCCATTTAAAATTCTTAAAACTAATCCTTGTTTCACTTCCTGAAAGTATTCAGCGTCGTCCTCGTATAGAATCGGAATTTTATGTTTTAAATGCAGTCTTTTAAGGTACGGTTATGATCAAAATAACTGTTATATGGTCTGTAACTTGCGTGTTGTTATTTGGCTTGTGTTTTGATATATAACTTACAGTTTTAAGGATCCGAAGATTACTGCTCGTCTCTTTTTTCCCTTCTTTTTTCTTCGCAACGTTAAACATGAAACCTTGTGAGTACAACCAGGCACAAATGGGTAACAAAAATACTTTTGTTTACGATCTGCTATAATAGAAGGGATTAGGATTTCGCAATGAGAAAATTTGTCGGTCTCCTTGATAATTTATTTGAAACAGCCCATCTCTTAATTAACACTAGTGATGGTGCCGACAGCATTCAGGAGGAGCACAAGGAAAAAAGAAACAGTTTGAAAAATGTGCAGGGTTAGAGGCGATAATTGTTTTTGCAATTTTCGTGTGGAGAAACGAGCGAGCGAGACCAGGAGCTTGTCTATACTTCTGTTTCATATACCGACCTCAGAAGGAATGTTTTGTCAAACCGGAGGGTTCAGTATCTGAAGAACAGTTTTGTTATAGAGGTCTAGCTGAACTTTCCCAACGCTTATCTCAAATGGGAAATGTTTGTATTTGTCCTAAACCTCGGCTCCTCAGCAACAATATTAAAAGGTTCTACAGATATGCACCTACTCCTTTTGCTCCTCTAACATTCATAAGTCACATTAAGTAGCAAATTTCTCTGGTAAGTTCTTTTAACAGTGCAAAGCAAAGCTTATAAAATCTTCTTCATCCCAAACAACCGTTTACAAACTGCTTTGTTATTCCTTTAGAATGCTTTAACTACAATTACGCAAATTCCTCTTCCAATTCTTCTACATACAACTTTTACAAATGTATAAAAGTTACCGATTTGGTTACAGGTACAGAAAGGTGCAGCAAGCTACTTAAACGGTAGTGAAATCAAAAGTAGGTCTTTATTTGCTGCTTTTTAAATTCTATTCCTTGCATGGGAAGGAAAGAAAAGACATAGTGATTCATTTTTTTAAGTATTTAGTATAGAAAAATGAATTGCAATTCGAAAATTCAAACAATAACAAGAATGTCTGGAAAATTAAAAGTGCTCAAATAATATTAGATATAAATTGTATGTTTTAATGAAACCATATTTAAAATGTGGTTAATTTCTGCCTCTCTGTTACAGTATATAAAAATTCGTTCCGAATGAACAGCACTTCTCTACTCGCAATAAATTCAAAACAGATTTAGCTACAGTTTATTTGTTATGCAAATATGTTAAACATGTGGTACGCTAACTGAAAAGACAACAAAAAGTAATGAAACCTTCTCCATATATGTCAGTGTCTGATTTTAAGTTATATTTGTTTACACACACACACACACACAAACACGCACGCACACACACACACACAATGAGGCCACGTGGACCTTTTCTGACTCTTTCTTTAATTCAGGAATTTCCAAATTGGTAGGTATAAAATTTCTGAATGTAAGGCAGTACTTCCTCTATATTTGCTATAAGTAATAATAAAGAAAGTAATAATGAAGTGCTTTCTATGAAAGCACAGACACAAAAACAAATGAACCGACAGACTGAGACAAAAGGTAGATGTTAGAGAAAATAATAAGCTTTTGAAAGAACAAATTACAAAAGAGATATCAGATATATATTTTATGTTGTATTCACATTATCTCTTCTACATACATCCTTTTATTCTTCTAAACGCTATTGTAAACCGAGATAAGCTTTCATTTATATTTATGAATTTTGTATAGGTCAAAGAAGAATGCGGTAGACTAAAACGATAAATTTTATAAAGTGAATTTTTAGGAGATGACATTGAAAGCCTATGCTTGTTGCAAGACAACGAGAAAAATAATTACGACTTACCGATTGGAAGAAAGAGAGAGAGAGAGAGAGAGAGAGAGAGAGAGAGAGAGAGAGAGAGAGAGAGAGAGAGAGAGACGACTGAATGGCAGCAGCACTTTTGAAATCATTAGAAGGTACTCAAACATTCAAAGCAATAATAATGTTTATCTTGGATATGGCCGAGGCCTTAGAATACTTATTTGTAATCTACCTTTTTGTGAAGTGCACTTTTGTGCATATTTAATGGTTCACCTGCTGTGTACAAAATTCTTCCCTATTATATTTGTGTTTTGTGTGTGTGTGTGTGTGTGTTTGTGTGTGTGTGTGTGCGTGTGTGTGTGTGTGTGTGTGTGTGTGTGTGTGTGTGTGTGTGTGTGTGTGTGTGTGTGTGTGTGTGTGTGTTTGCGCCACACATGTACTCCACTGGAATAGACTAGAAAAGGGTGAGGGAGTGTACACTGTGCCCACAAACAGGGAATTTTATGTGAGATCCCTCCCTAGGAGGGAGGGATGAGATGGGAGCACTATACGGACCTGCCAGAACATGGGATAGGGGCTTGAGCAAGAATGGGTATCTCGTGACCTGAGGATTATATATTTCGTCTCGGCGCTGTTGTCTTCGTGAAGCGGCTAGCCGTTGGGAACACCCTCACCCCCCGGTTGGTCAGACAACTTAATACAACGCAGAGAGCCAAGTCTACAGTAGCGTCACACTCGTCCTTCGCAGACACTTCCGACTCTGAAGAGATCGGATTGAAATAAACGTGAAACGAATTGAAAGACAGGAAGTCGCAGAGAGGAAAGTATCCATCCCAGTAATCGCCTAGTTACCAAGAAAACCACTAGAGCCTTTGTTCTAATTGGACGGCCACCTAGGATCGAACCCGGGATCTCAAGCGTTAGCACTTCAGCCATCCTGTTCAGTATATACACATGAACATTTTTCTAAATAGAGCTAGAGTTATGAGTCCTGAGAGGATACATTTCCCTGAAATTTCAATGTAACGATTTGGAAATACAATATTTGTATAATCCTT
This sequence comes from Mantis religiosa, assembly GCA_030765055.1. Classification (NCBI taxonomy): domain Eukaryota; kingdom Metazoa; phylum Arthropoda; class Insecta; order Mantodea; family Mantidae; genus Mantis; species Mantis religiosa. Next base: position 60,789,640 of record CM060955.1, on the reverse strand, counting down.
TCTGTACTTTCTGCGTTCCTGAATATGCGGAAACATTGCCACGTCCATCAGAATGTAGTGAGTAAGTTTGTTTCCATGAAGTAAGCCCACAGCTTTGCTGCATCTCACCAGTTGTAACTGCTGGCGAATTTATTGCCGCTTTTTTTAGTTAAAGCTATTTACTTAAGAATGTTTATCAGGCTTAACAGGAAACAGATATAAGAGTAGGATAGCATAGATTCCTAACGAGGGGATTTGGTATGGCAGCCAGTTTTGATCTATTATGTCTATGCCCCCCAAGTGGAACATCCCCGGGAGAAAGAATCAGGTGAGGAAGACAGAGAGCGACCGATCCCAGGAGTCACGACAGTGCAGAGGGCATGATCCCTACTATCGACCAGTTGAAAACTCCCCAGCAGGCCAGTACAGCCACGGCCAGGCATCCCACCCACCGTGGTCTTGAAACAGCCCACTAGGCCAATCCGGAGATCGGAGGCCGTTCAATCAGAGAAGGAAATGTTTACCAGGAGCATATCATCCTGCCATGCAGCACCTAGACTCCCACCGACACTTCTACCCTGAAAGAGACCATAAAATGGGAGATGATGTAACATGATAAAGGAGATGAAATTGAGGGAAAGGAAATTCAGGGAAGTAGTTAACCTATCCAGCATTCGCCTGGCGACCCAAGAAAACCCCCTAAAAACCCATGGGTTAGATAGACTGGCCACGAGAATCAAACCCGGACCTCCCAAATGAGGGCCACAGACGAAACCACCTGATCCATCCCGCTAGGTCAGATAAAAGAGTGATTCCTCAATGCAACTTATATTGAGTACGAAAATACGCAATTAAATTTTTAAGAAAATCCATAACGAGAAAGCTTTTCGCAGAAGTGAGGTAGTGACATGACGACGTGAAGCTCGCTTCACGGTCGCTGCACAATATAACGTGACAATAATTATTATTAAGAGATAGAGGCATCAGGAATTCACGCTCATCACGGACCCTCCCCATTACAGCAAAAGTGCTATTTTTTTTTTTTTTTTTTTCAAAAAGTTATATAGGGGAGCTACTGAGTGGCGTGACGCCACGGTACACGCGTGCTAATGTGCAGAATGCTCCACAGGATGTCCGGGGTTTGCTCTGAGTCAGCCGGTGTTTGAGACCCGACCTGCTGCTCACACGTGTTAGCTTTTCCTACACTGTCACCTGTTTTCAGCTTCTTTGACTTATTTTTGAACATTGCAATTATGAAACATGTGAGAAGTGAGAGATGCTAGTGTTCAAAATACTTTGTAAGTCATATTTTGCATTTACACCTTCATGTCATTGTTTGGCACACATGGTGTTTCCACACATGGTGGTAAAGTGGTTATGGTTAGACATTGGTTAGACAGTGGTTAGACCACATAGCTAAGTGGTTTGACCGCTTGGCTCTCACCGAGGCGGCTCGGGTTCGATTCCAGACGACCGCAAAGTGAGATTTGAGGTGGACTACATGGTGCTGTGCGGGTTTTCTCCGGGTCCTCCGGTTTCCCCCGCCAGATTTTCACGATTGCTCCATCATCATATTTCCTATCACCTCATCTCTCGTACTTTCACTTCCAGCGTTGGGCTGATCCTTCGTCCTGGAATCTCTCTGCTCAGGAAACCTCTGGTCCTCAACCCGTTTCCTACGGGCCTCGAGGTTGCATGGTTTAGAAGGTCCTATGTTCCACTTAGGGATTACAGGAATACATTCATTCATGCTTTTTTCATATGAATAAAGCAAATAAATACAGATACTATCATGTGGCTCGCATTCTAGATGGAATTCCCATAACCAAACTTCCTGAAAAATTGTTTTTATTCGGGGATTTACCTGGATGGCTATGCGAATGCTGGGAAGAATAATTATAGGAAATTAATCGTTGTTCCACACTAGCCATGTGTAGGCTAAGATTTGAATATGTATAGTCAGAATAAAAAAAAAACAATGCCACAGCAAGGATTTGAACCACGTATCTCCCGGTCTCCGTCTGGTTCCTCTTAACCATTGAGCTACCATGGCCAATATGGCTATGGCATTGAGTGTTTCATTCTGAATCTGCATATCCAAATCTTCTACACACGACTAATGTGAAAGAATGATTAATTTCCATTAATTTACCTAATAGTGCTAATTTTGAAGCCTGTACTTACAGCAGAGTAAGTCGTCACAAACGGTGCGTATTTCATTGTATATGAGAATACCTAGTGGTTCACCGAGAAACATACGAGTCAGTTGGAGTAATTCATGATGGCATGTTAGCCATGGTAGCTCAATGGTTAAGAGCAACCGGACGAGGGCCTGGAGATTCGTGCTTCAAATCCCGACTATGGCATTGAATGTTCATTCTAACTCTACCTAGGATAGTTGTATCCTTTGAATTTCCTGTGCCTTAGTTTCACCTCATTTCCCATTTCATCATGATTGGTGGGAGTTTCGACGTGCATGTCAGGTGAATTTTCTCTCTGTAATCCTCGTCCTGTAGATCGGGGGAAGTCTCCGAATCCCAGGCCCTCCAGGAAATGTGTAATCCTCATGGGATAGGTGACTGGTTCCGTGAGCGCCACCGGGTATTTATTTATTTTGTAATTTACGTCCTCCAACGTTAAGTCATATCGGACGATAAATGAAATGGGTGAAATGATGCTCAAATGAGTCCACGGTCCATGGAACTTAGAGCTACCCGACATTCGTCTTTAGGATAAGGGAAAACTCTGCAAAAACTTTATCCAGGTAACTCGACCTAACCAAGATTCGAACTCAGGACCTCTTGAATGTGAGGCAGACACGCTACCATCTACGCTACCGAGGCAGGCGTCGCCACCGGGTTATTTCAATCTCTTCTCTTAATATGTTTATTATCTGAGGGTAGTCTCTGAGTTTCTCTTTATTCTAAATGTATTTTGCATAATTGGTAAACTGTAGCAGACAGACTTCTAACTGCACAAAAAATTTTTATATGGTTAAATGTGAAATGTGTAGTGTTTAACGCCCGGTTTTACTACATACGGCACCGCAGGCGATGACACTGATGATACATGAGATAAACATGGAGCACCGATGGAATGAGATGGCGGTGGAAACCGGAGATCCCAGATAAAATCCGCACCAGCGCCGTGTTGTCCTCAACAAATCTCACTTTGCGGTCGCCTGGGATCGAACCCGGGCCGCCTTGGTGATAGCCAAGTGATCTAACCACTGAGCCACGGCGCGGCCAGATATGGCTAAAGCACACAATTTATATCAAGTACAATTTTGTAACCATTTTTTTTTTTTTTTTTTTTTTTTTTTAGATATTTTGATTTTCCAAAACTTAAACTCTTCCTCTAAGATGAGTTGTTATTTTTTGTTATTATCTCTTTGTCATACAAGGAGAATGAAATTTCAAAACAATCTCATAGTGGCTAGCTCTTAAATTATTTGACTACTTCTTAAGCCCCATCCCCATTACACCTATAAAGAAACATGCAGTGTAACCATTTCTAAAATTGGTATCCTGATTACATAAAGTAAATACAAGAATAGGCATTTTTAAAAACAGTTGAAGAATTGATAGAAAAAAGTAATGTGAAGCTTTTAATTTTAGTGTACGACATGCAAATGTTTTTAGTGCTGCACAATGTTGCACCTTTGTACTCTATAAAACTGAACACGATCACTCCGGCATTTGTTTTCCGTTTACACAGGTTTCTGTCCTACAGAGGGTTGTGTTTGACAACAAAGAAATTACAGAAGCTACAGCCGCACGGGTTTACAGTGTAGGAATGTTAAAGAATGATGTCTAAAGAATAATAGTCTGATATATATTATTTACTACATTTTCAACTTAGAATAATTGTAGTTTATTGCCTAGTTTTTCTTTTTTCAGTTTTCCCTTTGTAATCTGTAACTGTCTGCATATTGTCATTTGTTTCACCACACGCAGCATGTTATGGCGATGTTTGAAACTCTCAGGCATATCCAACGGGAGCTCTGAAATGGTCTTTGCCTAATTTTCTTGCTGTCTCTAAAGCTTGAGTATGAAGCTGTGGTCCAGAAAAGGTAATTCTTAGCGTGCTCACTAACAGACCACTCGAACACAGCACGATTTAACACGTCTTAATCTGTAGATTTTGTGATACATTTCACATGCCCTAATATTTACTTTAATCATTGGCTTTAATTTTTATTTTTTAAAAAACTCATAAATCTGAGTTTAGCTCTTTTAAAAAACACAGTTAATTCTTTAGCTGGACGTTTGTTCATTTTATGTTCTTCAGTAAACTTAATTTTTTTCTGCAGTGATAATTTCTTTCAGTTAGAACTCATTTTACATATTTTGGGTGCACACAAACTATGTTTTTAAAAATCACCTAAGTTGGCAGTTTTCTTCCACTCGTACTTTATCACTTGTAACAAAGCAGCTGAGAATGAACGCACTGCAAAACAGTTGTACCCTTATACGTGTTGGAAGAGAATTGAGAGAGCTAATGGTTTGTTTTCGCTTTTTGTGGAAGGTTTACAGTTTATGGCTATGGTTCATGGAACTTCGGTGCAAGCACAGTCGTCCTCCAAAGTATTGCACTTTTTAAAATACATACGAGGGGGTGCCGTAAAGTTTTAATTATCACCCGGTAGTTTTTATGCCAGAGTGATGAAAAATGTTCAGTGTCATCATTGATCCCTGGGGATACAATGTTGGTAGTTTCAGTTATTTGAGTCCTTTTGCTTGTTGGCAGTGAGTGCCAGAAGTGACTGGGGTGTAAGATGGAGAAAATTTATGCTCGTAGTATGAGCAAGTTCCTGCATTTGAATGGCAAAACTGCACTGTAAATCCATGATGAGATGAAGGCTGTTTATGTAAATTATTGTCCATCGTATGACACTATTGTGACGTTGAAAGGGAATTTTCAAACTGGTCACATCTCCCTGACAGATGAGCCAAGAGCTGGTAGACCGTCAGTGACAGACGATGCTGTCACAGTGAAGAAAGTGGAGTGTTTAATACTGAAAGACAGACCAGCAACCATCCAAATGATCATGAATGAGACACATCTTAGTTGTGGTAGTGTGTGGAAAATTATTGACGACGAACTGCACATGTCTAAGGTATCTGCACGGTGGGTTCCACGTTTGCTAACCCCTTTCCAAAATCAAACACGGCGCGACAGATGTTGATGCTGTTGGAACAGGATGAAGATGGTTTTTTTATCGTTTGGTAACCATGGATGAATCCTGGATCTATCAGTATGATCCAGAGACAAAACCTATATGCATGGAATGGAAACATGGCAATTCCCCCCTCCCAAAAAGGCAAAGGTGGAACAGTCAGCTGGGAAGGTCATGCTTACCATCGATGAATACTGAATCTATCAGTATAATCCAGAGACAAAACCTATATGCATGGAATGGAAACATGGCAATTCCCCCCTCCCAAAAAGGCAAAGGTGCAAAAGTCAGCTGGGAAGGTCATGCTTACCATCGATGAATACAATAATGGACATAAGATAATTTATTTAGACGAAACCTCGTAGAATACCCATGACGTATCGACAAAGGTGGCAAGCTTGCAGAAAGGTCTGGGAGAAGGAGGGCCGGGGTTGTAAAACGATTATAAGGGTTTGTCAAAGGAGTCGGCTGACGTGCAGAGACAAAAACCATGAGCATGGAATGCAAACTTGGCGATTCCCCCCTCCCAAAAAGGCAAAGGTGCAAAAGTCAGCTGGGAAGGTCATGCTTACCATCGATGAATACTGGATCTATCAGTATAATCCAGAGACAAAAACCATGAGCATGGAATGGAAACATGGCGATTCCCCCTCCCAAAAAGGCAAAGGTGCAAAAGTCAGCTGGGAAGGTCATGCTTACCATCGATGAATACTGGATCTACCAGTATGATCCAGAGACAAAAACCATGAGCATGGAATGGAAACATGGCGATTCCCCCTCCCAAAAAGGCAAAGGTGCAAAGTCAGCTGGGAAGGTCATGCTTACCATCGATGAATACTGGATCTACCAGTATGATCCAGAGACAAAAACCATGAGCATGGAATGGAAACATGGCGATTCCCCCTCCCAAAAAGGCAAAGGTGCAAAAGTCAGCTGGAAGGTCTAGCTTACCATCGATGAATACTGGATCTATCAGTATGATCCAGAGACAAAAACCATGAGCATGGAATGGAAACATGGCGATTCCCCCTCCCAAAAAGGCAAAGGTGCAAAAGTCAGCTGGGAAGGTCTAGCTTACCATCAATGAATACTGGATCTATCAGTATGATCCAGAGACAAAAACATGAGCATGGAATGCAAACATGGCGATTCCCCCTCCAAAAGGCAAAGGTGCAAAAGTCAGCTGGGAAGGTCATGCTTACCATCGATGAATACTGGATCTATCAGTATGATCCAGTGAGAAAACCATGAGCATGGAATGGAAACCATTCCGACCCACCCCTCCCTCCCAAGACGGCAAAGGTGTAACGTGAGCTGGGAAGGTAACTGCTTTTAGTTTTCTGGGACTGTCGTAGAGTCATCCTTACATATTATCTTGCCAAGGGTCAAACCATCGCTGTTCGTCTTCTGGCTGACAAAGTACCAGCTCATTCATCTCAAGTTACAGTTGACAAAACAAAGGAATGTGGCTTTGAAACCTTACAGCATCCGCCTTATTCGCCCGATCTTGCACCAAAGTGACTTTTTCTTGTTCCCGGAAATGAAGAATCCGTTGCATGGTCATCGATTTGACAACACAAATGATGTCATTAATGAAGTGGAAGAGTGGTTGAAAGCAAATTCGGCAGACCTCTACAATCAAGGTACTCGGAAAGACAAGAAGAAGAAGAAGAAGAAGAAGAGAAGAAGAAGAAGAAGAAGAAGAAGAAGAAGAAGAAGAAGAGATAGAAGAAGAAGAAGAAGAAGAAGAAGAAGAAGAAGAAGAAGAAGAAGAAGAAGAAGAAGAAGAAGAAGAAGAAGAAGAAGAAGAAGAAGAAGAAGGAAGAAGAAGAAGAAAAGAAGAAGAAGAAGAAGAAGAAGAAGAAGAAGAAGAAGAAGAAGAAGAAGAAGAAGAAGAAGAAGAAGAAGAAGAAGAAGAAGAAGAAGAAGAAGAGAAGAAGAAGAAGAAGAAGAAGAAGAAGAAGAAGAAGAAGAAGAGAAGAAGAAGAAGAAGAAGAAGAAGAAGAAGAAGAAGAAGAAGAAGAAGAAGAAGAAGAAGAAGAAGAAGAAAGAAGAAGAAAGAAGAAGAAGAAGAAGAAGAAGAAGAAGAAGAAGAAGAAGAAGAAGAAGAAGAAGAAGAAGAAGAAGAAGAAGAAGAAGAAGAAGAAGAAGAAGAAGAAGAGAAGAAGAAGAAGAAGAAGAAGAAGAAGAAGAAGAAGAAGAAGAAGAAGAAGAAGAAGAAGAAGAAGAAGAAGAAGAAGAAGAAGAAGAAGAAGAAGAAGAAGAAGAAGAAGAAGAAGAAGAAGAAGAAGAAGAAGAAGAAGAAGAAGAAGAAGAAGAGAAGAACTACAAGCACACACAAACACAAACTCTCTATTACATTTTTAAAGAGTGATAATTAAACATTTATGACACCCCGTCGTACGTAAATTAATCCGTTTTAATCAGGTTATTTACGCAAATGTACCACAAAATATTTCTGTTCCGCATTAGGCAATTCTCCGGCTCAGAGTATAATTCTACATGGAAAATAACTCCATTCCGAAATTTATTTTTGGTTTTACCAGGTTTCCGGTATATAAGGAGTCAGTTTTATGCAGGTTTTATTGAGGAATATCAATAACTTACCTATTTTTCACCCATTTATACGTTGTTTCACTAAACCCAGGAGCTGAAATTTGAGTTGCTTGAGAAGTTCCTGGAAGCACAAAGAGGGGTGGCAAGGTTCAAGTAATTTTTCTGAAGCTGTGTATGATGAATGCCAGCAATGAAGATATCAGACGTCGAAGTCTTCTATACTCCTGGGTCAGATGAATGCTGTGACCGATGGATATGTTGCCTCAGGGCATCAGATTCACATCATCTATTCCTTGTTTCTGATTCAAGCGTACTTAACACTTGTTCATGTTCCTCTTCCACATGAATGACTCGTTGTGTTGGCCAGACGGCACTCGCGAAGTCATGCTACATCATCTTCATAGCGGTATTCCATACAATGACACAGCATGACACCCACAGTTTATTTTTGCTGGATACCTGCTACTCATACTCCTACCTGCTGATTGTCAACACCTTTCCAACAAATTTATCGGCATTCATCAATCCGCAAAGATGTGTTGGTAACGCAGCTGCAATAGATGCAGAGATTGATCACTTAGTCATTTTTGTAAATTACTCACTGTGTAGTTGGCTATGTCATAAAAAGAGTATGAAATATCAATGAAAACATACAGAGCGGATTTTAAGCATTTAACAATCTGTTCTTCTTTCTCTCTTCACCTTGTACCTCAAGAATCTGTAATTATTTATTTTTGTATACGTTTATTTCCACTAACATGAAGTAAACATAAAATAAGCTTTCGTAAAGATAATTTCTAAAGCTACACCAAAAAACTATCAAAGGTAGAGAAGTTCATGTGACTCTAATCAAATATTATTATAATTGTTTCTTCCCATTAATAGTGATAAAATTTAACAGAAAAGATTTCCAGCAACATTTTAAAGCAGCTATACAAAAGAATACAAGAGCCTGACACAATATTCTCCCTCTCAGTTCTTTTTTTCATGCTTGCATTGATATTACACACTTTTGTACAAAAGAAACGAAAGTGTGATGCTGGTAAAGTAAATACTGGACAATATTTGTTTTTATTTATCCAGATTTATTGAACCCTATTTTACACAGTGGTATATTAGGGTTAGAGTTGATACATAAAAAATATACAATTTTAACAAAATATTTTAAATACTAGAAGGAAGAAAATGTGTTTTAATCTGATGCATATTAATTTAAACTATTTCAGACGTTTAAACACTGAGTTTATAAACATCATGAAGTACTTATACTGTTGTGGCTTCATTAGCAAAGATGTGAGCGGAGCAGAAAGTTCAGTTCCTAGAGAGTCTAGCTTGAATATTAATTCTTGTCTTTCTCTCCAGAAGATGTGACAACAGAAAAGGAGATGAACCACAGTTTGAAGTACTTCACCACACATGCACTCGGGGTTGGATGTTAAGTGAAAGCGTGATAAGTATTCATCAAATTTACCATGCCAACTTAAAAATTGTGTCAAAACAAAATTTGGTACAAGAGTTTCACATTTTCCTCTGTCATATACACCAGGGAAAAATAATGTTTTTGTTAAACTTCCATTTGGAGCTTTTAGCCATTGTTGGTTCCATTCTTCAAGAATATGTTGATGTATTATTCTCCTTACAGTACAAATAGGACATAAATAGTAGATCACAGAAAGATTGGATTCTGCAGCCTTCTTAGCCAAGCAATCAGCTCTCTCGTTACCTAAAATTCCTCTGTGTCCTTTAAGCCATCCCATGCAAATATGTCCTGGATGGTTTTGAAGCAATGTTCTGATTTCATGTGCTAATGAATTTAAATTGGATTTATCATTAATAGCGAGTAGAACTGATTGTGAATCACTAAGAATACGGGCACTGTTCCCATTAACAGTACACCATTTTATATCTTCTTTAATTCCTTAGAGCTCCGACTGGAATACAGAACATTCAGGTGACAATTTAAACATGGAGTGAGTTAGTTCCGTTTGGTTTTCATAAACAACAAAAGCACATCCTACTGCAGATATATTATCTTCAAATTGGTAACCTGAACCGTCTGTATATATGTTATAATCATGAAAATTACATATTTCCTTTAAACAGGTTACAAAGCTTGAAGGGTGTCCAGCTGTGGTATTTATATTTGGAGATTACTAATGCAACGACAAAGTTTATTTCACACACATGTGAACTTATGCAGTTATAGTTGTATAAAATATCCATAAGAATGAATATAACTTCACAAGCTATCAGAAAACTAACTATAAACATATAGAATTTTAATAAAATATGTATTACAATCACACAACCTTTTATACTCATTCCTCCAAACATTAACACAAGTACTTATTTTTATATTTCAAATGAGTAGTATTGCAGAAACATTTTATTGAACATTTCGATATAGTTAAACACAATAGGGATACAAAAGCTAAAGCAGCAGTCAAATGTTTAAACTTCTTATGCTAACATTCACGTGGGATTCTCTAGTCTCTTTCTTTTTGGAATATTCTGGTTCCGTTTGCTAAGAAACTGCCTTTTGCTTATTTTAAATAGAAATTCCCTACATCGGTTAGAATCTGTATACCCCTTTTAGAGGTTGCGTTATTTACTATACTTCCGAGCGAGATGTAAATTAAACTTATTGGTCCAGTAAATCAATCATTAAGTACAATTGTGTGCAAATGATGTTGGATAAGTCAGTTAACATTAACTTAACAATTTCTCAAATGGTGCAGTTGTCTTCATAACAATAGTTCATTTTAATTACACACAGATATATATTTGTTGGTCTTGCAAAAACCTCGAGAGTGGCTGAACCGATTTTGCTGATTTTGGTTTTTAAATATTTTAATAAGTCCAAGGAACGTTTAAAAGGTGAGAAAAACAATCTGAAGTTATATTAGACCGGGTTATTAACTTAATATAAAAGTGCATACGCAAACTTGTGCGGTAAACATACACCTTCTTTTATTTTCAACAAACAAAAGAATTACAAAGATATTTCATTCCTTGCCAAAGTCTTCAAAGATATTTCACTTACCATATTTTACCAAACAGCGTTTATCGTTTATCATTTTTATGTAGCATGATGACAATATACCTTTTGAAGATTAGGCACAAAATTAATTTATGAACGCATTATAACAATATAAATATTTGACCACAGACAATTATTGTTGTAAAATATTGACGAAACTTTTCTTTTAATTTACGTCCTCCAACGGTAAGTCATATCGGACAATGAATGAAATGCTGCTCAAATGAGTCCGGGGTCCATGGAGCTTAGACTTAGCCGACATTCGTCGTTTAGCATAAGGGAAAACCCGGAGAAACCTTATCCGGGTAACTCACCCTAACCGAGATTCGAACTCGGGACCTCCTGAACGTGAGGCAGACACGCTACCATCTACGCTACCAAGGCGGGTAACGAATCCTCGGATACTTTCTTTATAATTTGTTTGTGAATTCGTGAATTTGAATTGAGTTGACACAAAATTAACTGAATTCCCTTGAGACTTCATAAAGTTCGCAGCAACTTTTTTTATTATGTCAAGGAGAAGACGTGAACGCATGCCTAAACTCCCCAAATTTATGGAAGCAGTAAAACCACTCCAATTGACAACTAATATGCAACAAGATCAAACTGCAAATGTGTTTTCGAAGCAGTTGTTAGACATCGGAACTGGTGAAGTCACCATTGACACCTCCGCCGGATTAATCACATTACCCACAGATTTCTGTCACTTCACAGACTCGAAAGAGGAGCTTATTCAGCGTGTTTTTTCAGACGTAACGCAACAATATACTAACCATAACTGGCTGAGTGGAGGAGTAATAAAATACAGATGTGGCTGGCCCCATAGCTCAGTCGGTAGAGCACCTGCCTGCCGTGCTAGGGATCCCGGGTTCGATTCCCCGGCGGTGGGGATGGGGACTCTTCTCCGACCAAGATAATTCCCCATCTTCCCCAGAGTGTGAATGTGTGTGTGTGTGTGTGTGTGTGTGTGTGTGTGTGTGTGTGTGTGTGTGTGTGTGACGTAATGATTAAAAAACCTAACGAATACGAGTTAAGAGCTTCGATATGTTCCAAAGGAGAACGGCCGCCGATATGACCATTGTAGTTAAAGGCGGGGTATAAATGGAACAAGTAAAACAAAATAAAATAAAAAAAATCTCAATGCGACCACACAGAATTTTCTTCCGGGTGAGTCGTTTTCGTACAAATAAGTTGATACAATTGATCCCACGTATTCCTATGATTCCAACGGATTTACCTTTTGATTTTAAGTGTCTACAATTTTCCTTTGCGATGACCATAAATAAATCGCAAGGGCAGTCGTTAGAAGTTTGCGGAATCAATTCGTAGTTTCTATATTTCTCTCATGGACAATTACTCGTACGTCGCATGTTGGCGCATCGGAAAACCATCATCTTTATATAATTATGAACCACAAAAAAAACATAAAATATATTTATCATAAAGCTATAAGTTGATTAACTTAGCTGTGACTCCGTTGTATTTAAACTTCACCGCCAATTGCGGAATAAATAAATAACTAATCCGAATTGTTTTATTTATATAGATAACTTCAGACAACTTTTACTGGCGGTACGAAGTTCACCGGGTCAGATAGTTTACATATATAATGGTTACACATCAGTTTAGAATTTAATGCTTGAATTACTAGAGGTTCACATTCAACACTTTTTACTATCACATACCTATTGTGTAGATGATGTAACTATACCAATTGATTTAAAAATTCTTCAGTGGAGTAACAGCAATGAGTAATCAAATAGGACAACAATTCTGACCTGAAAATGCAACTTTCTTTATACTTCTTCATTTTTATGGTGGTCTGTTGTAAAATTTCGTCTTAATGGACCTTGATGAATCCTTAATAATCTGTAGGTTCACATTCGGGAGGTTTCGGAATCGATTTCGTTGACCGTCCACTCTGACCTTAAGGATTTTCATTCTTTTCCCCGATAGGCGAATGTTGCTAATCTACCAAGATTCTATTTTTATAATTTCCCTTTCATTCCTTCGCCTTCTCAACTTTCAGGTGTGCTTCTAGATTTCTTGGCGTATGTGGTTCCGGGCAGATGGTGCGGATGTTTGATCAAAGGAAATAGTATTCACCAAGGCACACTAGAGGACTGCTTATTCAACGAGCTGTTCATCGTCCTCTATAGGCAGCTGTGGACTTTTCCTTGTTAGGGACTTCCGCGCATCTCTGTTGTCTGTATGTGAACTCTAACCTTCTGTGTTTCCTTCACTTCATCCGTTCCTCCTAATATTTGTGGTTACAATACACCTACACAGATCTAAATATGCAAGATCTCTCCAGTATAGTCCTATTCCAGAGTGAAATTAATGCTATCTTAAAAATATATGTAATCGATAGTATAATCTATTAGTTTTCCCGCTCCGTTTTACCACACTTAATCCTGAAAAATCGGGAAAAATTTTGAATTTTGAGGCTTGCTAACTATTAACTTTTAATAGAGCTATAATTTTTCTCATTTCTTTAGAGCTCCATTTAATTCCACAAAAGACTTACGATATGAGTCTTCAAAGTACAGACCAGGAAATTAAAAGAGGACATAGGTACCTTTGCTGTTTTCACTTAATTTATATTCCAGTGTGGTTTAGTTGTGAAAATTTACCGGAAACTGTTTGAGCGATAATCATCCAAGTAGATGGCTCCATCAATCAAATGTTTGAAACCCTGTCAGCAATTTCTTGTTTGTCTCATGTATTTCCTTATCAATTATTAATGTTCTGGTCAACAAGAAGGCGTCCTTCCTGTTGCTACGCTCGTTGCAAGGCGTCGATGGCGATGTAAACAGCATTTTCTAGCACTCGCATGTATCTTGTTTAATTATTTAGTCTCTGCGATTATAGAAAGTTATTTACTCATCTTTGAGACAAAAACTGGCTCTGAAGTTAATAAGTCAGTACGAATGTTGTATATTGGCTGCTGGATAATCGCTTCTTTAATTGCCGTATCGACGTCTACTGACTAGGAATAGAGTTTTTCTCTGGTAAGGAATCTTCTGAAATAGCAGGACGTCCCAGCATCTCGAATTACGAGACAGCAATAAATTATGACATTAAGAATTTTATTTTCAACGTTCTAGTTTCAAACTTTGACAAAGTATATCACTTGCCGAGCAAGTTCACTCCATGGTATAGTGCGGCTCTCACGTTATGGGGTCCGTGTTCGAAACTTGTGGCCGCCTACTCTGACCATGGATTATTCCGTGGCAAAGCGAAAGCATATAGTGTCCTTTATCATGGTTCTCCACGATCCCATTTCCTCTCTTTTCGTCCCCCTATTTAAGTTACAGGACAACTCTGGGGTTGTGTCACTCTAAGATGACTCAGAAGCTTGCGATTTGCAAATTCTCGGCTCCGCCTGAGGGTGGCCATAGGAGCCTTAACTGCAGAATCTATCTTTTTCCATTCTCACTAGAAGGGAAACTTAAGGCCTCCTTCCTGGAGTACAAGCGGGTCGATACAAATGCCTCTCACCTGGGGATTAGGCTACTAACTGTCAGGGGACTCTATGTGTCTCTTCCATATATGTCGTCCTTTGCTGCAGTGGTTCCTAAATATCATCCCTTCCTCTCGGGGGTGTATACAAAAAAGATCTAATTGCAGGCCGAGATGTTAGGTATCTCCTATCTAACTTACATAACTCTTGTATATCCCTTTCTCGTAAGTCCTCGATGTTACCACATTCCAAATTTTCTTCAGCTAAATATAATATTATTAATCATTTTTTTATTTCTTCATAGGTTTCTGCCCTCCATAATTCTTTTCCATTTATTGAATACTGCTTGGCTTTCGCGATGTGGCTCATTAAAATCCAGTGACACATTAAGGAATTTTATTTACCTCCCAAGTTCTTTACGAAAGTATTTTCTAATGCTCTATTAAGTTTGAGAAATTAAAATTTTTCGAAAATCTTTTCCATGTAAAGAATAATTTGAGATGGAAATTTCCTTCATACTCTTCGCGTTACATCGTTGGAGGTTCCTGAACTTCATACGTATTTAGTTGCGTATTTAGACAAACTTTAGTATTTTGTACTTTACGATAGTATTTTCTAATAATCTACTAAGTTTGAGAAATTAAAAATTTTCAAAAAATTGTTGCATGTAAAGAATAGTTTGAGATTGAAATTGCCTTCAAAGTCTTCGTATTGCATCCTTAAAGGTTCCTGAACTTCATACGTATTTAGTTGCGTATTTAGAAAAAAAATAGTATTTTAGTACAATTAATTGTTAAAGGCGTCGATGTGCCTGTGTAAGTTGAATTATCTTGAGATGGTAGCTGAGTAAAGATGCACACTATTAATTAGTCTATTACCACACCTGGAAGGAGAGTAAGGATGATTTCTACATTTGGAGCAGTTCATGCATACACCATCAATGGCTCCACATGTAGAAATCATCCTTACTCTCCTTCCAGGTGTGGTAATAGACTAATTTATATACTGTGCATCTTTACTCAGCTGCCACCTCAAGATAATTATACTATATCATAACTTCGTCCCTCAGAAGTTATTTTATACCTATGCCAGAAAATCTATTAGGATGAGGTATGGATCGAGTTTGAATCCTCGATCTTGAGATCAGTCGGACGTCTAACCAGCTAAGCCACCTAGACCAATATATAGGTATGCTAATTAGGAGTTGTTTTTTTTTTCCTTCTAAAAGCTAACGTTTTAGGAGTTTATTAGTGTGTCTCAATACATGTTGTTTTCGGTCAAATCTCCACATAGAATTTTTAAGAGAATACAATATTTCCTTTACTTCTGTAAGACCCTCGTAAAGTAAAATACATTTCATTAAAACAAGCTTTCTTTCTCTAATACTATTTACTATAACTAGAACAAATATAGTAGTTATTTCACTCAAAAATCATGTAGAGTTTATACTGGAAATAGATGATTCGACCCCTTGAAAACCTCCTGACAAACTTTTTAATGTCAATATTTGTCTAACTCTAAGCCTGTGAACAGTATAACTAAAGAATGAAAAGTCGATTAAATATTAAAGTTGGTACGAGTATAACGCATAAGCCATAAGAGATAAACAAAGTCTTACTATGCAGGCTTTAAATCTCATTAAAGTACACAATTTATAGCAAATAAATATTTTTGTGGCATTATCTATTGCCGAGATATTCCTTATTATTAGTTTGGATGTTCTTGCAAAGAGAACAGAATTTCATAGCCATCACATTTTGACTCTCTCTTAGAAGCGGTGACAATGTCGTAAGCTAACTCTATCTCTAAACCCCAGCTACTTACAATAAATGTGACTTGAAGTAGATAGTAGAATAAGATTTTATAATAATACTTTAGAGGAATAGGTATTTAGAAAACTCATGTGAATGTAATAACTCAGATTTGTTTTTCTCATTTGTTTTCCATAGTCCACCGTTTGGGGTAAAAATTTCAATTTGTAAGTTTCCATTTTATGAAATTTAAGTATCCCATAGAGCTTCCGAAAGTCTCTAGTGCTTCTTTTCCTTTGAAAGAGTTCGTTACTAAGATCTGAATGTATTCCTGCGTGTTTCTGTTGTCATTTAAATGGTACTTCTGTAATAGTATGTAACTAAGCATTTTGAAATTATCTCATGGCAAAACTGTATCATTGTTAAAGAAATCACTTTTATACGAATTCTATTAAAAGGCGTATATATGAAGTTTGTAGCAAATGGGTAGACTCCTGTATATGTACCAACCAAATTATTCTTTCGGCATCTTTCTACTTATTATAAATGTTATTATATCTACTTTGCTTGATTCTTCACCTATACTTAATTTTCGCCCTCTGTTTTTGTTTCATTTTCGTAATTTCTATTTTTTTCTTAAATTTTTCTTGTATGCCTTTTACTTTATAACTTCTTCCACATCCAGATATTCTCCCTAAATTTATCTCTCTGTCAGGCCTCTTTCTCTATTTATTCAAGAAAATCTTACCTATATGTAGCGCAAATAGAATAATGTATTCTAACGTAAATTTGAAATCAAAATTTTTATTTGAAAAGTTTTAAACCAAATATATCTTTTTAGAAAAAAAAATTGCATGTGAATTCATTTTTGAGTCATCGAACTCATAATGAAGATTCTAATTGTCTTTTAAATATCAAATTTAGTATTTTATTTCAGAACTTTTCAAAAAAGTGATAGAAGATTTTGAAGAAATCTCCCATCCCAAATTATTTTACATTGGAAACTTTTCGTTAATTTGTATATTATCATAAATAGCTCTAACGAATTTTATTAAAATGACACATTTTAATCACTTAAATAGAATAATAGAATGCGCTGTAAATAGCCTCTGCAGTTATCTTTATTTTGAATGACATTTTTAAGTGGTAAAATGCAAAGATAGACAAAATAGTAATAAAAAAATTACAGGTTTGCGCAAAAAGCTGATTTTTCATTTTTTTTTTTTTTGTGTTAATCATTTTCGAGATATTCTTTGTTATTAGTTCGAATTTTCAAATGCTTTATATCTTTTACAAATACAACGCGCTATTCTTTTTGGTGTCTATGCAAAGAAAACGGAATTTCAAACTCCTCGCATATCAAATGGCTTTGCAAAGATTTTACTGTCAACTTTGTCCCTTGTTATAACTACAACAGAATTTGTAATTGAGTAGTATTAAGAAATAAGTGGAAGAAAAAGAATAATTTGTAGAAAAACTAGTACAGAAAGTCAAATGAATGCAATTCGTCAGATTTTCCTGTTATTCCTTTCCGTTTTGCTCTGGTTTTTATTCTAGAGAATAAACGCTTTCCCGCTATGACCTTATTCCTGTTTTTCTTATTTTATATATAATGTTCTTTAATTTGTTTATGCTTATTTCCTTATTACTTTCTCTACTGCGTATACTGAATAGGAAAGTGTTGTATTCCAGCTAACAATTCGATATCAAGATTTCACCGGTAACGCATGCTGTGAATGAAATTCAAAAAAAGTCTATGTATATATCTGATTATGAACAGTATAATTAAAAATGAAGTCAGTTAAATACCAAACTTGGTATTTGAGTTCAACATCTACAAGGAGTCGAAACTAAAGAAAATTCTTCCAGTAAACCCTTTAAATGGAATATTTTTTTAACATTTTGATTTTCTCAAAAATGAGCCTTTTACAATTTTCATCAAACTATTATATCGCCAGCACTACCGCCACCACCAAACACCCTCGGTAGCGTAGATGGTAGCATGTCTACTTCACGTTCAAGAGGTCCCGAGTTCGAATCTCGGTCAGGGTGAGTTACCTGGATAAGGTTTTTTCGCGATTTTCCCTTATCCTTCAAGACGAATGTCGGGTAACTCTAAGCTCCATGGACCCTGGACTCATTTGAACATCATTTCACCGATTTCATTTACCGTCCGATATGACTTAACGTTGGAGGACGTAAATTACAACAACAAAAACCACCACCACCACCATCATCATCATTCAAACAAGGTTTAGACCATGAGTGATCTGTTCCGATTCCAAACTAAAATTGTTTATCCATCTTCTGGCAGGTCTTCTTCGACTTCGTTGTCCTCTTGGGCTGTAACTTAATGCTCTTTGACGAATCCTATTGTGTTCCATTCTGCAGACATACTGTACTCTGCTTGTTTCCCTGTACTCTGATATTTTGTCTTTTAGATGAAATATTCCCAATTGATCTCCATCAAAGTATAATCTGAAACAAACCTCAGGAATTTCATTTTCGTAACTTCTAACCGTCCTAAAATATCTTTATTTAGAGTCCAAAACTCGGACCCGTATAATAGTGCTGGAACTGCTAAAAATTTATAAAATTTCAATAGGATTTCTTTACGAACTTCCTTTACGAACTTGTTAAATTATTACGTGCGTAAGATATTTTCATGGCAAATGAAATGTTTATCTTGAATTTGCTGAGAATGTCCTAAGAAGTCCTCTACATTCTTGATGAATAATTTTACATAACTGGTATACCGAAAGAGCTAGACAAAAAGGGTAGATCTTGTTAAAACAATGAATTTAGTGGAGTGAACTGCTTATTTTTTTTTATTTTAATTTCTAATACTTATGCTTTTTCATATCAGAATACCTGATTTTTCTTTTTAATCTCTTGACCATGCAAACTGAATAGAAAATTAAGCAGCGAGTAGCTCTTAAAATGTGACTAAGTTTAGAGCCTACTGTATTCCACTATTCTCCAATACAAATATTTATCTCCCATAAGTTGCAGTGAATAAAATATATTCAATAGTGAAAAAGAAATATTAGTATTACATATCAAATTATTTTCAACTTTCTTCTCACTGATGACTTTTTATAACAATACTTTTGCTTCAAGTGTGTCTTTACTTCTTTATCTTCCAATGGCCTCGTTGGTTTCCATTTCCTTTTAACGTCTTCTATTTAAACTATATTACCCCGTTAACTCATTCTTTTTTCTTGCTTTAGTATCAATATTTCTTTCGTCATTATCGTCTAATTTTCTTCTTTTCTCGATGAAAGGTTAGAAGAGAAATGTGTATATAACGAGATTGAAATATATAGCATTGCCGTTTCGCTTTTTACAAAGTTTTCTGAGTAAGAATAAGGATGAAGGAATGGTTACTGGGAAGAAGGCGTTTATCTGTATAAAACCATGAAAAGCGGAATACATTGGCAGGAAAGAGGCAAATGGTAAGGAACCCCCTCAGAAGGAACATTACAATAGGGCTATACTTCACCTCATTCAGACGTAGCAACGTTTTTACTACAGGCAGGTGCTCCTACATCTGATTTCTTTCAGCACCTGTCTCTTTCCTTATTTGAATATACCCACAGGCCCTTTATTTCTTAATGCGTTATTTATGTTCATTACCGTGCGTGAATTGATTAACAAGATGCCCCTCTTGGTATGCCAACCCCGTAACAGCAACTTCATGAACCGTACGAGTTGGTCCATAAAGTTTGTGTAATTACCGACAGCTAGGTTCATGGTCGTGTAAGGTTCTAGGGGACAGCAAAGGCGTGGCCGTTTGCTACCATAGCACCATACTAGCTTGCACCACAGGGTGAACCTATACAGTCTTTCCAGAAGATAATTAGCGCCATTCCTTCTATTAAAACCAACCAGGTTTGTTTTCAAGTGTCGCCGTACCATTTTGGTGTTCCAAATTGATTTCACGTTTAAGGATAATGAATATACCTACAAAACTTCTGAATCCACATGCATAAAATAACTTTTCTCTAAACTTATACTAGTACCATATTTTCACTGATCTGCTAGTATCTAAGCTATAAAAACGTAATTCGTTTGCAGTAAAATTATTTTACTTTCAATAATAATTATTATGCAAATATTTTTAAAATTTACAATTTCTCCACTACATGTAAAGTTTTCTTGGAATCTGAGAAGCTTGGGATATTTCTTGTTAACGGCGATATCAATTTTCAGGATCGTATTAGCCCCGCCTGTGTGCCGAAACTTTGTCCCGCAGGAGTTATTTAATATGCCAATAAATGTATTGAGATGGTGCTATTGCTTTTAGGAATACTTAAACGTCATTACCCTGCGTTGAGTTTGAACCCGAGATTTTGGAATTATTAGGATAACGTTCAATCTTCTGAGCCACCCTGGCCTAGAGGTTGATTATGCAAATTTAAACGATTTATATGCACTTAATTGTCATTAAAATATATGTACTAAATAACACTATACTAACAGAAGAAAACACATATTCATGGAAATAAAGCCACATGACTTTCTCTAGCCATTGTTTCTTTATTATTCGTGTTTATTTTGTTTGTTTTTGTTTATTTATTTATTTGTACTAAGCTTCTTGCGAATGAAGAACTCAAGAAATTTGGTTAAGTCTTAAGCCCAGGTTGTTAACTTACAACATTCACTATAAAATTTCTACTAGCTACGTGTTATTTTCCCTTAACATTATACATTTACTCTTCTTTAAAATGAACAATTCCATTTCTATTTTAACTTTATATAAAAGCTTTCCAGCTATCATTTACGAGGGCTGTTCAATAAAGAATGATCACAATTTTTTTAACGACGTACTTTTACTCATCCTCATAATTTTGATGGTCCTCAAAATAGTCTCCCCTAAATGCGATGCACTTGTCCCAGTGTTTCTTCCAGTCTTCAAAGACATGCTGGAAAACATTTTATGAGAGATCCTTCAAAATCGCCTCCGCAGTCTTCGCCACTGCTTCTGATAATGGATAATGTCTCCCACGAAGGCCTTTCTTCAAGTTAGGGATTAGAAAGCAGTCACATGGTGCTAAATCCGGACTATAGGGAGGCGTAGGAATGCACTTCACGTTGATTTTTGCAAGATATTCAGAAATAACATTGGCAATATGCGGTCGCATATCCAGCCTGTTCACGGAAATGTGGTCTTTTGCGCCTGATATGGACTTACAATGTTTTCAGGACATCCCTGTAGTAGTGTCAAGTTACTGATGTGTGTGCAGGTACAACATGCTGATAAACCATTCCATGAATATCAAAGAATGAGATGACCATAACTTTCCCAACAGAAGCAACCACTTTTGATTTTTGGGGGTTGGCAGATTTCCACACTGAGCTTTGCTGTTTGCTCTCAAGATCAAAACGGTGTAGCCAAGTTTCATCAACAGTGATTACGTTTGATAGAAACTCCGGATCTTCCTCTAACATCAACTTTAACTGCATGTTACCTCCATTGCAGCGGTAGGAGATACTGAACATGTCTGAACTTAACTGGTTCTCACAGGCGGGAACCAGGAGTACCAACAATGAAACTACTACGGCGTGTTTGTTTCACATTAAGCTAATAGAATGTAATAAGACTGAATTTTAGCGCGAAAAATTATGACCGTAAAAAATAATGATCATTCTTTATTGAACAGCCCTCGTAGTATTCACTAAAAGCTTTAATTAGTGCAAACTTTCTTCCATTTTGACCCATTTTATATTTATACATTCTTTTCTCCATAACTCAATCATTTCACACTCAAATATTGTCACCAATGATCCCTTTCTTTCATGGAAGATTTTAATTAAACGCGATAATATGATTAGCTCCTGGATATATCAGATACTTGACGCTACAATCTAAAAACAGATTCAGTCCAACCATGACACAAAGCAAGGTGGCACGACAGTAACGTGGGCGACTCCATTCGTAAGGTTTCGGGTTCGATCCCTGGTGACTTCATACTCGATCCATAGCTTTGTGTGGTTTCTCAGGTCAGTAGGTGAACTGTGGGTGCTGCTCTTCCATCACCACTTTTCTGTGTCCATAATTTCCTTCACCGACATCTGTTTCAGGGTTGTAGCACCAGGCGAGGGTATTCGGCAAGTTTTGGATGGGCGGTAGATGTGCTCTTTAAAGGCTCATTGCATCGCTTGGGATTTCCCTATCAAGACCTGTCTCCATGTAGGTCCTATCAGGGGGACCTCTAGGAGTTAAGGGGCTTGAAGGTGAGCTCGGGGCGTCAAGTACGTTCGAACTGGAAGCATTAAGATTCCCGTTCATGTTTGAGGCCGCTATCACCCTAACTCTTCTAGTCTCGCCCCTGATCCCATTGTTCCCAAGGTCCACCACAGAACCACAAAGGTCGGATGACCTGAGTGGTGCAATACCCCGGTTGTGGAGGGGGGTTACCTTTCATAATATGTACTTGCTGTCGCAGGCAGATTGGCCACAGACACGTGGAAATCCCTAACAAGTGGTGATTTCTTCACCACTGTGCAATCACCAACACTCAGGTCCGATGTCGACAGTGTGACGACGGCGACCACACAGCGCCGCCCAGTGCCGAAATAGTTTTCACAATACACAAGCATCCGCGCCATCTGTACGGCAGCACCATATGAACAAGCCTGAAAACATACCTGATAAATGGTAAAATAGAATGAAGGAAAATGATGGAAAGGAAATCGTGGTCTGAAAGTATACACCTCAGCGTTCTCCTAAGTGGAAAAACGTTCAGTGAGGTCTACCCGCAAGTCCGAAGACTCCGGCCTCTTACCCGAGAGCGATGGAAAATTCCGGGGGTCTTTCCTTGGGGCAATACCTGGAGTCTAGAAAGCCTCCCCTCCCCCAACGACAACAACTTCCTATATGACAAGGAGAAAGCGCGAAAAAAGCTTAACTCAGATTGAACCCGCCATTTCTCGAATGCGGCACGCATTACCATTACACGTTACCATGGCCACATCTCGGTGGTTTATGGGGAAAACCAATATGTAATATATAAAATAACTTGATATTAGCAATCAGCACATATCATGTTTTCTCTCAGGTCTTTAGTTGCAAAAGCACTGATATAAAGATGAAGAATTGCTGTTTTACACATATTAGAGATAGCCTATTATGTCCCATGAAGGGCAAAGTCCTCCTATACTTAACGGTAGCTGTGTTGACTCCAATACAGTGAGCCATTCCGTGTTGGCTTTGTGTCGGTTTTCGTCATTTCCTCTTGTTCCCCTTCGCACTTATTCACTTGCACTCGCACTCACCTACTCCTACGCTTGCACTTGCATTCGTCGCCTATGGATCTCCACTTTCCTCTGTTCTCATCATCAGACCTGAAGTGGCCAAGGGTTTGCCGTCGAGAAAACCGAGCTGACCATACCAGCTTGTCACGGCATTGGGTGACACCTTGCCTGTGGAGGAGGCCCTACTGAAATTGACCTTAGGAAGGAGTGCCGTACGTCTACTGTTGTAGACCATTGTTGTCCTGTTTGTACTGCCCATCTCTGTTGTGGCTTTCCTCTTTGGCGTTTTCCTATGCGCGGGTCCCAAACTGTGATCTTGTAGGTCCATGTGTGGTCTTTTAACCTTGTGATATGACTACTCTATTTCCACTTTTATGTCTTAACTCCATTAATACGTTGTTAATGTCATTCGTGACAGTGCAGCATTGTCCATTTTATTCCCAGGATGTTGCGCTCCATTTTCCTCTGGCATATCTATAATGTTTTCATCTGCCTGCTCCAAACGGACCACGTCTGACTTCCATACAGTAGAGTCGGATATACGCAAGTTTCCAGTACTTCCAGTTACACATACATTACTCAGGTACAAATTATGTTTAAATTTCTCTAGTATTAATTATTTATTAGTGTGAACTCAATCTTCTTTAACTATATAGGTCATGATTACTGATATCGGTGAAACATGTTCAAAATCAGAGCTGGTCGGTAGAGCTTACAGTTACAGAAACATTTTAACCATATAACTCACACTATACGTGAATTGAACTGGGAGTAACTTCAATTTGAAACAGATACGCTGCCTCAACATCTACCATGGGAATCGGCTAGTAATATTTTGTTTTATTTTCAACAGTTCTGTTGATGAAAATACAGTAGCTTTTGTAGCTTTAATGTGGCTATTGCTAATTAGTGACCATCCATACCTTTTCATCTAGTTTAAAAATTACAGAGGCAACAAAGTAGATCGAAAATGTCACTCAAATTTCTGTAATGTTTCCCGTGACACAAAATGAAATCATAGCTGCATTACTTCAACACGTTCATGTTATTCATATCGTTTTCTCTCCTCATTAGCGTATACTTTATACATCTAAAAATATTTTCTCAAAAACTTGTTTTTCATATTTTTCTTCCTACTTTTCATCGGATAGAATCCTTCTGAATTAGAGCATCTTTATAGAATCGAAAGAAAAAACACAACAAAATGAACAAAATAACCTGATGTGAGGTACTCCGGGACTAAAACGTTGCAAATATTAGTTCAGTGACATCCATCCGGAATCATTTCCGGGAGAAAGCAGCAAGTCCTGAGGGAGACGTATCCTGATCAACAGCAGATCTTCGTCCCAAGGAGAAGTACACTGTCCTAGGAATTAAGGGTAGATGCTAAAAGCTCTATGAGCCTAACAGCGAAAGTGTGCAGAGAATTTCCTTTATATACTTCATGTTTGCAAAAACTGTTGTAGAAAATTGTCATTATATGTATATTTATTTGTAGGTCCAAAGGGAGCTAGAGAAAACTGAACGGTTAGATATTTAGAATCCGGACGCTATATTCTGACCTTGAAATTTCATCCTGTTTCCATGGTATCGTAAAAATCGAGCAGTGACAACACTTTAAATCGTCTTATGGTGCTACATGTTTCTAGCCATTATTTAGCAAACTATTCTTAGAAAAGCTCATTCTTTCATGTACTTCATGTCAATAGAGATATGAACATTTTTGTAGAAGCATTTTATTATATAGTCCCTTGAAGATACAAGGAAACAGGGAATAAGCTATAATCAAATGTTCTAAAAGCCTGTTGCTATTAGGTGGCTTAGATGATTCGTTCTATTTGCATGACCCCGAGAAAAGAGCGAATAACAACTTCTGATTTTGAAAAGTAAAATTATTTTAACATAAAAACAAATAAAGAATATTTCAGATACGTTTAACTCCATAAAAGAACAAGCGTTTTTTCACATAAAGAATGTGCTCTACAGTTTTATGTGATAAGCTTTTGTTCTTCTCTTATGATCTACCAGTTATGCATAAGCCATCCTGAAAGAAGAGGACATCTGCAGACATTCCCCAAAAATTCAAGATGTGCATTTCAAGTATAGTTAAAATATCTTAAATATACAGCATTTTAATCAAAATCTACTGGTCTATTTGTAAGAAACTTAACATTTTCTAAAAATGTTCCATGTAAAAGTTCTGGGGTTCAATTGTCATTGCCTGGCCAATTGGTTTTTACGGAGGTTTCCCTGGATGTCAGGCGAATGCTGGGAAGGTTTATCACATCCACCTAAATTCCTGTCCCTCCATTTCATCTCCATTATCATTTCCAAATCATCTTTCATCTGGTGGTCTCTTTCAATGTAGAAGTGTCAGCGGTTGCCTGGGTGCTGCATGGCAGGATGGTATGCTACTGGTAAACCTTCCTCCATCGGTAGGACGATTCCAGTCTCTGGGCCGACCCGGTAGAATGGGATGCCGGTGGAATGCCTGTTGTGCTGGCCTGCCGGGAAGTTTCAAACTGGTAAGTAGTAGGGAACCTGCCCTCTGCACTGCCATGGCTCCTTGGGACGGCCACCTTCTGTTTCCACTCGTCTCATTCTTCCTCTCGGGATATCCTACTTGGGGCTTAGGTATAATAGATCAAGACGCAGTGCCAAATCCCCAAGTCGCAGTGCCAAATCCCCCCCATAACGTAATCCAATTCAATCCAAAAGATCGCCTAATTTGGGTGGATTTTCTTGAAAAGTTTTATAACATCTCCTTGTAAAATTCGAGAGACCTCAAATAGTGCATTTCCAATGAAATCTTAGAACAGAATGTTTAATGGAATGCAGTACCTTCTCTACCGTCTCTTCTATTACGTGGTAGAAAAGCTAATGAAGAATCCAAGTTAGAAAAGTTTAGTTTTAAATATTCTTTATTCTCTTGGCTACACTGCCATTTTCCTTTATTATTAAAACGTGTTTCACGTATTCCTAGGTTGATAAATATAGTGGATTTGTTTGAGAACGGTTGAAAATATAAGTAGATCTATTTGTTTAAGCTAGCCTATAATTTTTTCCAAGTCTTACTAATATAAGTAAACACATTTTTCCATCGCAGTTGACCAAATGGTGCAGATTTATGTATAACAGTTTGAAATTAAGCAATTGAAAGCTTTTAAAAATTGAAGGCACTATGGGATTGAAACTTAAGTTTGGTTATGATAGTTTTTGAAACTTTTAAGGTAAACCTGTGATTTTCGTTGGGTGTTACAGTATAATAATAATTGTACAAGTTTATTCTACATAGATTTGTAGATAAGTATTTCAAAATAATGGTAGAGGATATTTTTGAAAGAGGGGAGCTTATTTTTGTTAGATTGAAAAACTTAAATTTGATCAAGCTGACACCAAAATACCCTTTTATATAAATATTCGGAGGAAAATCTTGTGATCTGAATATAGTATACAACACCCCCTCTCTCCAGTAGCTCGATGTTGAAGACTTTTAACCCACCATTTTAGTTCTTCAAGTAACAAATCATCTTCCTTGTCAGTAATTAAGGGCAAATATGTAACTTGATATTCTTAATCAAAGAACGAAATGAAAATTAGATGACTTTAATATAATGCTCCTAAAAATGCTGATTTTTAAGTTTGCTGATATATTATATAGGCTATGTCCGTCTTTCAGAACATGGTTTTTCAATATTAAAATACCTTTCAAAATCAGTCGATTCATTTTTATGCTACCATGTATATAAATACATGGTAGCACAATTTTGCTATTCATAATATTAGCATAGATTAAAAATGTGTAGCGTAGTTGGTAGCATGTCTGCCTCACATTCAAGAGGTCCAGAATTTGAACGTCGGTTAGGGCGAGTTACCTGGATAAGGGTTTTTCCGGGGTTTTCCCTTATCCTTATAGATATTATAGATTTTCAAGAGATATTAAAAAATTTATATATTCTATATTATATTCATATATATTATAGATATTATAGATATATAGATATTCAAGAAGTTCCGAGTTTGAACCTCGGTTAGGGCGAGTTACCTGGATAAGGGTGTTTTCCGGGAATTTCCCTTATCCTTATAGATAGATAAATGTCAGGTAACTCTAAGCTCCATGGACCCCGGACTCATTTCAGCATCATTTCACCCATTTTATTCATTAACGTTGGAGGACGTAACTTATCAAAAAAATGCTTTATCACATGTGCATAATTAAATATTCATTAGAAATAAACATGTTACGTGCTCCACTATGAAATGGTTGTAGATATAGCTTTACATTTATAGCTTAACTTCATAGGATTCGGTGTTTCCAAACCTCCCTTATCTGAATCTTATCCAATCAGCCGTCTAAATAAGGACACTTCTAGAATTATTTGATTTTTCTGGAAAGCTGATAACAGGTAAATTCAAAGTTTCCTGCCTTTGGAGACATTTATTAATTCCTTTAGTTAAACGTTATTTTTTTCTTTCTGAATATGCTAGTCAAGTTAATAATAATAATAATAATAATAATAATAATAATAATAATAATAATAATAATAATAATAATAATAATAATAATAATAATAATAATAATAATAATAATAATAATAATAATAATAATAATAATAATAATAATAATAATAATAATAATAATAATAATAATAATAATAATAATAATAATAATAATAATAATAATAATAATAATAATAATAATAATAATAATAATAATAATAATAATAATAATAATAATAATAATAATAATAATAATAATAATAATAATAATAATAATAATAATAATAATAATAATAATAATAATAATAATAATAATAATAATAATAATAATAATAATAATAATAATAATAATAATAATAATAATAATAATAATAATAATAATAATAATAATAATAATAATAATAATAATAATAATAATAATAATAATAATAATAATAATAATAATAATAATAATAATAATAATAATAATAATAATAATAATAATAATAATAATAATAATAATAATAATAATAATAATAATAATAATAATAATAATAATAATAATAATAATAATAATAATAATAATAATAATAATAATAATAATAATAATAATAATAATAATAATAATAATAATGTACATCTCTATGATGAGAATACTGTGTCTGTCTCACACTCAAGATATCCCAAGATGGCCCCATTTTCCGCCTATCGACCCACGAAATTACGACAAACATATGGATCAGAGTGGGCGGTGCTGGGAATCGAACCTGGGATCTGCCGAATACGAGATGCACATGCTGCCGCGATATTAATTCCCTTGGTAGGAAATGATACTAAGGAAAGAAAAATGTCCCATCTACATTCAGGAACCGAACGCGGGACAACTGCGGTGAGAAGTCAGAATGCTTAGCACTTGACCATAGAGGCAGTCCAATTTGGATTGTTAATTACAATAATAAAAAAAAAGTTAACCCTGGCGCGACAGCCCTAAGAGGGACAAGGCCTACCAACCCGACTGCCGGCCTCATGCCCACTCACGCACGGCAATTATATGAATATTATGAAACACCTTTCACTATTGCTGATTCAGTCTTTGAATGTACTTTTTTATAGGTGGGTGATCATCCAACCGATACGGGGAGGAGATGTGGTCAGCATCTCGTCATCCCCCAGCCGGAACGTTAGTTTTCGTGACCAGGGCCGCTTACTTAGCGTAAGCACCCCGTTTTCCTCACGATGCTCAGTAGGCATCGGTCCTATACCCGGGACCTAAAATCCCCACCACATGGTTGGGATCGAACCCGGGCCGCTTTTCGTGGCCAGCCCCACCACATGGGTGAGATCGAACCCGGGCCGCTTTCCGTTCATGCTGCCTTAGCCCGCTACGCCACGACGCAGGGCAATTACAATAATAGTTTTCCTTTTATGATAATTTAATACAATTTTATTAATAATTAGGTTTGTATTTTCTCAATTCTTTAAGTTGCAGTAGGCACTACTTTCCTCCCAAAATTCGATGTAGTGATTTTATTGAAAATACATGTTTTTGAGATTCACTGAGCCAAAAAGGGAACTTTTAACAACTTTCCTATATGTGTGTATGTGTGCATATAAATGTGTTTCTGCTTATGCCAATAATTTCTCATTAAAATCGTTCTTGTAAATTGCATCTATAATTCTAACCTCTAAATCCTAAATCATGTACATCTTATGAATCGCATAGTTCAAAAGCAAAAATTCGGATAAGTACAACAATTTATACACACATGTACCAATAGAAGAGATGCAAGAAAGTTTCTTCATCCAAATGGCCTATACCTGGAATCATTTTCTCCAAGTCCTCTTAACTATTTTTATTAAAATAACATATGCATTTATTCGCTATTTGCATTGCCAGTAATATAACGTACTGAATCTTGTGAAGTCCTCCCTGTTCTGAATGAATATTAGATATAATCGTATATATCTTAAAAACGTAAGAGAAACTTCACTGTACAAAAGTGTAGAAATAGTTATAATATGGAATATGTGTAAAATAATTTGCATAATTATCATTAGTATCAAAATATCCATTGTTAGATGTTTACGCTATTCTAACTTGTCATGCGGCATTTATAAAATATATTAACACAGTATTTTCTGTGATGTGGTTCATTTCTAAAAAAGATAATTCACCACTGCTACTGTAGCCAAGTAAATAGCATTATAACATATAAGGGACTATATGATTGGTTTCAGAAGATCATAAAATGTGACGCAACAGATTTTTCCAAAAGCATAAAAGTTGAACAAAGATAATATGTCATAAGGAGGGCGTCTGCAACGTTTAAGAGAGGCTTAGAAAAAAATCATTAACTTTCTGGTACAAACTATTCATAAAAGCGCTTATTCTTGAACCTAATTCATGTTAAACGAAATAAACTTCAATAAACACGTTTTAATTGCTTATCTTATAAGCGCAATGGGGATGGCAAAATAAAATAGGCTTAAGCGATATTTCAATCAGAAAATAAAAGAACAAATAATGACTTCCCGTTTGAGAAAAGAATAAGTAAAGAAATAACAAGGAATATCTCGAAAATTGTTCATTACATTAAATATGTATTTTATATAAATTGTATATTTTAACGAGATATATTTTTATTATTAAATTTTGTGTATTCCTTTCGGCTGACCAGTTTTGCCAAAGCCATTCAGATTGAACAGGACTGCAGGAGCTATGCCAGAAAATCCAAGATATACATTTCATTTTGTGTGAGAATACCTTAAATATTTGATATTTTTATCAAAAGTTTTAGAGCCGGTTTTTATAAAATAAAAATGCTGGGAAAATGTTCTGTGTAAACGAAAACTGGGGTGGGGGAACTTTCTTGAAAATCTTCTTGTGTCATCCTTGGAAAATGCTGAACTTATTTAAGTTTGGTGTTTCATTGATTTTTTATTCTTCAGATATGCCATATATGAATTATTTTCTATTTTGTTTTTATTTAAAGAGTCTCAAAGCATTTGTATAAAGTGAAATTTCGGTATCGAACTTTTTGATGAAATACAATACTTACTTCCTCTACTTACTGTTTATAGCAGAGAAAGTGAAAAAAGTACTCTCTTCTTACAGCTGGCATTTTATTTTTCCATTGAAAAAGTTTGTGTTTCCCTTCCATGCACAATATGCATACATTTAAAATTATTGTACGTCACAATAGTGGCTCCAAATGAACATTTAAACCTGAATAGATTATTATAAAACTCTTAATGTGGCATTTAAATGTGGAATACGTACTTCAATTTTTAATTCCATATATATTTTGTGCAGGAAAGAAGAAAGTGACCTGAAGAATGAACTATATAATGTGGGCCCATTTAAAGTTCAATGAATAAAATTTAGTCTTTAAATGTTGTTTTATACTTTAACCTTTTATGATATCTTAAGGTTTCTAAAATTGTATTTGCTGTATAATTATAGTTACATACATTGCAAATTGCAGGAGTGGCCACATAACATGAGTAAGCAATAGTAATATAGCATACGGATAAATATATTAACTGGTTCTTCCAATTGATGTTAATCTAAAGATAGTGAAATAAGATTAACATAAATTTAAAAACAACAAAATCTGGAGCAAATTTTAATTACCTACTCTGGCATAATATCAGTTGCGAAAAGTAAAATATGCTGCACAAAGCATTTTACATATCTCAACTGTTCAAAAAATATCGCCTATATTACTTTTTAATATTAAATATTTAAGATATTTATGGAGGTTTGAATCTGTTTTAACAGAACTTATTTGTGCTTATAAATATTTGTTATGTTTATATTTGTCATTGTAATATTGTGCACGATGTGCAGGCTTAATTGAAGGACAACTTTTCAATAAATCCTTTTAATGAAGAATAATATTTATTAGCCTCTGTGTTACGAAATTCAGGTTTTGAATAATAGTATTTATTTACTATGAGGATCCACAAAACAACAACAAAATTCTTTGTATAATTCTGGTGTTAAAATTTGAACTCCGTGTCCTCTTAATTCTAATGGAATATATTTTAAGAACGTAACGTTTTCTTAAATCAAAAGCTTATTTAAATTTAACTAAAGGTAGAACTCAGCTGGTCTAAGATAACTTTGAATGTGAATAAAGTAAATGCACTTCATAATATTACGCATATGCTTCGTCAGATCAAAACTTTAAAGGATTTAAGATTTAAGTTTGAACTTTTTCTCTCTCAAAAAAGTTAAATTTCATACTTAGTGTAATTATTTCTAAAAAGCCACTGCGGAAAAATGCACTAAATCTAGTAAAATTGTTCTTCAAGATAAAAAGCGTACTCTTTTGAAAATTTCATATAATAAAAATGTGGAAATAAAAGTACAAATTGGAAAAGAGAACAAATACTTATAAGTAAGAAAGAGGAAGATGCAGACATTGTTTGCTTGTAAAAATGCACATATTATAATAATAGGTAAAATCTGAACAAGAAAAGCAGCAAAGTTTCTTCGTTCCAAAAATAATTATCTTTGCAAACTCAAGCCTTCATTTAACATCAAAACAGCGCGAACTGTACTCATAATTAGAAAACATAAAGAATCGTGGGTAATATATAATTATCTGTTTCTTTTACAGTAGCTACATGTTAACTCATACTACAAAATGCATATAATTGTATTAATATTTGAATAATACAACTTCCAGAAAACATATCGATATATAACATTTTTTAGAAAAACCAGTGTAAATTTCCATAACTGTATAATGTTCAAAAGAAATTGCCATTTAGTTAAGATTTTATGCATTGGCCCACCTCTCTGCAACGTAAATGAGCAAATATATTATCTAAGGTAATTGATGTTGGAGCCGTGACATTATATATTAATTCTTTAATATAATGTTATACAGGTGTTTACCTTACAGAAATCTAAAGTAGACGATAAAATGTTTTCTTGTTCACTCTAGTTCACTCAATCTTCAGAATAATGTACACCATGTAATGCAAATGATGTCAGTTATCCCCCAAAAGAAGTAATTAAATAATCTAGTTAGCATCCTATCTTTTTAAATTGTCTAGCTCAATACATGTTAGTTATTACTTTGGGGTTTTAGATTTTTAAACCCAGAGAATTATCTTTTTTACAAAATCACTCATGTATTAAACATTATGGACAGTAATAATTATTGATTTCTTAAACCACCAACAGAGCACATTTTTCTTAAGTGTCAAGACTTAAACTTCTGTTAAACATAACTTCAATTGCACTGTATTTTATGCAAAATTATTTATAGTTCAGAAATCACGGATATAGATAGTGGATTAAACTTCTCAACGTTATAGCGAAAATAGGAACTTAAGGAGAATCAGGTACAAAAATCAAAGAATATTAGATTAATACACATCTTAGTTTATTCATTCACAAATACTAGTGTTACAATAATATCACAATTATTTATAAAAGTCTGTGATCGTGCTCAACGAAACAAATATCTCAATAAAATATTATTTTGAGCAAAAGAATATATTTGGTACTTTTCTCGAACAACAATTCGACTCACTCTAAGGATCAGTCAGTTTTTAGAAATCAGTTCTTTAAAATATTTACACTCCTGCGTCAATATAATCACGCCACTTATTATAGATCACCATTAAAAATGGAAGTTAAATAAATAAAAAAAATCAGCTCCTAACTCGTAGTGTATACCAAGCAATGAATTTTGCAAGAAATTTATCTAAAATGTGACTGTTAATGTGGGAGATATAGTACATGCATTTCACGTTAAGCAAAATGATTCATAAATGATAATATTGAAAAATAAGTAATCAATTTAGAGTAATTACTATTAAAAAGCCAAATATTTACCGAGAGTTTTACAGAAATGTCTAAATAGAACACAAAATATTTATCGTGGCCACACACTTTCTCTTGGAGCAGTTTTTATATACAGGTACATTTGATTCACAGTAAACTGTCAATTGTCTTAGCGAAAGTCTCAGGAACTAATAAAGTCTATCACCTGTGAGTGAAGTTGTCATTCCCTTTACGAGCTTACCGTGCACATGAACTAACACGTGGTTATCAGTCCCTCTGCAGAAGTTCATACAGTGCAGAGATGTACGTCTGCGCCATCTGAAGCGTCTCGAACTTGGACAGCTTCCTGTCGTTACCCAGGGACGGTACGACGTCTCGGAGTCTGTCGAACGCATCGTTGAGACTGTTCATTCGCCGACGTTCGCGAGCGTTTGCGGCTAGACGACGTTTCCTCATCACTTCCACGCCCGGTACCGTCCCTATGGAACGCGTCTTCTGTCCCGCTGCCATCTGGTATCCCAGTTTCATCCTCTTTCCGCCTCCGTCAGCATGGACGACCGCCGTCGCCGTCGCATTCACCGTCGCCCCGTGATAGTTGCTGTCAGGGTGGTGGTGATGGTGATGGTGCTGATGAGAAGGAAGGTTATGTTGCACGCTTACCCGCTCATTAAACTCTCCACTGTAATATCCCTCGCCTGGATATAGCCACGAACTTTCATCGTCGTGCTGGTGGTGCGAGTGATAGTAGGAACCCTGGTGATGGTAGCCACTATGTTGATAGCTCTGTTTGTCGTAGCACGGCGTCGTCGTGATGGGGTTGTTGACAGTTGTCGGACTGGGCGCCGAATTGAAAGACGAGGCGTAGAGACTTTCGGGGCTGGATACAGGACTGTGATATCCGTCAGAAGAAGCGTCGGGAATATGGCACACGTAGGGCGACATCATCGTAGTCATCGTCGATCCACTTAGCACATCCCAAGCAAACGTCACACCCTCTACTTGGCTGGAGCACGTGGGGCAGTGATTGCGGCTGCAGCCACGGGAAGACTGACTTGAGAAGAAGAGGGTTCCTCCTACTGCACCTCGCTGCTGGCTATAAGTCACGTGATCTTCTCAGCCTCCCTGCCGTGTGCGGTGGTCAGGTACGGGCGGTTCGCTTTGTCCCAGGTAGTAATCGTAATATTGTTCCAGTAGCGCAACTTTCTCACCGGCACTTCAAAACATTGCATTGCACTACATTTTGCTACTGACTGGATGCTCAGTATCCGCGAAGTGATTAGGCGTTGAGGCTTAGATTGTTATTCGTGACTTTATGTGCTGTCCATTTCCCTAATTTTCCTTGGTTGTGAATATAAATGTGAGATATCTTTTACGCATCAAGATATATTGTGCCATCATTAGCAAACATAATCGATAAAATACCGTGCTTTACCGAGAAAGGATGAAATAAAGCATTTTTACCAAAAGATATGCATCCTTTAGATTAAGACAATATTTTATCAAATATCTTCAATTACAGAGAATAATAGTCACAGCATTACTTTTACCCACCAGCACAATATGCAGTTGAACTGCATCATGCAGAAAGGGTTTTACTTACTAGACAATTCTCTGTGTTTACAAATCTCATGTCTTATCTACAAGAGTTTCTCTATTTTTTATCTTTCACTTTTATTCAGCTTCTACAAAATCCATCCCAAATGAACAATCTGTAAACTTCAGAGGTTATAAGCAGGAATTAAAAATGTGTAACTTGTCATATATAAATCTCAAAACATTAAAATAAATCATCAGAGCCATTCTTGTGAAAACAAAATATAACGAACAAATTACCATTTAAAGGGAAGTTTCGGTTGAGGGAATTGCTTTGAAGAGCTTCTCTTCACAAATTTAGAAGATGCTGAAGTTCAAACCAAGTGTGGTATGCCCGCCTCGGTAGTGTAGATGGTAGCATGTCTGCCTCACGTTCAACAGGTCCAGAGTTAGAATCTCGTTCAGGGTGAGTACCTGGATAAAGTTTTTGAGGTTTTTTCCCTTATCCTAAAAAGACGAATGTCGGGTAACTCTAAGCTCCTTGGACCCTGGACTCATTTAAGCATCATTTCACTGCATTCATTCACCGTCGATATGACTTAACGTTGGAGGACGTAAATTACATAAAAAAGTGTGGTATTTAAATGAATGATAGTGCTCATGATCACCTGGATAGACATGTGCACACGGCGCATTTTTCTAAAGATTATTTTTTTATTCAGAGATTC
The DNA here is from genome assembly GCA_030765055.1 of Mantis religiosa. Taxonomy (NCBI): domain Eukaryota; kingdom Metazoa; phylum Arthropoda; class Insecta; order Mantodea; family Mantidae; genus Mantis; species Mantis religiosa. The sequence continues at coordinate 60,753,872 of CM060955.1, read as the reverse complement.
TCTGCTGTATTTACACTGAAATCTCGATTATGAACTTCTTGGGTCCAAGTATAATGTTATACTTCCTTTGCTCGCTATTGATAAGCAGTAAAGAAAGTAAACATTCGCAGTTGTCTATTAAGTTGACATATTATCTTCTCGTCACGCATCTACGTGCTCTTGAACCCTTGAAGGAAGAGGCTTGGCTAGTACACAGCTAGTGGATCGCATGTAGTTTATTTTCCTTGATGCTGTGATTACGTCATTATCTTGAGGGAGCTTTATGAGTTTCTGTACATTGCACATTAACCCTTTTGATTGTTCTTAATTATAGGGAAGCTGTCCCTTAGGCAAGCAGTGGCCACAACATGTAGCATTTGTTGGAAAGTTATTTCTCTTCCACGTTACGGTAAAACACACAGTTGAGCTTTTTATTATGTTGGCAACACTTACAGCATTATATCGTAATTATTGGTTATTTAAAAGACAATTTGTACATCATCATTCACAGTCAGGTGGCCCGTAAAGGCGGAGAGAATTTCTTGTGCTAATTTTTTCGACTCAATGCTTTACATTACAAAATATTAGAACTTTTATAAGTTCGTGCTTCACGCTCATAGATGACATTTCTTAAAAGATATGTATTAACTGTCGAAATAATAAACTTCTTTTTTGCAAATGAGCCCATGTAGGACTACGTAAAGTACTTAGAGACGTTTCTTGGCTCTTCTATGAATCCAAAGTTCTCTCATTCTTTGGCTGTGGGCTTTATTTCTCTCGTCTGTCCACGTTACTCCATTCTTTTTCTTCGGTTTGTCCTCTTGATCAATTTGTCACTTACGTACCTTCATTCTAAAGTCGTCCTTGTCCAGAATATCGTCTTGAGTGATTTCTACATATTTTAAATCATGTTTTACTTCACCAATTCATTTCATAGAGTCTACTTGTGCTTTACTTTTATTTCCGTAAAATTCCATACTTTGTTTCGTGAACCTATTTGAAGATAATTGTTTAATATGTCCATAAAATTGTAACCTTCGTTTCCTAATATAATCATTGATGTCTCTATACTTTTTAATTTCCTTTTTACTTCTAAGTCTGTATTCTTCACCTACGAGATGGCGGCCCAAAATATCTCTAATAGTTTTAAGTTCTTCTTTTTCGATATTTTCGATGTCTTCATTTCTGTTCAAAATTAATGTTTCTGCTTCATAGAGACACTTTGGTCTAATTACATTGTTATAGTGTATTAATTTTCTATATTTATACATGCATATTTAATTACATATGTTTTGAGTAAGCCGATATATCGAGCGGGATGGCACATGCGTTTCGGTTTCGATTCCCGTGACCGATATCCATTGATATTTTCGGGGGTTTTCCCGGGTCGCTAGGTGAATGCTGGGTGGGTTAATTACATTCCCCAAATTTCCTGTCCCTCCATTTCATCTCCATTATCATTTCACATCATCTCTCATCTGGTGGTCTCGTTCAGGGTAGAAGTGTCGGCGGGTGTCTCGGCGGTGCATGGCAAGATGATATGCTCTGAGGAACATTACTTCCTCCTCGGGTAGATCGGTTGCCGGTTTCCGCGCCTCTGCTGGGACCATTTCGGGACCGTGGGGCTCGGACCATCAGTCAGGGACTTCTGGGGCTCGGCTGGTGGGCTCGTTGCCGTCCCCCAGTAGGGAAACGTGTCCTTGTATGTCGGGGGAAGTCTTTATCTAATAAAACTGTGGGAACCCTGCCCTCTTCACTGTCATGGATCCTTGGATCGGCCGCCCTCTGTATCCTCTCACCTCATCCTTCCTCCCGGGGTGCCCCATCAGGGGGCATAGGTACAATGGACCCAGCATGGTGACATACGTACCGAATCCCCTCCATAGTGAAATCCTAATCCTAAACCAATATGCTGCTTCTATTTCTTTTGCTTGCTTTAGTTTGGATTCCTCAATTATTTCCCCAAGATATTTAAAGTATGAAACTCGCTTAATTTTTCCACTATCGGTTTCCAGGTATTTTGGTGCCTGTTTCTCTCTCTCTCTCTCTCTCTCTCTCTCTCTCTCTCTCTCTCTCTCTCTCTCTCTCTCTCTCTCTCTCTCTCTCTCTCTCTCTCTCTCTCTCTCTCTCTCTCTCTCTCTCTCTCTCTCTCTCTCTCTCTCTCTCTCTCTCTCTCTCTCTCTCTCTCTCTCTCTCTCTCTCTCTCTCTCTCTCTCTCTCTCTCTCTCTCTCTCTCTCTCTCTCTATCTCTCTCTCTCTCTCTCTCTCTCTCTCTCTCTCTCTCTCTCTCTCTCTCTCTCTCTCTCTCTAAAGATATCTGAAGATAGTTACTTTTAATAATGCAGTCAGTATTTGAGCTGTTATGATGTCAGGGGTTAATATTGCTAGATCATTGCATACGCTAGACAATCTATCTAATTTTGAAAAGGCTGAAATCCAGCATCACGATTAAGCGTGCTCCTCTCGGAAGAAATGGCTAAAGCCTCCTTAATAATCGTGGCGCTGGATTTCAAGAATTTAAAGAAAGCATGAAATGTATTTATAAGCATTCAGTCTCTAGGTACTTGTAGATATACCTTGAGACTCTTGATATAGACTGCTCTTAATTTTTACTTAATTTAAATGTATCTAAAGTATTAACTGTGACGCAAATATATAAAAGGTTATTCATATATGTACAGTGAGTCCTAAGTCGCTTAATGCATACAAGTGAGCAAAATGACACCATACTTACAGTAGTCAGTGCCCTAGATCAAACAACTTGAACTATCCTAAAACTCTGATGTGTTACGTACACGTGATTATGTCCACCCACTAATCTTTATTTTTTTATGTAGGAGCTCCTACAAACTATTCTTCTGAATGCTTAATTTTCCATCCAGTTCATGCTCTTTTAAATTAATTTTTGTAAAATAGTTTCATTACAACTTTGCAATACAAATTAAAATCTCAGGTATCAGTATTGCTGATCACAAATTTCACTTCTTTTTTCAACAACTAAATATCGACGATAGTTTTAAAAAATGCTAAGAATTAAAAAATTCAGAACAATAATACCGGATACATTGGATATGGCTAATGCCACATAAAAAGTAATTTGGCATAAATTGTGCGTTTTAAAATTGTGTAGTGTTTAACGCCCGCTTTTACTACATACGGCACCGCAGGCGGTGACACTGATGATACATGAGATGAAGATGGAGCACCGGTGGAATGAAATGGCGGGGGAAACCGGAGGTCCCGGAGAAAAACCGCCCCAACGCCGTGTTGTCCACCACAAATCTCACTTTGCGGTCGCCTGGGATCGAAACCGAGCCGCCTTGGTGAGAGCCAAGCGGTCTAACCACTGAGCCAAGGGGCGTGGCCTGTGCGTTTTATAAAAATATCTACATTTTAGATGGAGTAGGTTTTTTACTTTTTCTTATGGTCTACCCACCCGTTATACGACATTATAAAAATGTTTTCGGAATGAAGAGGATTTTACCGGCAATTTCCAGAAAATTCAGAATATAAATTTTATTTGAGGTGGAGTTTTCTTTAACTCATGAATTTTATTCAAAGAGTGATTTTTATGAGAATAAAAATGTTCAAATGGTCCTTCTTGTAAAGGATATTTTGAGGTGGGGATTTTTATTAATCATTTGTGAAACAGAAGAGGGGTGGGTCGGGCGGTTTTGTCTGTGGCCCGCATTTGGGAGGCCCGGCTTCAATTCCCGTGGTCGGCCTTCCAGATACATGTTTTTTTTTTTCTTTTCTTTCTTAATCATTCCCTAGTTATACCAATATCGTGCTGTTAGAAGATTCTTGTTCCTCTAACCCCTTTAACGCGGACCTGAGGAACCGAAGCTTTGGTCCAATAGAGAATCAGGATAGGTAATCACGAGATCAGCCCAATGTGAAGGTGAAGGAAGTGCAAGATGTATATGAGGGTGAGATGAATGATAGGAAAGGTGATGGAGCAATTGGTGGAATTCTGACGGGGGAAACTGGAGGACCCGGAGAAAACCCGTCCCAGTGCAATGTTGTCCAACACAAATCTCACTTTGCGGTCGCCTGAGATTGAACCCGGGCCGCCTTGGTGAGAGCCAAGTGGTCCATCCACTCAGTCTTGGCGCGGCCCTTCCAAGGATTTTATCGGGGGTTTTACCAGGTCGCCAGGCAAATGCTGGGTAGGTTAGTTATATTCCCGAAATTCCCGTCCCTCCAATTCATCTCCATTTTCGTTTCACACCGTCTCTCTTCTGGTGGTCTCTTTCAGGATATATAGTGTAGGCGGAAGTCTCGGCGCTGCATGGCAGGATGACATGCTTCTGTTAAACTCTTCCCCCTCCTGTAGGACGGTCTCCAGGCTGTGGACCGGCCTGGAGGACCGTATGAGGACCACGGTGGGTGGCATGCTGGCTGTACTAGCCTGCCGGGGAGCTGCCAAGTGGTCAATTATAGGAACCCTGCCCTCTGCGCTGTCGTGACTCCTTGTATTGGCAACTCGCTGTCTCCTCTCACCTCATACTTCCTCCCGGGGAAGCCTCACTTGAGACATAGGTACAATAAACCTAGGCTGGTTGCCGTGCCGAGTCTTCTTCGATAAAATGCAATCCAATCTTGTGAAACGAGAAGTACACGCAATCACGCCAAGTGCAAAGCTAAAATAACTATGAAACCAACTTCTCAGCTACGGCGAAATTTACGTTTCGTTTATGAGACAACAGTTTATTCTTCATAAAATATATAAATAGCATACCCAGTGGCATTCCTTGCTATGTAAACTAAAGCTAAATATGGCTAAGCTACATATTATGCATTTAAGATATGGCTTCATTACCATGAAGCTGAGCATTCTCTAACTAATGGAACACTAACATAAACCGTTACATTGCTCCATAAATGTGTTACATTTATATAATACCATTATTTATTTTACATCTCTTTTAAGACATGACTTCACTAGCATAAAGTTGTACTTTCTCCAATGGAATACTAACAGGCACTACTATTGCTCATACATTTGTTACATTCATAGGACTTTTTCTACTCGCTATTCTTTATTGCTGTCTCTGCTACCTAGATATAGCAGATAGATAAGGTGTTGCATTCTACCCAATTGTTCGATACCGAGATTTCACTGGAAATACATGTCTTAATGTGCCCTAAATAAAAATTAAGTTTAGAAAAAAGTATATGTAAGTAGGTGTATCTGTTATTTGTGAATAACATAACACCTAATCAGTTAAATATCGAACTAAGTGTTTAACTTCAATTTCATCCAAGAATGCAACTGATGATTTTTAAAAGCAAAATCTGTCAACTTGACTGCTTTTTGATGGAACCCTTGTTATAAACATTGATTTTTAAAAATTGGCTGTAACGCCTTTGATTAAAATTCCGTACATTTAAGATATTTCCATAACAAATAAAATGTATATCTTGAATTTTCTCAGAACAGCCTCTAAACTCCTCTTACTTCTGGATGAGCTATTCATAATTGCTGAAAGTAAAAGTGATAGACAAAATATTACACACAAAATGTAGTACCCGTTAAGGCACACAGTTTATGTCAAATATTTTTGCTTTGTGTAGATACGCATTTTTGAGATATTCCTTGTTATTGGTTTGGATTTTCAAACAGTTATATTTTTCTTAAACAGAAACCTAGTTTTCGTGTTTTACCTCCTGTCCAAGCAAAGAGAGTGAAATGTCAAATAGCTCTATCGTTGAAGCAGTTGTTTTTGTTTGGCTACAAAATAAATATTTTTTATTTATTTGGTAGTTGTTATTTAGAGTTTAAAAAGGAAAGAAGAATGCTTAAAAATTTTATAATTTTGTTTTAATTTTAAAATTTATGAGACCGGAACGAGCCTTGATAGCTCAAGTTGATGATAATGATGATGATGATGATGATGATGATGATGATGATGATTGATGATGATGGTGGTGATGATGATGATGGTGATGATGATGATGATGGTGGTGGTGGTGGTGGTGGTGGTGGTGGTGGTGGTGGTGGTGGTGGTGGTGGTGGTGGTGGTGGTGGTGGTGATGATGATGGTGATGATGATGATGATGATGATGATGATGATGGTGATGATGATGATGATGGTGATGGTGATGGTGATGGTGATGATGATGATGATGATGATGATAATGATGATGATGATGATGATGATGATGATGATGATGATGATGATGATGATGATGATGATGATGATGATGATGATGATGATGATGATGATGATGATGATGATGATGATGATGATGATGATGATGATGATGATGATGATGATGATGATGATGATGATGATGATGATGATGATGATGATGATGATGATGATGATGATGATGATGATGATGATGATGATGATGATGATGATGATGATGATGATGATGATGATGATGATGATGATGATGATGATGATGATGATGATGATGATGATGATGATGATGATGATGATGATGATGATGATGATGATGATGATGATGATGATGATGATGATGATGATGATGATGATGATGATGTTTTTATTAAGAATGTGGAAGTATAATTGTAAAAAGAGATAAACGAGATATGTATATAGGGGACTATGAGTGACGTGTGTGTAGAGAAATGAACTGTTTCTATGGGGACAGAAAATAACTTCGGAGGGACACGTGAGAAAAATCGATGAGTAGTGACGGAAGTGAGTGTGCAAGAAGAGTTATTGTATAAATTGTGTTGTTTTATTTTGTATTTAATGATCGTTAAGTATATTATTATAAACAAAGAAGCTTCATAATTATTATTTTGGCAAATCAGTAGTAAAATATTACATCAATCTGAGACTACGTCTTTGGGACTGGCAGAATGAAATTTAATACTTTCTAAATTCATGACATCTTCGGAATTTTCAAGTCTAATCATCACGCAACATCATAACTTCTTTACAAAGTGCTTATAAAAGTGAACCAAAACACAAATATTAAAATCCTTTTAAAAAAGTAACTTCCCCAGCTGCAACCAAGTATCATAATTCACTTACAGCGTTTAAGCCTAATGTAACTGCTATTTTCGTTTCACTTATAAGAAAATTAAATAAAACAATTTATGCAAAATTTTATCTCAATTTACATTAAATAGATAAAAAATATGTTTCCAAAGAATATTTTCTATAATTTTAAGATTGTTTTTATTTCTTCTACGAACTCTTTCTATTAAAGCTTATTTTCCATTACTTTAAAATGATATAAACTAGTGTAGAAATGCTTTCGTTATACATTTCATTGTAGATCTGTAAATGGAATAACTAAAGCGATAATCAGAGAGATAAAGGTTTAATATGTTGGCTTTCTAATTCTATGCTTTTTTCCATAATATTGCGAGAAACAAATGATGACAGCATTTAAAGCACTTAAAAGGTGTTGAAAAGTTATATGAAATGCAATGTGCATTTTGAGCATATCTAAATTTCTTCTGGAGGATCTTTTCTGTCCTTTGTGGTTGACAAGTTATGAAAAATAGTACATAACTAATTTAGAATGAAGTGAACTTCACAGGGTATTCCCAGAATGTTCAAGATATACATATAATTTTTCATTCAGATATCTTAAGCATATAGTATTTAATCAAAACTTTACATTAGTTTTAAGAAAATAAATAGTAACGAAACATTTCCTTATAAGTGTTAGTTTGGAGGATTTTCCTCAGAAATCTTTGTATGTTATCCATGGATGATATTGTACTTATACACGAAGTTTGAAATCTTTTAACTACGCGCTCACGCACACACATGTGGTTTTTTTTTTAATTTTGTGTTTGTTTGTTTTTTTTCACGAGACCACAAACCATGTTTTTCGGATAAAAATTATTAATTTTGAATTTTTAGATAGAGTACAGTACTTCCTCTACCTACTTAGAAGTAGGTACTTGTAACTAGGTGGTACTTGATAGACAACATGAAAAATACCCGAAGGTTTGGAGTTTTGCATCTGATAATTACATTATTTTGGTTTTAGCCGCGCTAGCAATTGTTAGGATTATATTAGCGCCACCAGTGTATCGAAGTTTTCTCCCACAAGAGTTCATTTAAATGTCAGTAAATCTATTGGGAGGACGCTTATAAACAATTATAGTTGAAATAGTTACAATTCTTTTTGTTCTTCTTCAACTTCCCTAGCTGTACCACCACCGTGGTGTTACGGGATTCTTCTTCCTCTCTTCCATATGCCATTAAGGTCGGGTTGAGAAACACAAACATTGGGTCAGATAGAAAACCCAGGACAGTGATCAGCCCGATGTCTGGTATGAGAGTAACAGAACTAGATGACAGAATGAGGGCAAAACGAATGAAAGGAAAGATGATAATGGAGCAATTAGTGGAATGATGGCAGGAGAAACCGGAGATCCCGGAGAAAAACCCTCGTCAGCACCTTGTCGATCACAAATCTCACATGCGGTCGGCTGGGAACAAACCCGGGCTGCCTTGATAAGAGTAAAGCGTTCTAACCGCTTCACCATGGCGCGGCCTAAGTTACATTTCTCACTGTCAAAAATTATTATTATACATTCATTGTCTAGTAATTACCTAAGATAGTTTAAGTCATCACCTTTGATTGTTCGCAGTGTAAGGTTTTCCAAATTTAAATTTGGTTTTCTTCAGTTGACTATGACACCATGACAAGGTTCATAGCGAAGACCTGGAACCTTGACCAATGGTATACTTGGTACCCAGGAGAGGTGCCATCGGAAGGGATGGGTTAGGTGAGAGAAAACCAAGGATAGTCGAACCTGAAGAGAGACACCAACAAAGAACAGAGTCCCTAACGAATGAAATTGGAACCTCCAGTGGGGGACTTCTACAGTCGGCCTTCTCCCCGTCTGCGGAGTGGTGCCTCCCCTGCCGTCCCGGTACTCGGAGACTTCCACCGATCTGGAGGACGAGAATTCGCCTACCATGCACGCCGTTTTTCAAAACTCTCGTTAAAAATTGGAACCCTTAAATAGCCAATCAGAATGAAAAATGGAATGAAAGTAAAAGTGAACTGAAATATGGGGACAAGACATTCAGGAAATATTAGCCATCCCAGCATTCACCTAGCGACAAGGATAAATCTCGAGAAAAAATACATGGGAAAGGAAGGTCAGCCACGGGAATCGAACTCACGACTCCAAATGCGGACCATAGACGCTATTTCACTCGGGTTTAATTACTCTGGATGTGTTCAACAATCACTCAAGGAATTCTCACTCAATAAACCTGCATACATTAAAGTCTGGTTTAAAAATTTCTAGTTGTTCTTTTATTTTACAGATTTAAATAATATTTTATAAGTGATATGGATATTGTCTTTCAATGTTTTATTTTTGGAGCTAACTCTGATCATTTTTCAAGCCTAAGGAGGGAATCAAACCGCGTCCCAATAAATAAATACACGAACATGTTTGCGTGCTGAGACAAAATTAAACAGAACAGCAGCATTTAAATTCAAAGCAGTGTCCACTCGGGTAACGTATCCGGAGGGATGGACCGGTTTTTATATGTTGCATACAAAAATTGCGTCGATTTGAAAATAATTGTCTGCCCAGAACTGCCCTTCAGGTTTGTCGGTAGAAACTCATCACGAAATAAAAGTTTGTCCTTCGCTTCCTCCTTTTTCTATTTGTTTGTTGACTGGAAGTAACAAAACCTTTACATGAATGGGTAATTGCAACGAAAGCTTAAATTTTTATTCCGGACAATCGGCACCAGAGGGCCAGTGCTCTGAGCTGCGTGACAGTTCATCGTGCTACCTTTTGTGGGCAGGGATCCCCGCGGGAATTCTGAGAAGCTAGAACGAACGTCACGTGACCAACAGTTCTGTGAATAAACTCAAATTATTCTTCTGTTATGTTTCGAAGTAGATAAAGAGGGAATATTTCATTATCTTATCTATAGACTATAGTTGTTGAGATAATGAAACTTTTATTTACTCTCTTTACCACGTACTATAGCAAGTAGAGAAGATTTTGCGTTCCATACCAAAATTCCAATATTTCACTGGAACTATACGTTTTGAAGCCCCCTAGATCTAAAATAAGGATATTTTTAGAAAAAGTGTTCCGCATGCAGTAGTATTTCCGTGTAACTTTGAACACCATGTCTCAAAAACGAAACCTCCCACCTTAAAAAAAAAAAAGCCACTTTCATACCTCCGTGACAAAAGTAAGTGATTCTCAATGAAAATAATGTGCTGATTTTGAAAATCACCTTAGAAATTTCCTATCACGCCAGGTTAAAAAGATATGAAGACACGTTCTCACTTACAATGTTTTAAATAATATTGTATGTTACATTTATAATTGTGACACAATGTGTTGTTTTACATGTTTGCAATAATATTTGAACTATATGTTTAAGGGACATGGGCTTAAAAGTGCTTGGTAGCATGCGATTATCTCTTGCTTTCTCTCACAAGAACCCAACAATAATCCCCCCATTATTACTGGGACCCTACAGCCTTGGACCTCTTCTCGGTGACGGAAATTCCTGATGAAACCGTTTCCCTTGTTCTTCACTAACATCACCCAGATTTTCCGGAAAAAAGTCTAAATGTGAATGAATAAAGGAATTGGATTGTCAAGGACATTCTATAACTCATGTCCTTTAGTATTTCTACAAATTTGAGACCAAAGTTTTATAGTCTTTTTTTCCTTTTATGTTTCCTAGAAAATGATTGCCAAGATGCTAATTCCACCAACTGTTTTTTTTTTTTTTTTCAAAACATATCGTCCTCACAAGTTTTCGGATTTGAGGTCGAATAAAAATTCCTTCTTTCAATGTCGCATAAGTTAACTGTGGAAACTTGACTTGTAAATAAGCAAATAAATTACCGTCCTTGTTGAGTGCCTTAAAAAATTCTTCATCTGCCCAATTGTTATATCTAAGGCTGGGAGAATCATATCAGGCTGAGCCATTAATGTTTGTGTAACATTTCTCTGCCCTGGGACATATTCCTGCCGCTTGTCCCACTGCACCAGTTTTTTGTCGGTTTTTTTTTCCATAGGGTCTCCCACAAACACAAAAACAATATTTTGCGAATCCCCGTTGTAATCCAAGCGGCAAACCAATTACTTTTAGGTCACTACATATTTTCCAACAATGAACCTCATATTTTAAAACACATACAATGTCTGTAATATTTTAATAACTTTAAAACCTACAGAATGGAAAACTGAAGCATATGGAAGCTTTTACCATTATTAAGTAACTCAGAATTTAAGCTGAACTTTGATGAATCTGTAAATAATCCCAGTCACCTGGGTTATACGCAATTCTTACCTCACTCATTGAACAACTGATGTACAGAAACATCCATTTTTTCAAATGAAAAATATTTTCCAAATTTATGATGTATGTTTCGAAACTCTGTAATTTTTGTACCAAGTGAAAGTAATTTCTATTGTCGCAGCCTGGAACAAAATTAAGTTGCATGTCAAATCATTCGATTGTACTTGCTGTAGCAAATGTCTTTCACTTTCAGAATTTTCTGGTTGAAAGTCAGGGTTTTTTGAAGTGGGGCCCTGGTTAAATTATACAACCTGTTTTCATCCTTTAATTTTGCAATTACCTGTGTAAGTAATGGTGTAGGACAGGGATGGGCAACGTATGACATGCGTGTTACCGGTTGGTACGCGAACTTGCTTTTGAATATGTACATCCAAAATATCTAAAATGACGTGGTGTGCCATTTTGAGCACCATTTTCAGGTTCTATGTGTGAAGATGGACTAAAAACATGTATTACCTTGGTGAAGGTAAATTTCATGTTGGGTAGTGACATCAAACTAAGTTCCCAATGCATCGTTGTATGAAACATCTTTCCCACACATGCAGCTGTGATCCACAACCACCTACAATAACTGCTCCTGTAAATTAGACCACTATTTATATTTGTGTGTTTTGTAAGAATAGATATGCTTGACCCTTCAGCCTACTTTGCTTCCTCAATGGGTGTCATTGCTACGAGAGTGACTCTGAATAATTTTAGAAAATCACACAAGGAGTAACTTCAGTAGAAAGGCTTCAAAATCCAGGTCATTAAAACGTTGCCCTGCTTCATCTGATGATAAAAACTGACTCTGTACGTTTTATCCGCAATTTTCGGAAGAGAAAAAAGAAGAAACAGAAATCACAAAGTCCTAGGTCAGGACTATATGTTGGAGAGTCCATCGTCTTAATATTCAGGGTATCCAGATATGCAGTTGTTAGTTCTACTTATGCAGCAAGGCGTTGTCATGTTTTTCTTCTCCTTTTGGATGTTTTTCACACAAAAAATTTCAAAATATTGTGGAAAAAGCAAGCTTTTATCAATCTAGAGTAAAGATGCGTCCATATTCTAATGCTATAGAAACAATATGATAGTTTTAGAAAAAAAAGCAGCAAAACTGTAATTTCTGAAACTTTTATAGGCTTAGGTTCTGTTTGAAGGACACATTGAGCCGATTGACTTTTATTTACAGATCCAATATTCTTCATCAGTAACAATATTCCGAACAAAATTTGAAGTGCTACTTTGGAATATTTCCAGAATTTCGCTGCACAATCAATGCGTTGTTTGAAATCAAGGTTCTTTAGAATGAGCATCATAATAGGGTTGTAGTTAATTATAACATTTGATTTGCATTCAATCGTCCAGGAGTCTGTTTATGTGGAATCCATCAATAACAGTTTTCTCACGTATATCTGTTGACGTAAAATGTTTTGTATTTTATTTACAGTAATGCCCAATGTAGCTCAAATAAATTTATAAAACGTCCATCGAGCATTGCTGAAACAGAGGCAATATATCAGTGCTTAGGAGTTCTTTATGAAACTCACACTAAACAAAGTTTATGTTTTGAATTCACTGTATCAGTTACAAATTATTTGACATGGATCTTCTTCACTAAAGGCATTTCTAAGCTTATTTTCACTTTTAGGCTTTAATGACGATTTAAAATCTTGAAAAGCAGAGCCCGGAAATATTCTTTAGTCAAATTCTTTTTTGGTGAACACCACATTCTTAAACGATGATAATTAACAACTATTAGAGCAAATCGAAGGAAAGAAAATCGAAGGAATTATTTTTGTAGACAACTTACAAATGTAGATGTTAAATTTAAACAAATTTCATTTGTTTTAGAAACATTGTGTTCTAACATTTTCAGTGTAGCTCTCTCTCCCTCCCTCTCTCTCGCCCTCTCTTTCTCCCCCTCCCTGTCTCTATTTGTCTCCCTCCCTCTCTCTGTACTAATTAAATAAAATTTGACATTTTATTTAGAAGCTTCAGAGTGTAACGTAAGTCAGATATTAAAGACATTCATTTTTATCACCAATACGTCTTCTTTGTCGTATTGGTTTTTCAACTTGTATATAATTAAAATACTTAGAGTAACTTTAACATTGAAAGAGCTGATTTAGACGTTAGTCTTATGTGCATCTCCGAGAGGTGGTGAGTTAAAATTCCATACACCGACCAATCTCAAATAATTATCGTATTTCCCTCGGAAGTTTACTAGGAAAACACCGGATTAAATAATGAATACCACAATTCCAAGTTCCATCCTAAAATAAAATAAATATAAATTATTTGGATGGTACAGGAAGACAATTGTGCAACTAAAACTATCTAATCAGCGGATGCATATTTGTATAAGTTAAAGACTTATAGCAAAACTGCGTGATAGGATTTAGATGCTAATGTAGCGTTAAATGAAGAGTAAAGTAGTAGTAGTAGTAGTAGTAGTAGTAGTAATAATAATAATAATAATAATAATAATAATAATAATAATAATAATAATAATAATAATAATAATAATAATAATAATAATAATAATAATAATAATAATAATAATAATAATAATAATAATAATAATAATAATAATAATAATAATAATAATAATAATAATAATAATAATAATAATAATAATAATAATAATAATAATAATAATAATAATAATAATAATAATAATAATAATAATAATAATAATAATAATAATAATAATAATAATAATAATAATAATAATAATAATAATAATAATAATAATAATAATAATAATAATAATAATAATAATAATAATAATAATAATAATAATAATAATAATAATAATAATAATAATAATAATAATAATAATAATAATAATAATAATAATAATAATAATAATAATAATAATAATAATAATAATAATAATAATAATAATAATAATAATAATAATAATAATAATAATAATAATAATAATAATAATAATAATAATAATAATAATAATAATAATAATAATAATAATAATAATAATAATAATAATAATAATAATAGCAATTATTACTTTTTATGTGGCTAAAAGCACATTTGAAGAATTAAATCGTTATCACATCTGCACGTCTGCAAATGTTAATATATTCAATTACCACAGATTGCTATAGAGTATCTAATAATTGATGTATATGAAGCAAATTTCAAAATTTTACGCTCAAAACTACCCTAGGATTCTTAATGTCTTACATTCCAGATAAATTGAGAGAAATATCAGATGTTCTCCCAAAATTTTGATGAAGATATGAAGAAAGCGCAAAAAATACAAACGGTGCGTGTAAAGAACACATAGCAAAATGGCCGCCATGTAGTATCACTGCAACCGTGTGAAAATTCTTGATTGATTGGTTGATTATATACCAGGATCGTTGAATTATTCACTAAATCGGATAAGAGCATGCGCGGAGACAATTCGTATTGGGTGGAAATTATAATAATTTCTGTAGATATCTCTCGGCTTTGGAAACTGGATCATGCAACCGATTCTTGTTTTGTATACAACTGATGCAACTCTGGAGCATAAAGGGCCTATATCCGGTGGGAACTGTCACACTTTACACTGTATAGTATTTAACCATGTTTTTGTGCTTACATAATGGTTGGATGCTTTTCATATGTTTAATAAGGTACTGCTTTTTATTGCACGTAGCACTCAATGTATACAAATTATACAGTTAATTCAATAGTATTCTGCCATATTTACTTAAAATTATAGTTAATTTCTAAGCATTTATTAAATCTTATAAAATCATACAACTTAAAGCCCGTTGTTTATATTACTAATTGAATAATTAACATAAATAATATAGAGAGATAAGAGGCATTAAAAAGGAATCTGTGAATTGTATGGTTAAAAGAAAACATAATGCATACACTATCTAGGAAAATGTCAATAATTAACACCATAGAGGTAAAAAGCGTGATAGAAAAATGGTACAAATTGTAAGATAAACATTTATCCATAAATAAAACTAACAGGGGAAGAGGAGAATAGAATGAGAATTATAGAGAAATTTTTTGAAGAAACCAAAAAAGTGAACCATGAAAGTAAGAGATATAACATAGAATAGAATATTTATTTCCACTTCAATATGAATACATGTTAGGTCAAAAATAAGAGCACTATAAATGGAATCGCTAGCATTTGGACTTCTACAATGGTCCTTTGTTAACTTCATTTATAAAACACTACAGTAAGTTAATGGATTTCCTAGAACCCGTAGGATTAAACAATAAAAGATATAAGAAATCGAGGCAAATAAATGAGGGTTAAGAACTTTTGACAAAGAGCTACCTAGCAGAGCTAAAAGGCCTGGGCGCCATGAAAGCTGAGGTAGCAGCTAGATATTAATAGGGAGAATAGGAAGCAACTATCGCTGAGAAATCTCACACCACAGTTAAAGACCGTACAGTGATTTTTTATTGCTAATGATTTCATGCATCAATTATCTATTGCATACACTCCACGTTTTTTTTTTCAATTTAAATGTTACAAGTATTTTAAAAGCTATTGAAAATTCAAAATCATAAATTTTCAGGACAATCTATATGGGTTTAGAATTTTATATGGGGGTTATGAATCTATAAGGGGTTAGCATAAATTATTTTTCACTATTTAGTCTGTTTTAAAAACGTCGTATATACTAAAACTTATATACAATTTAAGTAATTATTAATTTACATAGATACGTTTAAGAAATCTTTAAATTGTAGAAATTTGATGGTAAAAGTAATTTTATATGTCAAGAGTAACCTATATCCTCTTGATTTATGATTCAGCTAAATAAAAGTATCTCAGGAATAATTAAAATAACCCCTCTCAGCAATGTCAAATTTACTCAACTTATTATTCATTTTCTGTGGCCATCCCAAATATCGCAACAAATTTTCATTGGATAGGTTTAGATTCTTCATGCATATAATGATCTACGTTTATGTATATTTGTTCACAATAGAGATTTAAGCCCTTTTTTCCTATACTGTTATAAAGAGAGTAGTTTGTATGTATGCGTGGATGTAAAGTAATCTCAAAAACCACTAAACCAAGTTTAATAAATAATAATTCTTTCGCCATTGGAAAGCCATGATTTTTCTGACGTACATGGGCTCTTAAGCACACTTTAATTACAATTTATGGATTATTAAAACACTTGAAATGATATACAACGTCCAGCCAATATAAAACGAACACATTGGAATTATAAGACAACATGCTTTATTATTCTTGAAAATATCATAGAGTAGAGCGCAATTGTTACTCCAAATAAAATGTATGTACAATAAGACTAACACTGTCCACGTTACACAATTAGGTATTTAATGAAGTCAAAAACACGACACACGTTTACACCTACTAGACTCATAGAAAGGCTTGATATATATCAAATCATGTAAAAGTCATAGACCTTAACTTTTTATTTAATTGCATACTACAATTTTTAAATTCAACATGCCCAGGCATGTTCTGTATTTATGGTTTATAAACGATTTGGAATGCTTGCTTTATTAATCTGTATACTCTCTTCAATTTGCAATAACAATGTAATATTACTGTTTTACAATAGCATGTCTTGCTAAGGCACTGCTTGTTTCATGTCCATTTTTCGGAAGTAAATATTCTTTGCCACTTACCTGAAGTAGACAGAAGTATTCAATTCCAACCGAATATTTATTGTCTATATTTCATCAGAAACACATATTTTGAAGTTCACTGAATATCCCGGCCAGAATTTAACACAAAAAACTGTGTGCACGTGACTTTGTAAACTACCCAGTCTTCTTTTATGAGCTGATGACGTCACCTTGTGTATTTATCACACCTCCCTTTCGTGCATGGAGCATTTCTTCTCTCACTCAGCTGCTTAAGTGTTAGAGAGATCTGTTTTTGAAAATAAATCCACCCTATCACTTTTTCCACAAGACTAGGCATCAATATTTTGAACAGCATAACTCAGATATAAAAAGTCGAGTCCATTGTATGGTGCCTGAAAGTGTCTGAGAGTATGCCAGATGAAGATCTGTAAAAATTTTCTCTGCCCAAGACTTACTTTTCAGTGTTACATATCCAAAAATCCACTATGACAATTTTCATTTACATATTATATTTGAGATGTTAAAGTGGAAAGTTAAATGCATTACGTGGTTTTTTTGTTGTAAGTTGCTCTACATTCGAATGACCTTTCTATAATTTTGTAAACCTGGTAAATCAAAAGAGATATAAACTTACTGATGAAAACTTGCACTACTCATTGAAATATACGATGTTTCAGATAACCTTTCCTGTTGTATTGGCCATTTTGGAGGCATTCGTTGTTATTCATTTAAGTTTTCCCTGTTTGAAAAATCACATGGCAGCCCTTATCCGTTCTGTTCCTCGTGCATAGTAGGTAAAGAAGACATTGCATTCCACCCAAAATTTCTGTGCGAAATTTCGTTAGAAATATAGATTTTGAGGTCCATTTTTTTCAGATTTTGAGTGGGAGAGTGAGTGCGTGTGTGTGTTTGTGCGTGTGTGTGTGTGTGTGTGTGTGTGTGTGTGTGTGTGTGTGTGTGTGTGTGTGTGTGTGTGTGTGTGTGTGTGTGTGTGTGTGTGTGTGTGTGTGTGTGTGTGTGTGTGTAATAGCATAGTTCAAAAATGGAAGTTGGTAACATACCATCCGAGTAAGCGTCACGAAGTTTTATGAGAAAATTTCCTCAAGACATTCTTTACATGGAATATATTTCGATAACTTTAATTTTCTTAAATATTTCTCTAATGATGTTCATCAACATAACGCATCTTTAAGAATTTTTCATGAAAAATAACTGTACCTATACCTTCAATTTTCTGGGAATGTCCTGAGATACTATTCTCTCTGAATGGCTTTTGTATATCCGGTTAAGAAACTTCATGTAAGAACTTTATTTCGTAATATTTGTACACTCGAAACATTTTCTTAGTTACATTGCCAGGTTTGTTTGGTCCACTCTTGCTCCAGCTTCCAGAGGGAAACGCCCTACAGTCTCCTTCACATAATATATCTAACTTATATTCTGTAGTATTATCTCGAATATAACGCAGTCACGGAATTTCTGACACATCTCAGAAGTCCTTGTGATACCTTACATGCTCTTTTTTGTGTGTTAATTATCCGTAAACACGTTGCAAAGCCTATTGGACCACCAAGACTAGTTTTTCGGATTTGTGTTATACGTTTCTGTACCAGAAAGCTTTTAGAAACACAGAGTTTCGTATCTAGTATTTTTCGTTAATACCGTAATGAATTTCTCAAAGGCAGTTTTACTCACTACCGTGAGTTTCTGAAGACAATGTTACTTAAATTCCATCTATCAAAGAAAGTGAATGTTCCAAAGTATTATTTCGAACTTCCAGCTGTGTTATAATAGCATGTATTTTGGAGGAACGGTTATGGATGCATTCTATCTTATCTTGGATGCCAATATTAGCAAAACATTCCTGTACTGTGGCCAATGCTGCTCACATCGACTGCATCTAAGGAGTACAATGCTGCTTTTACTTCTGAAATGTTCTGCGCAGTATGACACAGCCTTTAGCCAAGAACCCCATCGAGGTTGTAAAGACAAAGGAGGCTGAGGAGTTAAAAGCAAATGTGGAAGTACTTCATTAAATTTTTTTAATTCTAATGGTGACTTTACAAATGCTATCTCTACGCTAGAGACAAGATGCTCCACGTATTTATATTCGCACCTGTTTCAGTAACATGATGTAAACCGCGAGCAACACATGTCAGGTAAACTAAGTAAGGATAAAGACTCTTAATCTAGTTCCTGCTTTAACAAATTATGGAGCAACATCACTGATAAATAACAATACATTGTCATACAGTGCTCCTTCTAGCCACAAGATAGCTAACGAATGATTGAAAAATTCTGCAATAGTAGAATGATTTACCCGGCCAATACTTGTACTATATTAAGAAGATATTATCTACTGCTTGCTTTCATTGCACCAACTACAGCGCTATATACATATTGTCCCGCTGCATCTGTGGTTTCATCAATAGAAATTCATATTTTTTCGCGCTTTAGTGCATCCTGAAGGTTTTACGTCGTTAAAACACTGCTGCAAATAGTTTTTTCGCAATGTAGATTCGTCTGTACCCTTCGTATTAAAAATTCCCGAAGCTGCTCATTGTTTATTTTCCAAAATGGAATGTCCGAACTCGCTGATACTAAACACAAGTCTCTGCAAAATGTATCACTTGAACTCGATTGTTCGTCTGTAATTAGTTGCTGATTTAACTTAGATTTATCCTTAATCCTCTCCATATGTCGTGTTGTGCTAATATTCTGTACAATGTCTATTTTTTCCTTGTAGAAACACCTTTTTTCGCACACCAAACAAAATAAGACGCCACCATCTTTGATAAAAAATGTCACTTCCAAACTCGTTTACGTATTTGCGCAACAAAGCCGACTGAGATGCTTTTGTGAATCGCATTTCTTAATCTACTACATGACCGATTATATACACACTGTCCACGAATACGCATTGTACCACTAAATGAAGAACGCTGATTGTATTAGCAAAGCTATGCTCTAACAGCTTGGGAAGCGAAGGATTCACCAACCACGTGCAGATAATATTCGGCGGCGCATCCCAAGTTTCTCTCGTTTTTTTTTTTTTTTTTTTACACTAATAAGAATGAATTCCGGCTGGCCCCGTAGCTCAGTCGGTGGAGTACCTGCCTGCCGTGGTAGGAGTCCTGGGTTCGATTCCCGGCGGTGGGGGTGGGGATTTTTCTCCGACCAAGATAATTCCCCGTCTTCCCCAGAGTATGGAAGTATGAATGAGAGTGTGAATGTGTGCCAGATCTAATGATTAAAAACCAAAGATAACGAGCTAACACCTTTAGTATGTTCCAAAGGAGAACGACCGCCAATATGACCATAGCAGTTAAAGGCGGGGAAAAAAAGAATGAATTGCCTGAACGATAAAACGATGGCTAGGAATGAAAATCTACTTTTAAATTTATATGATTTGGACAAAATAAGCTATTTCAAATAAAATTCAGGGGCCCAAATGACCTTGTTGTCGACGGGCCCTTAAACACCACACACTCACACTCAAATAAAATTCATAAAATAAGTAAGCAAACTCCATATTTCAGCGAAAAAAGGAACGTTTAAGAGCATTTTTCTTAGAAACCGGGCTCTTGTTATCACAACAGCGCAACTGAAGGTAGCTATTACTTTTTCAGCCAAAGGCTTCGCAGCAACATCTAGCAGGCGCCTACAAAAGTTAAATAGAGGACGTGCAGGGCTTATGTTTCCGTAATAAATATTATGCTAAAGTTATAAGTAAACTTAGTATTCAGAGTGACTTAAGAATTAAGTTATCTTGAAGTTAAAAATATGCTTCGATACTTTCTTGCAGTAAACCCATAAACCAAATGTATGCACACAATGAAAGTTAAGTCACCCCATACAGTAGGTAGACGCTACAAATGGTTGATATTTTACATATTATAATGATGATGATGATTTTTTTTTTTTTTTTTGTAATTTACGTCATATCGGACGATGAATGGAATGGATGAAATGATGCTCAAATGAGTCCGGGGTCCATGGAGCTTAGAGTTACCCGACATTCGTCTTACAGGATAAGGGAAACACCGGAAAAAACCTTATCCAAGTAACTCACCCTGACCGAGATTCGAACTTGGGACCTCTTGAACGTGAGGCAGACATGCTACCACCACGCTACCAAGGCGGGCTAATGATGATGATGATGATGATGGATAATAATTACAGTTATTCTAATCACTTACCATTCACAGAGGCTGAGCAAGTTCTTCCTCGATGATATCTGCATCATCATTTTCGTCTAATGTCAAATTCACTGTAATTTCATCTATAACATCCCATAAGATTCCATATTTTTTTCCAGTGTTTTGCTCTTGTTTGCTCCACTTTCTTACAAAACCCCAACCAATCTGCTTCTGTCACTTCTTCGATGTCTTCCTGTGGAAGCTCTTGGAGTCTCTACATATAAGTTCCCATCAGTGCTACAAATCCTCGCATGCCCTTTAATCTGAGCCCATCTGGATTTAAACTGCATGTGTAAGGTGTGGGCCCTGAACTTGTCAGAAATTTATCTATTATTAAATCCTTCGGGCGATGCACTTCAGCAGGAATAATAGATCTCCCTTTCTCATTTCTTCGCTATAATTAACACCACATTTCTGCAAGAAACTCTTGCTTCGTAGAATAGCTATAAAACACTTTTCGATAAGACTGAGCGTTGTCCAAAACTATAGGCTATTAGGAATAAGTATGTCTTTCAACCATTTCTCAAAATTGTGATGGTTCATATGGCCATGGTAGCCTCCACTGCTGCTTCCTGACTTACATAGAAGTTCGGTTCCATTCACAAACTCTGTCTTTCTCTAGCATGCACGACTAAAAGAATGAGCCGAATGCCTGCAATGTAATTCGTGCGATCCCAAAAACATCCTCAGACTACCAATTATTCCTCACGGCTATACAGCTGTCCAGCCAATGAATCAATTTTTTGCCAGATTTTTTCAAGTTTATCTTGTCTCCGATTTTATATATTCCACCAGAGCATATTTAAAAAGTTACGATAATCTGACAGCCATCCCAAAATATAGTATCTGTTTGTTTTCAACTGCCACTACTGCTGACGAAAGGTTGGTTCCATGGAGGATTCAATTTCAAGATGTACAGCCTGTTCATGATGTATTCCATGGCATTTTCATTACACTCTTCATTGAAACGCCTGTAAACTCGCATGTGATTTTCGTAACATACACACTGCAAGACAGGGATATTTCTCTAATAGTGAGTTGAAAACATTTAGTAGTATATTTTTACCACTTATTAATGGTTTCCTGTTTATTTGTTTGAGCAGATGATATGCACCTTCCTCTACAATTAGAAGTCACTGACTAAATCACAAGTTTTGACCTTAGCATACGTGCACTAGTGTTACGAATGACTTTGCAAAATACAAGGGGCGTCCAGAAAGTCAGTTGTTTCAATTTATCTCCGCTACAGCGCTGCGATCGCAGTTCCGCACATGCGCGGTAGACGCTCTGTATCAAGGAGAAGAAACGTGCGCCATTGTGAGATTGCTGTCAGTCACGTACGCTTTATTGTGATGTTTACAATGTCGGTGTTGATTGAAAATCCCACCGCTTGTGAAATCAGATCTGTGATTCGTTTTCTGAATGCTAGGAAAGTGAAACCAATTGAAATTTATCGGCAAATTTGCGATGTCAAAAGGTGCTGTGTTTCTTCACGACAACGCACGACCACACACTGCAAATGCGACGAAAAACATCCTACAGGGATTTTTTATCCAGATTTATTGAACCCTATTTTACACAGTGGTATATTAGGATTAGAGTCCATGCATAAAAATATACAATTTTAACAAAAATATTTTAAATACTAGAAGAAAGAAACTATGTTTTAATCTCATGAATATTACTTTAAACCATTTCATCAAAATATTATTTAAATATTATTTAAATTTCTAATATTATCAATAAATAATATTAATCCTACAGGGATTTGGCTGGGACGCGTTTGGCCACCCCCCGTACAGCCCTGACCTCGCTCCTAGCGACTTTCATCTGTTTTTGCATCTCAAATTTTTCCTTGTTGGTCAACACTTCAACAATGACGAACAGCTGAAAGAAAATGTTTCCAACCGGTTGAAGACAGAGGCGGCAAACTTCTATTTGGTAGCGTGGTGGTAGCATGTCTGCCTCACGTTCAAGAGGTCCCGAGTTCGAATCTCGCTCAATGTGATTTACCTGGATAAGGTTTTTTCCGGGGTTTTCCCTTATCCTGTAAGAGGAATGTCAGATAACTCTAAGCTCCATGGGCCCCGGACTCATTTGAGCATCATATCATCCATTCCCTCCATCGTCCGATATGACTTAACGTTGGAGGACGTAAATTACAAAAACAAAAAAACTTGTTCCTAGCTATGACAAATGCCTGCAAAATTTCGGGAGTTATGTGCAAGAGTAGTTTAAGAGTTTTAGAATTTTTTGCAATAAATTATTTTTCTCTATCTGTACACAATTTAATTTTATTACCAAACAGAACTTACTTTCTGGACGTACCTTGTATATTTATTGGGCTACGCAAACTTTTTATTGTTGTTCAAATAGTACTTCGGTGAATTAATTGCTGCAATTCTCTTACATGCAAGAGAAGGCAGTTATTGATCATTGCTAATTCGCAAGCAAGATACTCTTAGCGTTAGCGTAATAGAAGACGGCATTAATCAAGTTATATTTTGTGACATTAGAACAATTACTCTATGCCCATTACTTTTAGCAATAAGTTCTTGATGACCACAGTAAAATGTGCACTTCTACACCTTTCCCACCCCATAATGATACAATAAGGAACTTTTACATTGGTGTAAGAGTGTTTGCTTAGGTTCGTGACAAGCTTATGTTTATAACTCTGGTTTGGAATGTACAGTAGGTGCTGCCATTATCTGTCTCCTCTCACTTCAAACTTCCTCCAGGGGCGCTCCCCGTCAGAGGCACGGTGACAAAGATCTAAAAGACGAGGTTCTAGGATTTCACCTACCTCCTTTTCACCGCTAGTTATATGATCACGATTTAGCAATATGTCTCTAGTATGGTATATAACCATAAATACAAACGAAAGTGTAGAGCCAGACCGAAAAATGCAATGCCATAGCCCGGATATGAACCACGGATTTTCTGGTTTCCGTCCAGCCACTCTAACCATTTGAGCTACTATGGCCAACGTGCCAACATGACATTAAATTCTCCAACTGACTCGTGTTTCTCTCGGTAAACCACTTAGGAGTTCTCATAAACACATGAGACAACTACCTTAATGGCGACATACTATGCTGTAAGTACTTTAAGGTCCGGGGTTTGTAGTTCGGACTATTAGGTACATTAATGGAAATTAATTGTTCTTTCACACTAGCCGTGTGTAGGATGCACTATGAAAGTGTAGAGCCAGACTGAGAAATTCAGTGCCATAGCCGTGATTAGAACCACGGATCTTCTGGTTTCCGTCCAGCCGCTCTAACCACTTGAGAAACACCGGGAGAATTTAATGTAATGTCGGCATGTTGGCCATAGTAGCTCAAATGGTTAGAGCGGCTGGACGGAAACCAGAAGATCCGTGGTTCAAATCCCGGTTATGGCATTGAAATTTTCAGTCTAGCTCTACACTTTCATAGTGCGTCCTACACACGGCTAGTGTGAAAGAACAATTAATTTCCATAAATACAAAGACCATAAGAAGGAATATACTTTCAAAGAAAGGAGACTTGCTTGTTAAGGAAATTCACAAAAATGTTCACAACGCTAAGGACATTTCCTGACTAAAATATAAATATATGGTGATACATTTATTGCGATAGGTAATACAGGTGTAGTCTATAAAACATAGCCGAAGAACATAATGTTCTCAGTTCCTCAAAAACTACAGTTAAAGAAAACTAATTATTGCTGGAATTTGGTTTCTTCTTTGCTGTAAAATACAGCACTGGTCATCTGCAAAATCCATATAAAAAACTAAAATAAATTCTTCTTTTAACACTCAGGAATATGTGTATTAAAACTTAGAGAGTATAACAGTACAATCAAGTCATTTTAAGAACACCATGACTTCAGCAAAAGAGGGGAAAGCTTTCTAACCTATTTACTAGCAGTAACACAGAAACAGCCAGACGACTCCTGCAGTACTTCTGTGCAATGCACGTTGCCTACCGCCCAGTTTAGGGTTGAGATTCAGGCTTGTTCCCTTGGTTGACAAAAGCATTTTTGGGAGAAATGAATTATTGCGTCATCTTTTAAAATCAACACCACGACATGGACCTATTGGTCCGTTCCGCTCCCCATTGTAGTTTATAGTGAGCCGTCCCTATAACCTCGATGTGATCTTCCAGTATCTCTTCGGCCTTGACCATAATGTAACATGTTAATTTCTCTACTGCTTACCTATAGTAAGAGTAGGAAGTATTGGATCCCATCCTAAAATCAATGTAACTATTTAATTATAAATATACACTGAGTACCACTTAAGAGGGAAGGCTTAAAGGAAAACAGGCCCGTATTTATGTCTATCCGTCGAAGTCTGTGAACAGAACTGAAAACAAAAAGTAGATTAAACACTAAACTTGGTATTTAAGTTCAGCTTTTACAACATATTGCGACACAAAGAAATTCAAGAGAATTCCCCTTCCCAAAATATTCCTTATATGGGAAAAATGTTAATTTCGATTTTCTCACAAATATCTGTCTATGCTTTTTTATTAAAATACAGTATTTTTAGGGTATTTTCATAAAAAATAAAAGGTATATCTTTAATTTTTGGGGTTAGTCTGTGAAAATCTCTTCTGAATAACCTTTTATAACTTATAAGCAATAAACAGCAGACAATATCTTACTATAATAGAAAAACAAAGATCCCGTAAACGCACAATATATGTAAAATAAAAGATTATTTTTAATGTAAATTTATATTGAGGAATTAATCCTTAAAGAATTAATCCTTTTAAATACATTACTCCGGTATATGGGTGATTTTTGATTAATTAGAGCCAACTGAAAAATTCAATGCCATGGCCGGGATTTGAACCACGGATCTACTGGTTTCCGTCCAGTCGCTCTGACCCTTGAGCTACCATGGTCAACGTGCCTTCCTGACATTAAATTCTCCATTGAATTTTTCAGTTGGCTCTAATTAATCAAAAATAAAAGATATTTGTGATGTTAGCTATTTCCTAGATCCTATGTACATTATTGGGTAAATTTTCCAATGCCTATATTATTTTTAAATACTGTCACGGCCACAGGCATAAAAGTTTCGGCACAAATAAGGAAACAATCGGCGGATAAAGTTCCATGGTAATAATGAGCCTTGCTAAGCAGTTAATGATAGCGGTGCTATTGTAAACAAGCACCGGCAAGCAAGATAACTGAGGTAAAGGCCTCGCCGGCATATATTAAGTTACGCTTCTAGAATGTGATAGATTTTTAATTTCTGCAACTCGGCCTTTAAATTCTACGAACCCACAAAGTCACAATAGTAAGTAATTTTCATTTTTCTTAGCTTTTTTCTCGTGCCCATACAAAGATACTGAAATTGAAGTACGTTTTTTTAAAAATCTGACTATCTCTTTATCCTACTATAGTTTTCTTGAAATGTGTAAATTGTGCAATAAATTTTTATCCCAATATGAAAAAATACATAGTACATTAAAAAGCAAGAAATATACTGTAAATCCTATTAAATTTCTTAAAACAGATCCGTTTTCTTCCTCTATATGCCTTTTGGTATTTTCGTACGGCCTGTTAACTCATTTCTTTACAGTACTAGGAAAATTAATTCCCACAATTTAGAACGTATAACTTGAATGTTTTATCTTAAGTATCCAATTTTGAATGACAATTTAATTAATTTTATTTACCTCTCCTTTCTTTATGAAATTATTGTATGAAAAGAAAAGAATATGAAAAAATCCATTAAAAGTGCTTCAATAAGAATAAACCATTTTCCTTTAAGTTTGGTTTGCTTATTTCGTATCAGTATTTTATATTAAACTAGGAAAATCCACAGTATCTAACCTTGCGTCATTCCACTATCCGTTGA
This sequence comes from Mantis religiosa, assembly GCA_030765055.1. Classification (NCBI taxonomy): domain Eukaryota; kingdom Metazoa; phylum Arthropoda; class Insecta; order Mantodea; family Mantidae; genus Mantis; species Mantis religiosa. The sequence continues at coordinate 60,726,951 of CM060955.1, read as the reverse complement.
AGACTCCTTTTCCCTGTGCACTCCCTTTCTATATTTCCCTGACTGTCTTAGACAATCCGTTATTTTGCATTTCAGAGAATAAATAGGTTGTTTATTTTCTTTCTGGAATATCAAAGTTTAAATATAATAATGATTTCAATATTAATTATAATTACTCGAAAAAACACAGTAAGTTTAATAGAAGGGAAAATACTGTAAGTAGCGCACCCAGCATTGTGATATACATTTGAGAAGCTACGATAGGCACGGTCTTTAGGGCAAGAGAATCAACTTTCGATTGCGAGAAGTATGCTACTGACCACATCTTCCCTTCTAACAGTTGGATTATAGTCCAACTTTGTCATGCGCATATTCGCATGTTGACCGAGGTCGGCGATTGGGTTGGTCTGCACAGTCTCATTAGGACAGTTCTATCACAAAGTGTTATTAACAATATTTTTAAATTGAAAAATTTCCAGTTTGCTTAATACAAATAGGTGCTTATTCCTCGCATTCACCTTCTTTCACTTTGTAAGTTTGGTTTCGCCCGCCTCGGTAGCTGGTAGCGTGTCCGCCTCACGTTCAAGAAGTCCGGAGTTCGAATCTCGGTCAGGGTGAGTTGCCTGGATAACGTTTTTCCCAGGGTTTTCCCTTATGTCGGGTAACTCTCAACTCAATGGACCCTGGGCTCATTTGAGTATCATTTCACCCATTCCATTCAGCATCCGATATGACTTAACACTGAGGGACGTAAATTACAACAACAAAGGTTTGGTTTCATATGGAATATTATCTGATCAATGAAGGTATGAAAATGATACACAAATGACTTCGGGAACCTAAGATCTTGAAGTTAATATTATTTGTTCTAAGGATCGAAAAAAACATGTGAAATAAAACCTCAGCTAGACAGTTTGATACTACTGGTATTGGAACTTGGATCCGCGGAGTGTGAGGCAAACTGACCGGGATGGCACAGATGGTTTCGTCTTTGGCCCGCATTCAGGAGGTCCAGGTTCGATTCCCGTGCTCGATCTACCTGACCCAAGGGTTTTCCCGGGTCACCAGGGAATGCTTGGTAGATTAATTACATCCCCCGAATGTCTTGTCTGTCCATTTCATCTCTGTTATCATTTCACATTATCTTTCAACTGGTGGTGTTTTTCAAGACGTTGCATAGCAGGATTATACCCTCTTGGTAAATCTTCTTCCGCCTGCAGGATGGTGTCCGATCTCAATATCCGGTCTGGTGAGGCCGTTTCCGGACCACAGTAGGGTGGGATGTACTGACCTGCCGGAGAGTTTCCAACTGGTTAAGTGTAGGGGTCCTTGGCTTGGACTCGTGGCTCCTTGGGACGGCCGCCCTCTGTCTCCTATCACCTCATACTTCCTTCTGAAGTGCCCCAATTGGGGGCATAGGTGCAATAGACCAAGTTTAGACCTCCGTGCCAAATTCCCTCCAATCCAGCTCAGTCTAGTCCAGTGTAGGCAAAAAATCACTCCTACAGCACCATGGGCGATACAAAAATAATTTGTGTAGCATTTTGAAATAGTATCTACACATTGGAAAAGAAAACACTTTAAACAGAAGTGTTTTACGTTGGCAATGGACTTAACATTTAGGTTGATTATTTCCAAAGCAAACAAACGTAAATTTGACTCTCTTTTATTGCATTGTGTCTGGTATAAAACCGATGTATCATTATAGGATTTATAACTGAAGACGCCATCTCGCGTACTGTGACTTACGCACATAAGGCTACAGACCACAAGGTTCTACAGTTCCTATCTTGAAGACTGTCCTACAGATAATGCTGCCTAGTGAGGGCGATGAACGACCCGTGCGACCAATTACACGAGGAATACCTACTCTTTATTTGGAGCAAGCATCCGCGCCACCTGTCCGCATGTACTCCATATCTAGAAACATACCTGAAGAATTAAAAGGAAACGGAATAAATGGGACATTATGGATCGCTTACCAAATGCAAAAACCCCATAGTTAGAGTGAGCGATAGTGGGAATTGAATATGGCACCTTCCGAACGCGAACCTCACACGTTACCTTGAGCCAACTTGTATGGCAAAACATCATTAATTCATCTTCTTACGATCAAAACAGGAAAAAAGTGAGGGTATTCCATAGAAAACGAAAATAGTGCTTGAAAGTAGGTATTAGAAATAAGTATTATATTGTGTCTTTCTGGGTTCGTAGAATTAAAAGTCAATTTGCAGAAATTCAAATCGTTCTTTATTTGCGTAGAAATTCACTCACAGTAGCAGTATTACATCACATCACAATCTACCAAGGTCGATGATTACAACAACAGCTTCTGATTACATCTATTTACAGCACTCTTGTTACAACATCTGTACAGCTGTTTACTGCGTCCGACTGTTTACGAAAATCTCTTATATATACCTCTATTGATAATTTCTAGACTGTTCTAAAACAAACCAGAAACCGAATAATCTCTATCAAGAAGTCACTTGAAATTTCCATTTACCTCACTTATCTGTGTCGGTAAGTCTTTTATCTCCGCTATCTTTATTTGCCGGTTCTTTGTGTACACAAGCCGCGCTATGGTAGATAACGGGTTCGCGACAGTATACATATCTACGTACAATAAGTACGAAAAGTATTGTACTCCACCCTAAAAATTAATATTGACTTTTCACCGTAAATATGTTTTGGGACACCTCAAAATTAAAAAAGCATTTTTGGAAATGTGTATCGAGGTCTTGAACAGCATAATCTTCCAAGGAACTTCAAGAGAATCCTTAACATGGAAAGCTCTACGAAAGAAAAAAATAATTTTCTCAAAAATGGCTGTCATGATTTTGATTAAAATATGTGTTTAAGCTGGCCACGCCGTGGCTCAGTGGTTAGACCGCTTGGCTCTCACCAAGGCGGCCCGGGTTCGATCCCAGGTGACCGCAAAGTGAGATTGTGGTGGACAACACGGCGTTGGGGCGGGTTTTCTCCGGGACCTCCGGTTTCCCCCGCCATCTCATTCCACCGATGCTCCATCTTCATCTCATGTATCATCAGTGTCACCGCCTGCGGTGCCGTATGTAGTAAAAGCGGGCGTTAAGCACTACACATTTCATTTCATTAAATTGTGTTTAAGCTATTTCACACCAAATGAAATGTATATCTTGAATTTTATGAGAACATCGTCAAAAGTCCTCTTCATTCTGCATGCTTATTGCATGACTAGTAAACCGTAATATGTAGGCAAATTACTATTGCATAAAAGCTGTAAATCTCATTAAACAGCAATTGGTATGATGGTATGAGCCATTTTCGAGATATTCCTTGTTGTCCACTTCTTTTTATTAAATGCGAAGTTAGATTTTTATGTCCTGGACATGCAAAAAGGGAGGAATTTCAAAGTCATCATATAATGACCAGCCCTTAATAGATGGCTATAGTCTTACTGTATTTTCCCATTCCCATTGTACTTTAAAATATTTTATCATCTATAGGGTCAATAATCTCTTTAATTGCTGTAATTATATTTATTTCTGAGAAAGAGTAAGTTCTAACCGCTCAGTTTTATTCTCATCTCAGATAAATAGATCTATTTTTTGTACTCCATAAATAAACTTCAATAATACTTCAATACTCCATAAACTTCAATGAGCTCATAATTATCCTCATGCGGAACATATAAAAGAATATGAAATAAAACCAGCCGTTGCTACAAATTCCATCTCCATTAACATAATTTGTGTGTGTGTGTGTGTGTGTGTGTGTGTGTGTGTGTGTGTGTGTGTGTGTGTGTGATTTACGTCCAACGTTAAGTCATATCGGACGGTGAATGAATTGGGTGAAATGATGCTCAAATGAGTCCAGGGTCCATGGAGCTTAGAGTTACCCGACATTTGCCTGCAAGGAAAAGAGAAAACCCCGGGAAAAACCTTATCCAGGTAACTCACCCTGACCGAGATTCGAACTCGGGACCTCTTGAACGTGAGGTAGACACGCTACCATCTACGCTACAGAGGCTGCCTAACATGAGATAGAACAAGAATTTTAAGGGGTTTTGTGCAGAGTCAGTACAGAAACTAATAAGAGTGCACATATAAGATTTTCTTCCACTGTTACAATTTGGTAACCTGGCTTGTACAACAATTTGTTTTGACTCAGTCACATACCTCCATAAAATTTGTTAATATGTATTACATTGCTGACTTTTGATAACCACTCAGGGATGCTGATATAACGGTTGTTGCCCATATCGATTTCCTGGCAGTGTCGATTGTAATGTATGCGGGGTTAATTAGAGAAGCGCTGAATATTAATTCCGTTTCGGGTCAGTGCAACAAGTAACGGAGTTAGTGTGATGATAAAGCATGTAACGTTAGTGGCAGTGAGATGGCGAATTTCACGAGATGTCGCTGAACTTGCTGTACATCGTCGAGTGTGGGACCCGTTTCTTCTAGCGAACCTCATTCACAAGAAACCAATAAGAGCCTTTCTCCGCTTGTTCGCTTTCCAAACATGGACCTGCTTTACACACACAATAATACACAATTAGCCTCAGAGGTTTGGGTACTTTTGGCTCCTGTATGACGTTTGCAAAACAAATTAAAGATGTAAACATTGCTCAAAAAGCGGATATCTAGGCAGCCGTTGTATATTTCACACAGCAGAAATGATGCCAATATTTCAATTCTATCACAAATTAGACCTAACGAGATATAAAACTTATGGACAGCATTGGTTTTGACAAAGGTGGTATTCCTTTATTAAAATATAATCTGCGGGTTGGATAAATACAATCGCCTCGGTGTAAATAGTTCACAAGGATTAACCCTGATACCTATTCCCCATACACTTTTCATGCTTTTTACGTGGTCGTACTTAAAATTTTATTATAAAAGGTCAACAAAACTGATAGTTTCTTCTAATATTACATGGGTTTGCGATGTCGATAATGGACCTGCATCAGGCATTTAGAACTGGTACTTAAAATTACTGTTTGGATTGATTAAACACAAAAGTAAACCGATATGTAAACGTAAGAAGAAAACAATAAAGGTAATGCGATGCAATGACACTGAAGCATGGACAACGAAGCTGTTATTTTGACAAAGCACAGGCCTTCTTGACTTGAACCGTTCATAGCACCAGATTCCAGGACTCCAGATAAAGTGTGCGAGTAATATAGCCAACATTAATTGTTCTATATTACGTGTGATGTACATTAATCATATCACATATCGTAAAATATTGTTACATTCACTTGCCTTTGTCTAAACAAAGTTAGCCTCTTTGTTTTCTGCGTTGATGTTTTCCAGACCGTTCGATTCGTCAGATCTAGAAGATTTGACTTCGACAATGTTTCATTCCTTCGATTCGAACTCTCTGGTAGCTGCTACCAGTGAGTATCGAAGTTGTTGGGAACCAGTTAAGTTCAGTTGTATAATTGTGAGTGACTCGGCCAGAAGTGCAGCGTTAAAGTGAAGAGTTAGTTGTCTAAGAATTTGCAACCGTGGGTTTAGAGAACGCCAAGAAGCGATAACCGGCGCCAGCTTTGCAACAGAGATATAAAAAGTCGGTGCTGCCGAAAGAGACGTCTTTGCTCAGAGTGTATGTAAAAAATGAAAGAGATTTTAAGTTTGGAATATTATTATTACCCTTTTTTCTCCAACGTTAAGTCATATTGGACGATGAAGAAATGGTCGAAATGATGTTCATATGGGCTCAGGGTCCGTAGAACTTAGAGTTACCTGAAATTCGTCTTCCAGGATAAGGGAAAATCCCGGGAAAAACATTATCCAGGCAGCTCACACTGACCTCCTGAATGTGAGGCAGACACGCTACCGTTTACGCTATGGAGGTGGGTAATTTGGAATATTTCGGGTGTTTTTATTTAGTAGTTTTTTCTGTCTCTTATGGTTCATCCTTATTCAATTTATGTGAAATTTCTTTGAATGAACAGACTCTACCTATTAATCCCATAAAATTCAGGATGTACATTTTATTTTTATATAAATATATAAAACAATCGGTACTGTAATACAAAAATTTTAGCGTAAGGTTTAGAAAATTTGAAGTACGGAATTCTTTTCATGTAAATAATTGCTTGGTAGCTTGAGGTGAGAATTTTTTTCAAAATCTTCGTATTGGATCTTGAGAATTTTGTCATTTATTCGACAGTTTGTTTTTAAATTATTCTGTTTGGACACGCCCGCGTTTTCCTAAAATTGCATTTTTAGTACAGGAGGACTCAAAACATATGTTCCTTTACTTACTTCAAGCACGTAGCAGAGGCATTAAAATATCAGTGTTGTAATTACTTCTTGCAATTTTCTGTAATCTTTGGTTTTGAACTTTGAAATTCGTTGCAATAAGCATATTCTAAAAGCCAAATCTCATATCAAGACGTTTATAATATAGTTAAATTATTTCTCTGGTTTTATTTTCTAACCGTACACTTGTAGAAGGCTCTGGCAGCAAACGGCCACGCCGTGGCTGAGTGGTTAGACCGCTTGGCTCTCACCAAGGGGACCCGGGTTCGATCCCAGGCGACAGCAAAGTGATATTGGTGCTGGACAACACGGCGCTGGGGCGGGTTTTCTCCGGGATCTCCGGTTTCCCCGCCATCTCATTCCACCGGTGCTCCATCTTCATCTCATGTATCATCAGTGTTATTGCCTGCGGTGCCGTATGTAGTAAAAGCGGGCGTTAAACACTACACATTTCATTTTTTTTTTTTCTGGCAGCAATTTTAGTTCACCGGCTGCTTGATACTGACATTTTTTTTTTTAATTTACTTCTAATTTACGTCAGCCCCAACGTTAAGTTATATCGGACTGTGAATGAATTGGGTGAAATGATGCTCAAATGAGTCCAGGGTCCAGGCTTAGAGTTACCCGACATTCGTCTTGAAGGATAAGGGAAAACCCTGGAAAAAACCTTATCTAGGTAACTCACCCTGACCGAGATTCGAACTCGGGACCTCTTGAACGTGAGGCAGACATGCTACCATCTACGCTACCGAGGCGGGCTTTGATACTGACATGAATCCAATATGCCGTTAATGGGAAGAGGAACTGAATAATTAAAAGTTGACCATCTGAATTTTTGGTTCCGTAATTTTGTAAGGTTATTTTAATTAAGAATGTTAACATTTTAATACATGTACTTTAACTTATCATTCTCGTTCAGGTTCCTGTTTCTGATTACCCTGAATCAGCCATTATATATTGCTTTCACAAGCGAACGATAGACCAACAGATGTAGTGGCATTTGCCAATGCTGCAAATAAATAATTTTCGTAAAGTTCGTTTTAACGTATAAATCTGATTTGCTGCACTCACATGAGTTCCTCTATTCTTATACAAACTATTATTACAACGTTTATTCCTCATCTTTATGTTAATCGAGATAAACACTTATAGAAATGACATTTTCTTGTAGGTTCAATGGGGAATGAGGAATACACTACCTTTAAGCAATAGTAAAATCTTTTAAGAGCATAGCTGGCCTCTGAAATTTCATTGCCTTTGCATGGCCAAAAGATACAAAAAAAAATGAATACGACTTCTCATTTGGGAAATGTATAGGCATTGGAAAATTTAAAGTGTGCTTTAGTGAAATCTGCATTTTTGTATAGTAAGATTTTGTGTATCTCTTTGTTTTGCAAGACATTCAAAATGAAAAGGGTATTCCCAAGAAATTCAAGTTATACACTTTATTTGTCATGAAAATATCTTAAAACATACTGTATTTTAACCAAATTTATAAGAGCCATTTTAAACTCACATTGTTTAAATTACGCATAATATATCTAGCACAAGTTCTACACTGTTGCTGCTGTAACACGCTTCTCTTTTGAAATATACGACAGTGGTTCAATAAGTATGCTTCTTTCAAAATACAGAGTGTTAATGAACTACACCGAAATATTTTCAGAGCATATCTTAAACAAGTAATTTGAGATAGGAGACTTATGACCTGTTGGTTCAAATGTAGAAGTTACGGCTGTAAATTTCTAAAGTGCCAGTACGCCACTGCTTGTGATAATACCATCTGAGAACGCAACAGGCGAAAATGAAGAGCTGTGTCGGAGCGCAATGCGTATTACGTTAGTTATCAAATTAAAGGTAAACGAGTTCGAGCGGCTGGACGGAAACCAAAAGATCCGTGGTTCATATCCCGGCTATGGCATTGAATTTTTCAGTCTGGCTCTAACCTTTCATAGTGCGTCCTACACACGGCTATAAAGCCCGGGCCTTAAAGTACTTACAGCATAGTAAGTCACCATTAAGGTAGTTGTCTCGTGTGTTTATTAGAACTCCTAGTGGATTGCGGGGAAAAACCCGAGTCAGTTGGAGAATTTAATGTCATGTTGGCACGTTGGCCATAGTAGCTCAATAGTTTAGAGCAGCTGGACGGAAACCAGAAGATCCGTGATTCAAATCCCGGCTATGGCATTGAATTTTTCAGTCTGGCTCTACCCTTTCATAGTGCGTCCTACACACGGCTAGTGTGAAAAAACAATTAATTTCCAATATTATTTCTGTTTGCAACATAATTTGAGCCCACATTAACTCCATTGGAGTAAGGGGGGGGGAGATGGATCGCGTCTCATTGATCCAGCTGATACACTTTTTCATGGAAGAGTAACTGAATAATGCTGCTTTGAACTCTAGAGTAAATAGAGATTACGCGCCATTCATACATAAAGATATAATGTGACCAGACACGTTCTACCAGACTAGCAGGAAGTGTATCGTTTCCTCTCATCGAATTTAACAAATACCTTGGCTTATTCAAAGTACATATTCTTTTACCATGTCATGTCAAATGTTTACGTTTCAGTTCTGAGTAATTTCAAATAAACGTTCACGCATACACGCCAACCAATAATGATATTCATTACAGTGCTTACGTCTCAATGCATTGTTATAATATAAGAGTGTCTACTTTATTTATTTGTATTAGGAAAACTATTTGAGCTAAAAATATGGGGGTTTTAAGGTTATTTAAAAAACACATTACTTTCCTTCCTCATGGATCAGTTTTTACAAAATCTGAATTTCTGTCATTGCGAATAGTATTTATTAGAGACTGATTAGTTTGCCGCTCGTCACACGCCACTTAGGGGGAATGCAATACGACAACACCGCAGGACTCCGATTGGTTGCTCACCTAGTAGCGCTCAAGGACAAACACCTTCTCAATTGAAACACATAATAAGTATAAAGTTAATTTGTGTCTTACTACTAGTAAGAAGTGTTTTCATCTGTTTCATAAAAATTAAAGAAAAGGGGGTGGAAGAGTGAACAGTTAACAAATAAGTAAAAGAAACATAAAGAATAACCTTTGTGAAAATGGGTTGCTCAAGTCTAATGATATCTAGTATAAAAATAATTTCATTTACACTTCAGCACTGTTCATTTAACTTTGTTACCATTGTTTACCAATGTTGCGTATAAGAAACATGTAAAAAAGCTTTAAATAAAAGTACCAAATATCATAAAACGTAGCTATAATATTATTTTATGCAGTTTCATGCTTAAAAATTAGAACGAGGATTTTTTAGCAAATTTTAAAATTTGGTAAGTAAAGGATTAACATGAACGCAAATTATATTCTCAAATATATTTTGAAACAATCTTTCCGTCTGAGTTCATTTGCGAAAACAACAGGACATTATAATGTATGAAAAAGAAAACGAAATACATATATTGATGGCCGTTGACACTGTTGTTTATAAACAAATAGTAGATACCACTTTAGTAATAGTAAGCATAATAGGTAATAATGAAAACCGGTAGCATCTTTCAAAAACATCACTAATTGCCGTTGATTCATATTATTTTTGAATAAACTTATTACTGAAAGAAAATAGATGCGGTTACCAAGATACGCAATATACTTATATAGATTTATACATATCTATAATTTAGGAACCCCTCAATATTGGTAAACAAGCTATTTATTTTGTTATAGTACCGAGTTAAATAAACGGTGCATATTAGCTGTAAAGAGAAACAAAGTTATGTCTCTGACTAAGACGTCTTTTATTAAATAAATTATGAATCATTATGAATTATTATTACAACTCTTGAACGTCATTTTCTATGGCCATATTGGAGGATTTTATTTAGAAACCGCTGATGCTAATCCAATTCTTTGAGCTGTGTGTTATTTTATTTAAAGTGGTTTTATTATTTTTGCATCTGCACACCCATATTCATGTACCTACAGGGACTCTGAAATGGGGAATGACCTAAATGTAGTATATTGTGTCATAATGGGCACTATATTCTAGAATACAATATTCGGAAAAAGAAAGAAAGAATTTAATGTTAGAGAAATAGAAAAAAAAATCCAACTGAACTGAATGTTACGAAAAATTTTAACTCAATTTCACAAGATGGACATATACAGAAAGCAGGAAAATGTTTATGAAAAATAAGGTTTAAGAAGTGGAGAAAATTTGGGAAGAAGGATAAAGAAGCGTTCTCATAATATATACTACAGAATATTAAATAAAAGAGAAAAAAGTCATAAATAAGCAACTCCAAGAGATTTCACTTCAGGAACTTTGTGGTTTAGTCAAAAACAAACAAACTCAAATCAAAAACGGAACCGAACACAGGCCCTCCGGGAAAAGGTCCTCTTACTTCTATTTTATGATTGTATTTATGGAGAGCTATCTAGTAATAGTCCCAAGATAATATTTTTGTAAACGATATTTTTGATTCTGGACAAATGCATAGAGATTATTTCTGCCATCTAGCGACCTTGATGGAAAATGACTCTCCTGCTCCTCTAGCGCTCAATACGGCACATTAGTTGTGAGTTCTTGTACCATCCGGGAGAGTGCAGTAAAATAATCAGTGATCTGTGATCTAAGGTATCACGTGTTTTCGCGTAAACCGCGTAAACATCAGAAAGCAAGAGCAATGACATTTAGTGTATAAGTAAGTGTTCTGAGATAAGAAGCTGTCAGTTTGCAGGATTAATTCAACTCTAAGGGTAAATGTATTGTGTGAAAAGTGTATGAAAATTAATACAATTTTCCCTCAAGACGTTTAGTTAATTAGGCTAAAAATCAAACATTAACCTATAGATTTGCAACACAGTTCAGTTTATTTTTGCACATTAATTCTCCATTAAAACGTAAGAGTATAACATAGTTGGTGTTCTGTGACGGTACAGATGCAACAAATGACTTATCTTTGTTAACCAAATTTCTAAATGGGCTGCAGCCAAATAATTTACAAGGAAATGTGTGGCAATCTTGTTTCTGATTATATATGTCACGGCGTTTTATAGCATACTTTAGAAATGCGTTTAGTAACGCTTCATTTACTTTTTTCCAATGAATATATATGCAAAATATATATCAAAGGTTTCACTGTATTTGTTCATGTCATACACATTCAAAAATGAAAAATTAGATATCAAACACGTTCCAGCAGACTCCAGTATAAAGTGTGTTAGTGTTTTTTCTTCCCCCTCCATCCCATTGTTACCTCGCATTTATGCAGTATTTTGCTTTCAGGGCTCATGGATTTAACAAATACAAAATGGATAGTGCTAGTCATTCTATTTGTTGCAACCTTCATATTCAGCATGTTTCCACTGAAGTTGATGTCTGTGATAAGAAACACCCGAGATCAAGGAAGGCGATTAAGGTAATTTGAGAAACATTCTATTAAAGAACCTGAAAGAGGGATAAATGTTCAGAATGTCTTTCCCATCTCACCAGAGAAAATTAAGTGTAAAAATGTAAGTAAAATTAATGAGATTACTTTAGGAATTGTTTAGGGAGGAAAAATCACCACTTCAGAATAATATAGACTGTCTGCATGCCCTGATTAGGAAGTTTTCTTTTATAGCACAATTATCGTGCAAGGGCAACAAAACATGCCAGGTGATGATGCTGTTTATTTGGAAATGAAATCTAAGGCAGAGTAAAACCCACTAGTTTGGCATGATTTAAATGTTTGTTCAGTAAAGTTATTTAATGTTGCCTTTTTCCCTCCACTATCCTGAATCATTGGGATTTAGGTATACTGATGTTTTGGATACACTTTGTTGTTGCTTTTAAAGTTGCAGCCAAGCTTTACTTCTTTTCTAAATAAAAAAAAAATAAAAAAAAAACATTCCTTGGTTATGTTGTGCTACTTAAGGCCCTCAGTCCCTCTGATATGCTTTGGATCCTAAATCACTAATTTGCTTAAGAACGGCAGCATTTGTTAAGTCTTATGTTGAGCTCTGCCATGAGCAAGTAGTAGATAGATATGATTATCTTGTACCAAGTAGAGAAGATTCAAATAGTTAAACTTAGTTATCAATGAATTCATTGAATGTTTGAAGTACAAATCATTGCAACAAAGTAAACTCCAGTAATTAGTGTAGAAACTGGTCTTTCTTATTGAGTATCAAATAATATTGTAATGAAAGGGTAGAGTCAGACAAAAATTTAATGCTATTGCCAGGATTTGAACCATGCATCTTCTGGTCTTCATCCGGCTGTTCTTAACCATTGAGCTGCTATGGCCAACATGCTAGCATGACATTAAATTCTCCAACTGAGTCATGTTTTTCCCAGTAAACCACCAGGAATTCTCATAAACACATGTGACTCACTATGCTGTAGTACTTTAAGTACTGTAAGTACTTTAAGGCCCTGGCTTTATAGTTTGGACCACTATTGGGTACAATTAATGAAATTAATTGTTCTTTCACACTAGTCGTTTGTAGGACGCACTATGAAAGGGTAGAGTCAGACTGAAAAATTCAATGACATAGCCGGGATTTGAACCATGGATCTTCTGGTCTCTGTTCAGCCGCTCTTAAACATTGAGCTACTATAGCCAAGAATTTAATGGAGAATTTAATGTCATGCTGGCACGTAGGCCAATTTCAACACCACCTTTGAAGAGAATCCAAACTTCAAGTTCATTGAGATATCAACAAAAGATGCCCCTATGGTCTCCAAGGAGTTCACCAAATCAACATTTAATAGTCAGCCTTAGCTGACTTACAAAAATTTACATATAGATTAATGTTAAACTGAACAGTTCAAGCAAGAATAAAGCTTAAACTTATTAATTTATAAATATTTAGGAAGGTCCTAACAAAACACTTTCTAGGTCAACACTAGCAATATGTGGAACATTAAGTACTAGTTCGACTCAACATTATATTAATTTTTTAACCTTCTTCATTGACAGATGTAGGAGCTTTAGACAAGAAAATCTCAAGGCAACTTTCCTTATCTATGCAACAGCCATGGAGAGCATAAGGTTTCTGCCCCCCAAAATATGGCTTCTTCGATTTTTGTTCATTTGTTTTTACATAGTATGCTGCATATTTTTACAATTTTTAATGCATACCTTTTTCAGGATAAGAACTAGTATTAATTGCAGTTTTGTTCAGTGAAGTAGTTATATCATTTATAATCCTAATGAATTCTATAACATTCAAAATTTGTAATTCAAAATCGTCTCTTCCTTGAGAATGTTACTTTTCAAAAGCGTTACAAAGATCAGTTTCTATAGCATGTTTGGTAGTATTTAACAGAGGACTCTCTCTGTTTCAGATTTTTGTAATTGCTTTTCAGTTGGTATTGAGCCTGTTGATGGTAAAATTTACTTTGGTTATCCATTATGTTCAGAAGTATGCTATGAGTATGTTATGCTTATAATGTTTATTATTCTGCAGAATACTACATTTGCATATATTAATATATTTAGAAGCCAGAATTTTAGGACCAAGGGGAAAGTCAGTACCATATGATAGATGTGTGCAAACTCAAATAACATTATGAGCAAAAAGTTGAAGTTTTAAATTGATAAATTGAAATGTTAAGTAAAAGTTTTTATTCTATATTTAAATTGTAAAGTTAGTCTAACATAAAATAACATTAATAATCTTATGAAATAACATGTTGACAAAATAAACATCCAGTAAGAGAGATTTGTAAAATGTGTTCATGTTAAAAGAACTAATTGAGCTAAATAATGGCTTAGATCTTCACTGTTTGAATCCATATTCATAAAATTATTTTCATTACATGTGCCATTATGAAACCTAATATCTACCACAGTCTAATCCATGACTGTGGTAGATATCATCAGATAATTTGTGCAGTGTTTGACTATACTGTCTTTAAATTGGACTACTTTCATAACTTAGTGCCTTAAGAAATTTTTATGTGAAGAATCAACAAAAAGTGATACATTTTTAAACTTAGAAAGAATAAAATATATATATTGCCTCCTTCAACTAATAATATGAATTAATTGATGGAAATTGATCATTGAAACCAGGAAATCCATGTTTTAAATCCTGCCATGACTTTGAATTTTTCAGGTTGACTCTATCCTATATACGGCTAGTGTGCAGAAATGATTAATTTCCAACAGTTAACTTAAATAATAAGAGTTTAATAATGAAGCCTGGGATTCAAGTACTTACGATAGTAAGCCGCCACAAACAGTGTATTTCGGTTACGAGAGCCCCTGTCGGTTTACCGGGAAAATATATATGAGTCAATTGGAGAATTTAATGTCTGGATGGCACGTTGGCCATGGTAGCTCAGTGGGTAAGAGTGAGTGGACGGAAACCAGGAGGTCTGTGGTTCAAATCCCAGCTATGCCATTGAATGTTTCAGGTTGACTAATAATATGAATTTGTAAATTAACATCCTACTTTTCATTGGAGTGGCGTAAATTGAATTATACTTTATTTTGGTATAATCTAAACACCTGGTAAAAATGGTTTTTCAATATAAAAAACTATCACGATAAACATATCTTAAAGAAAGTAAATAACTTTCATTTCAAAAACGAAATGATAGAAATTACAACTGAATTTCATATAGTTGAAACTGAACTTACAGCTTTATTTCTTCCACAGAATAAAAGTGTTTAAAAGTTAACACTTGCATAGATTATTGTGTTGTATGTGCCCTGAATATTCATGACAGATTCTCTTTTTTGACTATAGGTATAACCAGGGAATAAGTTTGCTGAGTTGCTTTGCTGCAGGGGTCTTCATGGGAACAGGTCTGCTGGATCTCTATCCTGAAGTTACACATCTTCTGAACAGGGTAATGTTTTTTTAATACCCCAAAACTCCCAAGGCTCTTTAGACTGGAATCAATGTAGTGATCCTTTATTGAATACTGCTTTTCTTTGCATAAATGAATGTTGTAAAGCAGATCATGTTCCTAATCTCTTTAACAACTGGGCTGGTTTCAAACTCTGAAATGTCATATTGTGTAGAGTTAGGGTGAATTAGTCAAATGGTTCAATAATTTTTAGGTAATTAAGATGAAATGTTATAATATTTTAGTACCATCCTTCATTCCTATCACTATCACTTATTAATTTTACATTTTCAACATAGTGTGTAGCCTAAGAAATAATATAGATTGCTCTATCATTATTGGTCTTAATTGCTCAATATAAAAGTATTCAGTAAAGGCTATTAAAAGATTTGGCATTCAGAAATAATTATACCTCTGCAGTATTGAGTGAAATGTCAGAAAGAAATGCTGTCACATATGCATACAATATCTTCAGATAAATGCTTTAATCCAAAAAGTGTTTAACAGCCTGAAAACTGTACACAAACGTTACTGATATAATGCATGGCCTTGCCCTTCAGAGGTCATATGGTGCAGCGGTCATTTGCCTGTTCCTTACGAATGAGAAGATACTAGCAGATTCCCACAGTTTGTATATGCAGGAGTAGAGAGCAGGACTAGCAATGAAATGGCTGGGTGAATAAGAAAAAGTGTGGCACACCACTTTTCAGAACCTTCTCTTAGGTGCATTAAGAAACTTTAAAGCCTTCTTACTTGTGTTGTGATGGCATGTAATACCATGCAGGCAACCGAATCTTAATGATATTGTTTCAAACATTAGCATAGTACATGGTTTCATAGAAACAGTAAGATTAATTATGATTTTATTTAATTTTAGTTTATTACAACAACACTGTTGATTTATTTAGTAATAAAGAAGAGACCGATGACAAAATATTGCCAGCTACACCAATATTGTTTAGTGTCATTAATCGACTCCCAATAAATTTAATTAAAGTAAATACTGTTGGGCTACTCCTGAGCAGGGTCATGGCTTGTTTGCTAATAGGGAAACCCTTCAATTTTTTACATACTTTTTGTGATTGCCCCTTTTAATAGTAATTGCTTTATCTATCATGCATTAGTTTTTGCTGTTTGCCAATGTTTGACTATCAGTTTTAATTATTACTACTTGTTTTTGACCTCTTATTAATATTGTTTCACTGGGTCTGATTTTCTTAATCTCACTTTTCAATATTTCTCACCTATTTTCTTGCGTCCCTTTTCCCTATTACTTCTCGCAATCCCTCTAATCTCTCTTCTTTTCCTGCAGTTTATACAACTGTAATAATTTCTCACTTCTTGCAAACTTCCCTGACAGTTATTTATCTGTATTTCAACTCTTATTACTATCACTTCACTCAACCTGGATTTACTACCTCACTTTTTTTGTTCTCACACTTTTCTGCTTTTCTTGCTTCCTCTTTTCCTATTACAGTTCTTAAGTTTCACTTGCTGCTTTTCCCCTCCCCCCAATTAGGCATGATTTCTTACATTTGCTCATATCTGCTCTTCCACCTCACGACCCCACATGCTATTCTTTATTTTCAGCAGATTACCCATATTAGCCATAATTTTGCATTGCCAATAAGCCCCTACATCTTGACATTCCCTCCATAATTCCCACTCCTTTTGTAATCCTTTGAGTCAGGATGCTTGTTTTAGTGTATGCTGGCCATAATGCAATTCCGTCTTTCCTTAATTTTTCATGACTGCCATTTCTGAGTTTTATCCCTCTTCTCTTCCATTTGCATGATCATCTCTTTCCCTCTATCAATGGGTCGTGCCATGACTGTGTGGTTAGAGTCCTCAACTCTCACCAAGGCGGCTCGGGTTCGATCCCAGGCAACTGCAAAGTGAGATGTGGTGGACAACATGGCGGTGGGGTGGGTTTTCTCCGAGATCTCCAGTTTCCCCCGCCACTCATTCCACCAGTGCTCCATCTTCATCTCATGTATCATCAGTGTCATCACTTGAGGTGCTGCATTTAGTAAAAGCTGGTATTAAACACTACACATTTAATTTTTTTGTTTATCAATGCACACTGCATTTACTCCACGTAAACTCTGGGCATTCGCACAGGATATCAAAGTCAGCTTGTCTCTGATGCATCAATACTCATAAGCTCTGCTTCTCTACTCAACCATGTGCCTATCAATTCCAGTTTACCATTTATTGTATAAATGTATTAAATCCTTGTTTCCTCGCCTTATTCTTTTTTCAATTAGTCTCCTACATTGTTCCCTTTGCTTGTATGATAGATCCTTGTTGATATAAGTAGATGTTCCTCTTAACCTTTTTGCTTGTTTTAATAACTTTGTTGCCAATTCTGTATTACTTAATTTCACTATTATATTTCTTTTGCCTTCCAATTTCCCCAATTTTAAATGTGCCCACAGTGCAAAGCCTCTCATATTCATTCCTAACTCTTCATAAATAATTCCCACATCTCTTGGAATGTTCCAGTACCTTTTCACATTTCCATCCCAGAAATTACTAGATTGTATCTTCTCATGTTGTCTTCTATATTTTCCATCCCTTTTTTTTCCATTTTTATCATCTTCCTTTTTAATCTTCTCCAGCTCTTTAGTTTTAATCTCTAACTCTTTGTCATCCCACTTCCTGCATTCTTGTTTAAATCTGATCTCCAAGCCATTATTTCTTGTAATTTCTCCCATCTGCTTTGTAGTTGCCATGTTCCATTCTCCTCACTTCTGTGGGTGCAACTCTGCCATATGTCCATTTCTGATGCCAGTTTAGTGCCAAGATTAATTACTTCTTAAGATAAATCAAATAACATATTGTAGCAATTTTCTAGTACAATACTATTGATGCAGAGCCTTGGATTGATTGATTGATTGATTGATTGATTGATTTGTATACAAGGGCGCTCAACTGCATGGTCATCAGTGCCCTTACAAAAAACTAATTCATGGCAATAGCCAGATATAAATTATTCAAAATTTAAAAAACAGATCAAAATAAATAAGACCAAATGGTAAAAAATAATAATAATAATAAAAAGCTATAATTACCAATAAAATACCAAAAGGCATAAAAAATTACCACTTTCAATATCGACTTGCCATGACAAAAGCTACCTGCCCAGTGGTGGTCGAACCAATTTGTTCCTTTTCTTTGGGGCAGGGCTAGCACTTTCAGCAGGTTTTTCGTGCCTTTTCCTCACTGTCGTTTGGGCAGTGAGGACAGGATCTACCCACTCCACATCCTCAATGGAAGAGGATGGCTTCCGCACTGATAACTTCGAATCCAGTCTCTCGACAGGATCAGAAAATACGACCGGCAAAGATGGAAGTCGCCGATCGGCCTCATCTCCAGATGATTCCTCAGATGTTGACGGAGATCTTTGCGGACTTTTGTGCTGGCTAGCTTTCCTTTCATTGGTCTTACTATTTTTCTTGAGGAAGTCAGTTTTGTCATACAAGGTCTTAAATTTACTTGGCGATACACTATATATTATCGGTTCACATGTTCTTGAAGTAGATGCTTTCGGCGGTGACTTGGCTGAAAACTTCTTCTTAGAACTGGACTTGGTCGATGCGCTCACTGTTGTTCGTGCTGGTGTTTGTTGCTTTGGCTGTGATCTTGGTGTAATTGATCTTTCAGACATTACTTCCCCGTTTAGTTCGCTGGTTTGTGTTGCGATTTCATGTCTAGGTACCGGCTTAGCTGCAACTGCACTGTAAGTAACGGTCCTAGGGACAGAAGACTGGCGAATATGCAAGAGTTTCCGGGCTTCCATGAAGGACACCCTCTCTCTTACCCAGATCTCTTGGATCGCCTTCTCCATTAAACGGGGACATGCTCTAGAGTTTGATGAATGATTCCCACTGCAATTAACACACGTTGCGGGTGAAGTGTGCATTGTCATGCTTGACTTCCCCGCAGGCAACACAAGTGGCAACTCCATTACGTGAATCACTCTTGTGGCCAAAGCGCTGGCATTTATAACATCTCAATGAATTGGGTATATACTGCCTCACTTCAATAGCTTCATACCCTGCCTTAATCCTTTTCGGAAGATCTACCCGATCAAAGGTAAGAAACAGGGTACGAGTGGGCACTAGTTCACCTTGTTCTTTGCAGTGAACTCGTTATACACTTGTCACACCTTGTTCCGCCAAGTTTTTCTGAATCTCCTCATTAGACATACCATCCAATGCGCTGGTGTTTACAACACCACGCGAGGAGTTCAGGGTCCTATGTAATTCAACGTGCACCAGATAGATCACAAGCATATTGGCTTTCAAGATTTTTGCAGCCTGCACCGGACAAACTGCTTCGACCAGGAGCATGCGATTGCAAGATCGAGTACATGCCTTTACAGGGCCGTCAATGTTATCTAAACCCTTCTGAATAATGAACAGGTCCACAGTAATAAACTTTTGACCTTCCTTAGTTCTACAAATAACTAAATAGCTAGGATCACAAGACTCAGCTATTTCTTTTCCACATTTAATTTTAGGGTTTGCCATAAGAAATTGTATGTGTTTCATCCCCCAGTGCTCCCCACCCACCACGTAGCCAGGGCCACAAAGGGGATATAGCGGGTTTGCCGTCCCACTCACCCTGTAGTTCGGTACAGTCCTGGCTGGTTGATTAGGAGTGGGTTAGTCCCTAACCTCCCATTTAGGTGAAGCAGAAACCAAAGTAGTGTATTGGAAATGCGCACCCTCCCCGAATTCAGAAGCAGACTGAAACGAGCTCAGATGCGCATTCCTCAACCACCAGGACAAACCTTTCCACCGACATGGGTCTCCACGCACAGCCTACACGTGGGTGGGTGTTTTGTCTGACCCCTCACCACTAAGAGGAACCCACATCGAGGGTGTCAGTTTGGCTCGGGACCCTGGGATCACCAATTCCCATACCTACCGCAGTAGGCCCCTTGTGGGAGAGCCTTGGATTTTATATATAAAATACACATAAAGATATAAAAATTATTTGTGGTTGGTTTATTGACACTCGTCACTTACTTTTTCATATATTTATGAGAGACTAGTTTCAAAGGCCCTGGCCTCCATTTT
Source organism: Mantis religiosa (assembly GCA_030765055.1). NCBI lineage: Eukaryota > Metazoa > Arthropoda > Insecta > Mantodea > Mantidae > Mantis > Mantis religiosa. The sequence goes on along the minus strand of CM060955.1, from coordinate 60,706,797 downwards.
CAATCTCTTTCCAACTGGCATCTGTTGTTGTCTGCTCTCTCTGGTGGTGGAACTATGAACTTTTTTGTCAAATTATCTACTGGCGGGATTTCAAAGTTCATTACGTGATCCTTATTTTTCCAGATGAATATGTTCTCCCATGTTGTCAATCTATTTTGGTTTATCACTCCTTTTAATAATTTTGGATTTGGATCAATGTCATGGTTTTCATTCCAAAAATGAAATGCTACTGCTGACTTGTCTTCTTGTTTCAATCTGATGTTTCTAAAGTGTTCTTTGACTCTGGTTTTTAAATTTCTTTTTGTTTGACCTATGTAGCATTTTTCACAATTCTTACAATTTATTTGGTATATTCCAGATTTGTTACCTGAAGGAATTTCATCTTTTGTTTTTGAATTTAGTAATTTTAAAATTGAGTATCTATTAGTAGGTGCCAAGATGATATTTTGTTCCTTGAATATCTTTTTAAATTTATTAAATGTTTTTGGATGATATGTGAATGAACTGAATATGCTGTTGCTTTCTTTTTCTTTAATAAATGTGGTTGCTTCCTTAATGGTTTTCTTTAGTTTAGATTTTCTAATTTTCTTCAACACCAAACTTTTGTTGTATCCGTTTTCTTCTGCTATGTGTATTATTGCTTTTTGTTTCTTGAAATATTCTTCTTTTTCCATGGATATGTTGACTAGTCTGTGTGTAAGACTGTTTATTATTGCATGTTTATGTGTAATTGGGTTGTGGCTATTATTTTTTATATAATTTTCTGAATGTGTTGGCTTCCTGTAAATTCCAAATTTTATTTTTGTATCATTCCTGATGATATTTAGATCCAAGAAAGGTAGTTGTCCATTGATTTCCTTTTCTATTGTGAATTTGATAGTCCTTTCTTGCAGATTGAGTAATTTTAATGCATCATCTAAATGTTTACTTGGTACAATTGCAAAGATGTCGTCAACATATCTATACCAAACCTTGAAGATCAATGGGAAGGACTTTTTAATTTGTGTTTCAAATGCACTCATAAATAAGTTAGCCAAAAAAGGTGAAAGTGGATTGCCCATTGATAATCCTGATTTCTGCTTGTAGTGTTTTCCATTAAAGCTGAAGAAGTTTTGTTCAATGCATATTTTTGTTAGAGAAATATATTCTTCTGCTTCTATTGCTTCCATATCAATTGTAGCTAGCCATTTTTTTAACACAGTCTGCAATTTTTCTGTTGGTATGCTTGGAAATAAAGATGTGACATCAAATGAAACCAGTCTGTCATTTTTGTCCAAATTTATATCTTTGATTTTTTCTACTAACTCTAAAGAGTTTCTTAAATTTGCACTTTCAAATTTTGGAAAACTATTAAATTTACTTAGTAACCATTTGGCCAAATTATATGTGGGGGCATTTATGCTACTAGTAATAGGTCTCATGCCTTTCCCTGTTTTATGAATTTTTGGCAGCCCATATACTCTTGGTAATGTTGGATTATCTACTTTAATTTTGTGCAATTCTTTTTTGTTGATTATTTTGCTCTCTTTTAGCGTTTTATTTGTGGTTTCAACAAAAAAGAATTGCACAAAATTAAAGTAGATAATCCAACATTACCAAGAGTATATGGGCTGCCAAAAATTCATAAAACAGGGAAAGGCATGAGACCTATTACTAGTAGCATAAATGCCCCCACATATAATTTGGCCAAATGGTTACTAAGTAAATTTAATAGTTTTCCAAAATTTGAAAGTGCAAATTTAAGAAACTCTTTAGATTTAGTAGAAAAAATCAAAGATATAAATTTGGACAAAAATGACAGACTGGTTTCATTTGATGTCACATCTTTATTTCCAAGCATACCAACAGAAAAATTGCAGACTGTGTTAAAAAAATGGCTAGCTACAATTGATATGGAAGCAATAGAAGCAGAAGAATATATTTCTCTAACAAAAATATGCATTGAACAAAACTTCTTCAGCTTTAATGGAAAACACTACAAGCAGAAATCAGGATTATCAATGGGCAATCCACTTTCACCTTTTTTGGCTAACTTATTTATGAGTGCATTTGAAACACAAATTAAAAAGTCCTTCCCATTGATCTTCAAGGTTTGGTATAGATATGTTGACGACATCTTTGCAATTGTACCAAGTAAACATTTAGATGATGCATTAAAATTACTCAATCTGCAAGAAAGGACTATCAAATTCACAATAGAAAAGGAAATCAATGGACAACTACCTTTCTTGGATCTAAATATCATCAGGAATGATACAAAAATAAAATTTGGAATTTACAGGAAGCCAACACATTCAGAAAATTATATAAAAAATAATAGCCACAACCCAATTACACATAAACATGCAATAATAAACAACCTTACACACAGACTAGTCAACATACCCATGGAAAAAGAAGAATATTTCAAGAAACAAAAAGCAATAATACACATAGCAGAAGAAAACGGATACAACAAAAGTTTGGTGTTGAAGAAAATTAGAAAATCTAAACTAAAGAAAACCATTAAGGAAGCAACCACATTTATTAAAGAAAAAGAAAGCAACAGCATATTCAGTTCATTCACATATCATCCAAAAACATTTAATAAATTTAAAAAGATATTCAAGGAACAAAATATCATCTTGGCACCTACTAATAGATACTCAATTTTAAAATTACTAAATTCAAAAACAAAAGATGAAATTCCTTCAGGTAACAAATCTGGAATATACCAAATAAATTGTAAGAATTGTGAAAAATGCTACATAGGTCAAACAAAAAGAAATTTAAAAACCAGAGTCAAAGAACACTTTAGAAACATCAGATTGAAACAAGAAGACAAGTCAGCAGTAGCATTTCATTTTTGGAATGAAAACCATGACATTGATCCAAATCCAAAATTATTAAAAGGAGTGATAAACCAAAATAGATTGACAACATGGGAGAACATATTCATCTGGAAAAATAAGGATCACGTAATGAACTTTGAAATCCCGCCAGTAGATAATTTGACAAAAAAGTTCATAGTTCCACCACCAGAGAGAGCAGACAACAACAGATGCCAGTTGGAAAGAGATTGAAAATGGAGGCCAGGGCCTTTGAAACTAGTCTCTCATAAATATATGAAAAAGTAAGTGACGAGTGTCAATAAACCATCCACAAATAATTTTTATATTAATTTTGACGTCACTGTTACTAAATTCCTCCAAACACACAACACATAAAGATGATAAAGCTAATAACCATTTGGTGCCACACATTAGTAAGCTGCTTCTGAAAGAATTATGCTTCTGCCAAAGCTGCTCATGTTTCATTGTTAGTCATCTGCACATCAAGTAATATACTTATTGAATCAGAAGTAGTCACAGCACCTTTTCTTTTTCCACCCCTCTACTATTATGTGCTTATACCTTTGTGCAACCATGATCTGCGGAACTAATTTTTGCATCCAGCACACTTGATAGTACTGATAATTATTTTCAGCACAGCAAGCAATTCAAATAAACTATCACAAATTTGAAACAGCTGCAGAAACAAATGCAAATCGTACAGATGTTTCAGCAAAACAAAGCTTTAAACCAGGTATGAAGCTGACCATGAATGAACTTATAGTATAGCTAATATTAGTTTTAAGACTGACAATGGAGTACTCTCATTTATAATTCAGTTAGGATTTTCCAAGATTCATTTCAGGTTTACACAATTGGACCTCTGTCTTTTAGTCATAGAAGTATAAATTAAAAGCCCTAGAGTATACAAATAAATTGTCCATTAGAAGTTACTTTGTGAAAAACATTTCCCTTATTTGGATGAATAAAGTGAATTGACAAACAAGCAAATTTATACAATTACTCAACAATATCACATAGGACTAATTAAGCTCTATGCTGTATATTATATAAAAGGTCTACAAAAGTATTTTTAACATCACCTATGGAAAGTGATTAATTTCAAACCCAAAGACAGTATTATTATTGCTCAATTTCTTCTCGGGCAGCAAGCCAGGTGAAAAGACGATTAGAAATCAACATTTTGGGAGTGTGCATCTCTCCCATCATCAGGATATTTATTAAATGTTATAACCACAAATGAAACACTGGATATAACACAAATATAAACACCTGGCTTGCTGTCCGAGAAGAAATTGAGCATATTCGTCACCAGGAAAACTTCAGGTGTTATTTTAATATTATTATTTTTTAATATTTGTTATTCTAATTTTATTTTTAAAAATCTTTAAGAAGAAATCATAAATTTTTAGGAGTGTTTGTGATGTGAACGAGATTAATCAACGAGTGAAAGACATGTGATATACAGTGAGTTATGAATGTTAAATATGTAGAAGCATTTGTTGTTAAGGAAATGTAAATCAATAATCTTGGGCCTTCTTCAAAAGAGATGTGAAATGTTAAGACATGTTTTTAAAATGTGCATATAAAAGTTATTCATAATTGTATCTTATGTAAAATGACGCTAAAGAGATAATACATGTTACTGGAAGCAAAAGGAAGCAAAATGTATTTTAAGTGATTAAAAAAAAATTTGATTTTGTTTTTCTTAATAAGGATGACACCTGATTCAAGGCCATGATCTTGAGAAAAGTACTAATTAATTTTTGGCTCCAAACTTTATCTCAACCTGAAACTTAATTCCTTGAATTATTCTACAAAGATCGCAGTAACCTACGACTTTATAAAAAGGACATACATATAAATAAAATCTCTTCATATGTCGCCACAATGTGGAACTTCATAAAATCCCATCATTAACTTTCAGCTATGAACTAGTTAACCAGCAAAGTTTGAAATAAACATATTAAAATATGATAAGAAAACTATTTAAATCCTATTTGGACTTGTGTATGTCCCATGCTACCTAAACGTTCTGTATTTTTCCAGAAGAAGAAGGTCTAAAATAGCACAATGAAAATAAACTGATAAAATATCTATCTTCATTACTTTTAGGTATAATAAGCACTCTTTGTGCTTCATACTGAAACATTATTTGTTTTTCTAAAGTAAATTGTCATTTTGAAATAAATTAGTTTTCTAATACTATGTTTGACATTAATGAGAACATATTTTTGTATACTAAGAAATCAACTTGAAGTTGACAAATCTTGGAATGGCTAATTAAGATGATGAGCCTTGCTAATTCACTTTTTTTTTCTACAGGAAAATTTGGCTGCATACACAAACTCTTCTTTTCCCATACCAGAGTTCACAGTGGCCTATGGATTTTTGTTGGTACTGATCCTGGAACAAATCGTTCAGGAATTCACAGTTCCAGGGCATAGACTGATTGAAAGTGAGCATATTAGTGCATCAGAAACTGATCCTCCTGAAAGAGCAGCTGAAAGACAAGTTGTTAGTGCAAGTTCTGATGAACAAAGTGGTGAGCCTGGATTGCATCCAAGACTGCGGTCATTTGTTCTGCTTATGGCACTTTCTTTACACTCACTATTGGAGGGCATAGCAATAGGACTGCAGCCTGATGTCAGTAGTCTCATACAAATCTTTGCTGCAGTGGTGTTACATAAGGTAGTATTAGCGTTCAGTCTGGGTCTGAATCTCGTTCAGAGTAGTCTATCACTGTCAGCTATTGTCAAATCTAACATACTTTTTAGTGTTACATCACCAATAGGCATAGCCATAGCAATGATTATTGACCAATTTTGTGGCTGTTTTAACTCCTGGTTTATAAATGGTGTTCTTGAAGGTTTGGCATGTGGTTCATTTGTATATGTTACTTTTTTTGAAGTGTTGCCTCACGAGTTGAAGCAGGCAGAGCACAGAATGATGAAGCTGCTCATGTTATTGTTAGGGTTCTCATTGGTGTGTTGCATTTTATTTCTGAATCCGGAAAATTCTGCATCACAGATCTCATAAAATAACATATAATCGTACAGTTTACATAATATGTAAAGGAAAGCCTCAGTTAACAAAAGTAGCAAGAAAATCTTGGATCAGCACAATCTTTAAAGGAATAAAATGTTCATAGATATTCAATGGTATTGCAATTGAGGGAATGTGACATGCAATGGCAATAAAATAATGTGATATAAGTCCAATTATTTTTAATACTTCTTCTTGCAACTTTCATAACAGAGGTTTTGCTCTGTTGGAATACTCATAGTATTTGATCTGTCTTTCAAAGCAATTGTTTGTATTTTATACTTTTGTATATTGTATTTAAGATATCTGCAATAAATGTTTAGCAGCAATATTATGATTAATATAAAGTGCCATTAAAAATTATAATTAGAAGCAGTTATAATAAATACTATCAGATGTTAATAGAAAACTTACTTGATGTGTCTTGACAGACAAACAGACAGGAAGTGTGTTTATGTTCCTTAATTAAGTTCAGTTGAATTTCAGTATCTCAAATCATTTGCAGATGTCAAAATAAATTTTATTTAATAGAAATTAGTTATACAAATACACAGGAAAATATTAAATTTAATGGTCACAAAATACTGTATGTATACTGTATGTGGGCTTACAACAGATGTCTAAACTTAGATAATACAAATGGATATTCGTAAGGATGACAACTTAATTACATTAAGGTCAATATAAAATAAAATGTTAATTGACCTTTATCTTCCTTCTGCTTCATTTGCTGTGCATACTTCCACAAATTTCTCAGTCACATTTAGTGATATAAACTCAGAGTTACTCTCTGACAATTGCCCTTGAATAAACATTCCCATACTTTCTAAGGCTTGCAGTGCATGATCTGATTTTGGTTTCACATTTTTCATGTCTTTGTGTCCTTGCACAGCATCATTTCAACATCAAAATCTTTGTAATATGTTTCTGTGTTAATGATGTCTTTGTCTAAAGGGTACCCTGCATTAGTGACTATTATTATTATTATTATTATTATTATTATTATTATTATACATGTTTTGAGGTCTGTTGCCTGGCACTCGAAATACTCCCTGGAAGGTAGTATTTCAAGTGATTTGGAACATGTTTAACTGTAAAAACTCACTCAACTTCTCCATCTACACGCTCATTAGTAGTGAAACCAGTTTTCCTTAAGTAATTTGCTAAGTTACAGATTTTATATCTTCCATAGGTATTTCCATAATATGAATGGTATCGAGGAGATAAATCTGAGAGATTTATTCATTTCAGTGTTCTTTATGATCTTTTTTAAGTTATTTCAGTAACAATGTTTCAAATTCTTATCACACCTTGATCCATTGGCTGCACATTTACTGTAGTACTAGAAGGAAGGTGACAATTTTAACTGCTTTTTTATTGTATTTTACAATGAGCAGAGCAAATGTCATAAACAGTAACACTTTCTCATTTTGCCAATTATACTTTCTATCAATTTGCTCTAACCAAAATTCAGAATTAGAACTTGTCATCAAAGTCCTTTTGTTTTCTAAACAGGTAGAGATTTAACACCTCTCTAGATAGCATTTTTGAACAATCACTAGACATAGTGAAGTTTTAAGTTTAACAAAGTAGAGGTGTTTTTTAGTCTTCCCCCCCCCCCTCCCTGTGGTTGACACCACTCTTCAACTGCTTATTGATGTGAGTGACTTGATTAAGCATTGGCCTTCTAATCTCAAGCTTGCAGGTTCAAACCCAGTCTAGACTGATGATTTATATACTTAAAAGCAACAGGCCCTTGTCAGTAGGTTTACTGGCATGTAGAACTTCTTATAGGACAAAATTTTGACGGTACTGATATGTTTCTGGTAATTGACAGTATTGTTAACAAAGAAAATATATATGTAATCACCTGCTTTTTCTTCTTATTTTTAAAGTAATCAACAAAGTATTAGAGTACCATATACTTGGGCAATATTTATCTTTTTCCTTTAAATCCTTTCTCTATTTCTCCGATAATTTTAACTTTCACTCAGTTGCATTGATTTAGTTTTCTTTGATTTTACTATTATATACTGAATTCTTACTGAGGATTGTAAACACAAATGCATGTATACACACATACATACACTATACCACAAGGTTACTGCAGGATGACAATTGATGTGTGTAACTAAACCGACATGACATTTAAATATAACAATCTGCTCTGTAATAAAACTGGTGATTAAAAGCAAAAATGGCAACAAATGAAAGAAAATGCCACTTTCCTTTCAGTTGTTGAATAAGGCAAGTCGCACTGTATATTACACTGTAAAAATACATCAATATTTGAAATGAACAAGTTAAGTGCCAGGAATGTGATTTAAGCGTCACAATATCAAAATTTTCTAGCTATAGAAATTTGAAAAGAGGAGAAAATACATGTAAATTATAAGTTTATTCAGGAAATATACATTATGTAATTTGAAGTAATAGAAGTTCAAGGTATTGAGGTTTGGCTGTAATTATCGTGTTTCTGTACCTGCTATTAATTATATAGGGCATTAAAATATATGGTAATGCATAGTACAGTGTTTCTGAAGCCCAGTTATTGACATGTTCATATTAATTTGTTGAGCCAGTTTGTTTAGCAATTTTAAGGCTATCATTCTAAACTGGCATCATTTTCATGTACTTGAACTGGAAGTTATTTCCAGGCTGTTATGTTGTGGTCTGCTGGGTACTGAAGTTTTGGATGTATTGTCCTTAACTGCAGTGGGCATCTTCAGTAGCATGGCCAAAGTGTTCTCAGAAAGGTTGTGCTGCATCTGAACCGATGACCAGTGCCACTGTTTATACAAGAGCACTTCCCACTATTTAATCTGGAGGCCAAATGGCTGATAGGAGGGGGCTCTGGCTGATTCTGTGGTGTTGCTCCTTTCTGATTGGCTCTTTTTGTATTCTCAGTTACCTGTCGTTTGATGGCTTCAACACTGGATGCCAGTGCTGTGGAGATTTAGTCAGTCTTCTTTCCTATTGAAATTATTATGTTTGTAAGTTTCAGTAGTTTTGTACAGAGTGGGCATGGTAGTGTAGTAAGGATGTCCACCCAGTTGTTGACAATATGTCTGGAACTTCAATCTCCAGCAGACTACAGCATAATAGCCTGAAAAATAGCTTTGTTTTATCGACTCCAGCCGTTCTCTCAATTCATAGTTTCTGTTTTTGTCATATAAACTGGTTCAGAATGTTTCTTGTCTAGTACTGAACTCCAAAGCTTCAAATGCATTAACAGTTGTATAAAATGCCTCATTATCTGAAAAAGAATGTGATGTGTGATAAATAGTAGAAAAATTAAAGGACCTATTTTGTTAATAAAACAATTGGAAATCTGCTGCTTATTGGAGAAGTAATGATTTCAATGTACATCTGCCTGTACCATTTCCCTGGCAAGTTTGGTAATTCATTTCCACTTTAAAATCTTCTGACAAAGATTTTGTGTACATGCTTGATACACTAAAAGCATAGTGCTTTTATGTGGTTAAAATAGCTGCTTTCAGGATGACATGCTCCAAAAGTATTTGTCGCACTTGAAATAGTTCTAGGAGATAAATTAACTGAAAAAAACAAATTAATTTTTTCACTACGAAAAAATAATAAATTATAGTATGTATGTGCTCCATTTTTTCCCAGAGTTTCCACATATTAATTTTTTTAAACTCCACTTCTTTTCAAATTGTGTGGAACTTAAAAAATTTATATGTATCTAGTTGAGCAATCATTCATATAATACTTGACAATGAGACCAATGAATGATTTACACAGATGGAGAAGCAAATTTGTGAAGTGATAAAAATTGAGCTTACAGAAGTTCAGTAAATATGACAATTGCTGCCTTCAAAGATTTGTTATTCATCTGGTCAGAATTCATTTTCAGCACAGTTTCAGGAATAACAACAGAGCATTTGTCCTGTATATACTTAACAAGAGGAGACTCGAGGCAATGAAAGCAACCTTCCTCATGGCCTTCAAGTTACACCGGCAGTTGCTAGGTGTGTCCATATTTTACTTATCACATAGCATGCGATTGTTGCTATTTTGATGTGGAAAAGTTGTAGTGCTGTGCCCGTGGAGTGTTTCTTCGATCTTATTTATGTCAAACAGTGCCCTCTGTTTTAAATTATTTAAACTGAAAACACTTTTTCAAGCCCCATACTAGATTTTATGTGCTGTTTTGCCATTTACTTGATTTATTTGGAAAAATGAAAAAGCAGTTTATGTGAAAATACTAATATATCTATATCATATATACAATTGTGTGTGTTGTCATAGATATATTTATATACCATTTAGTATGTAATATTTTGGGCATCTGTCTCCTAAGCATAGGTAACTTTATTTAGGTGCTTGTTGGGTTTTTTAATTTAACCTGGAAGGTCATATCGGAAGCTGAATGGTTGAAATGATGTTCAAATGAGCTCAGGATCCATAGAGCTTAAAGTTACCTGATATTCGTCTTGTCAGGATAAGGGAAAACCTTGAAAAAATCAAGTTGGTGTAATTCATCCTCATAGAGATTTCTACTCAGGATCTGTTGAATGTGTCGCAGAAATATTACCACCATGCCCACAGAGGTGGGTTGCAGACTTTTCTATATATTCAATAGATGATATATAACCTATTACTTGTTCTTGGCATGCAAGGGAAATATTTTAACACATACATCAGGCCTTCAAGTTATACCAGCATATAAAGAACACATCAGAATAAGGGAAGAAAAAGCAGCAAACATAAATCCAAATTTCTTTCTAACACCAGCTATCAACACTGCAAAATGGAAGAAGCCTAACTTTGAGCTACGACACATATACACGAGAACCACGGTACATGGATTTCATCACAAGATCTGTGAAAGAGGACACCACCCGGCATCGGAACTATGTACCTGCACTCTTTTTGGTCAGTTTTGTGGACAGTATCACATACTTACATGCCAATCAATGACTCACTACTAACGGTATACACAAAAGACAATCGTACTTGATGATCACTATAGCACTGTATTAATCCATATGTACACATTGTGTTCAATAAATCTTTTAATAATATATATTAGCATGTAAGGTGAGCTAACACATTTCAGCAAGGACAATTGCAACAAGAATTGCATTATGCATAGAGGAATATAGTAACAGTGATGTCCAAATTAATTGAAAAAACTATTTGTAGTCTTTTGAAAGTAATGAGTCAGTTTGTAGTCTGTTTTTTTCAAGGAATTGTATTCTTCTTTGTAATTTGATCCATGCTTACATTTTCTAGAATTTTGTTCTAGTGATATCACTGCAATGAAAATTGATACTGATAGGCAAGGCGGCAACAAAGGTATGTTTTATCATTTCTCCTATGCTGGCAGCAAACACCTACTAGGAAACTAGAGCACATTATCACACACTACACTCAAAGAGGGAAATAGAACCATCTTTGGGTATAACAAATATTACAATAAAATATAATAATTTGTTACAAACTTCACTTATCTTCTAAAGAAATTGGTAAATTATTCATAAAAAAGTACCAAAGGTAGCAAAAGCACCAATAAAAGAGCTGATGTATCTTATAGATTTTCTGCACTCCAGTAATTTATATGTACGATAAAAAACTATCTGTGCAAATCATATAAAGTAGAAAGTAGTTAATGCTACCTTTTGCTCTGGATATATTTCAACTTGGATCTACAAGTGAATGGTCTTAGATAAACAATCACTTTCAGACTATAAGTACATATCTTTTAATGTTAATATGCAGTATATGTATGCTACAAAACTTGGCTGGCAGGTGCACACATATCTTCCAATCATCATGCATGGACATCAAATCTCAAATCCCATTAACAATTATCAGAATAAACACAAAACATACCCTAACACAGGAGATGTTGGAAATGCTGTCCATCTGCATCAATATATCTATGGCATCTTAAGAAATGTTCATTCACATGCATTAGTTCAGTTTTCGAAATAGGGTTAATTTCTGCCCTGATATTTTGTTTTAATTCTTCTAATGTTTGGGGATTAGTTTTGTATACTTTATTTTACAATCTGTGCCATAAATAGATCTTGCATGCTGTAAAGATATGGGGACCAAGTGGACCAAAACGCATAATGATGTTCTCCTCAACTTCCATAAATTGTAAAGATTCATCAGCTGTACGCAGGGTGGAAAATATACAGACTAACTTTCAGTGTTCATTAACTGTTTGAAACATGGTACCAGTATATTCTTTCTGTATTAATGCTACTCTTATTAAAAATAGGATCTATTATTCAGCATCCATTTATTGTGCAACACAAGCTTTTTTTTTTATATATAATAATAAATCATGCAAGGAAGTTTCATGAATGAAACTGGGTTTGTCTGTAACATATTGGTTCTGTTGTGATGAAACATGACTATGCTTCATTACTGAACAGAATTGATCATGGATCGATTGTTCCTCAGAGTGCAGTTACAGAAATTTCCTGACAGCATTCCTGGACTACAGTAACCCTGTATGGTTTGAGTTTTAAGTCTTGTTGCTTTCCAGTGCTGAAGCTTTTGAAATGTCAGTTTCTTGTGCATGGTGTCCAAGTGATTTTTGAGGTGTATCATCCTCAGATTTCATTTAATTCTGCTCCATAAACACATACCTCTTTTACCTTTCTTTTCCTGTAATGAATTGAGCCTGTCTCCCTGAATTTACAAGCAAATGACCTCTCCACTTGGAACAGACACGCCAGGAAATTTAGTTTCAAATAGCTTTACAATGAGGTAAAAACACATCACACATAGATACTCTTTATTCTACTGTACGTATACTGTGATCAAGGCATTTTGAAGACACTTCTGACACTCCCAATGTTATTCACTTTACTAGAATAAGTAAGACAGATGCACATGTGACAGCTAGAACAGATGCAGGATATGCGTGCAGAGAAATGCAGTGGAGGTCCTCCCAGGGGCCTACTTCGGTAGGTACGGGTTTGGCGTACCTGGGGTCCCGAGCCAAGTCTCCCTCGTGTGGGCTCCTCTTCGTGGTTGAGGGAGACAGTCAACAGGCCCACCCATGTGTAGACCATGTGTGTAGACCTGTGGAGGTTTTTAGACTCTTGTCTAGTTTAGAGTTTAGGATTTAGTGAACGAAATTTTTAGTAGGTTTTGATTGATGTTTGTTATGTATGTGTATTTTTAATAGGTTTTGTTACACTTGTATAGTTTTTAGAAAGTTTTATATCTGGCTTTTGCCATGACTAGTTTTTTAAAGGGCGCTGATGACCGCCGTAGTTGAGCGCCCTGATATATATATCATCAGCTGCAGTGGAGGTCTATTGGGCTGTGCCTCTGCCATCCAAGTTTGTAGTATACATACTGTAGTTAATCCACAGGAGAACTGGTGGGAGTCTAAAATGCAGGTTCTCTCAAGTCCAATAGTCTTGACAATTATTGCAACTGCCCCATGCCCTAGAATCTTCATGGCAAGCCTTCTGTCCGTAAATATATAGCTTATCAGAGGCAACTAGGTCACAAAGAGTACTGGTCCATGATCCAGTAAATCCCCTTGTAACAGTGTGAAAGCCTACAGGTGATTGTGCATGCTCAACTGAAGAAGCAGTGAAAGTTCTCTTGAGGTAACTTCCCCTGGTGCATATATGACAAGATGTGTGAATTCACAGGTCACTGGAAAATTTGCTGAAGAACAAAAGGGACTGACAACTTGCACTTCAGGTAGTCAAAATATTACAAATTTAACCCAAACTGTAACTTCTTTTGGGTCAGTATAGCCTTTTTAGCTATATTACTCTGCCCTAAAAGCTACCATAGTAGTGTTATTTCAAGCTGGATATAACAATTATTCCGAAGCTAAGACCTATCAACCAATCAATCTTGCATTGTTCCTTTTAAAGGCTTTGAAAAGACATTTTGAAGAGGTTAGTATTAGATACTCCCCCTCCATTGAAAACATGCCTACCTACCATCACAGTCCTGTGTATCAGCATTGCACAGACTCCATAGGCTGTAGGACTTAATGGCTTTACTGTGAAGTATTGGAGTGAATGATCTACTCAAAGATATGATCCAAGAGGGTTACTATGTACACACAAGCTATGCAGATGACTGCATTGGTTACTTTTGGAAATTTTCCCAACTGGTGTATGCAGAAATGCTTATATATCAATCCCAGCAAAATGGTGGTAGTTCTCTTTAATGACAGGAAGAATTTGAAAGGTTAGGACATTTCAAGGTAGACAGTTCACTTTTGGAATAATGAGTCAGTTGAAAATATATACACCTTGTACTAGATAAAACTGCCCTGAAATTATCACAGTGATACTACTCTTAATACAGTGAGATGCTCCCAGTAACCTTCTACTCCCTTGGAACAATTTGGGATATAAAGCCACAGATCAGCCATTGAATTTATGCTGTGAACGTTAAGAACTAGGTATCTTACAGTATCATAGTTTGATGGCAAAAAAACACTACAAACTATTGGATCAGTTAATTTACCAAGTTACAGAGATTATCAATGCATTACAGCAGCAATCAGAAGTATTCCAACTATGACATTGGAGACTCTTCTGGGAGTCCCGTGGACATTTGTTTGCAAGCTGAGATCACGGTTATTGCTTAATGCTTAGTATAGAGAACTGGAAAATTAGCAGTTCAGCAACTGGACATAGCTCTATCCTAAATTTCCTATACTTCTCATATTTAGTATTCAGTCTGATCTAATGAATACTCAGTATTCTTCTTTCCCTACATAAAGGTAACTCTCAGGTTTTGAAAAGACTGGATGAGTGGATTTTGCCTGATAAAGAATATGACCAACTTATGTAGTTACACATGTATTCTGTACAGGGACAAATTGGGCACATGCATGATATGATCTATTGGAAGGACAAAGCCTTATGAAATATCATGTCATGTTTTTCAGGTAGAAGTATTGGCTCACTAAGCTCTGCTCTAAGAGAACTTGAATGTTATCATGGCAAATAAATTTTCATCCTCATAGATAGTCAAAGTGAACCATTCTCAGATTTGGTAAAATCAAAATGGTATGGGAACGTGTCCTGCATTCTCACAACAAACTTGAAATGTGATGTGTTCAGGTGCATTAGAGCATCATGGAAAATGTAAAAGCTGAACAGCTGGCCAAAAAGGATGCTGAGATACCCTATGTTGGTATTGTCGCCCTGTTCGAACGGTTACCATGGATTTATCTTTGGTAATAGATACCTCTCAGATAACGCACTGATTATTCTTGTAAGAGTGAGAGGGGAACTGAAGGGCCTCCCGGTCGTGTGCTAAGCACCAATGAACGCATCACTTCAGCCAATGAAATTCGCAGAAATCACAAAAGACAGATATACGTTTACTCCGCGTGGAGTAATCAGTGTGTTATCTGAGAGGTGTCTATTACCCAAGATAAATCCATGGTAAGCGTTCCAGCAGGGCGACTATAATAACCCATGCTTGGAAGCAATATGCATGCTGCCAAAACCTTTGCAAAAGTATGGATTTAGGAACACCAACTCAGCTGGTCTTAGATCCATGCAACACTGTTTCCATTTCTTGTGAGATTGGATAGAATAGGAAAATGGGAACAGTTGCATTAATATCTGAACATGGTGGTTGGCCGCACTGTGACTGAGTGGTTAGATTGCTGGATTCTCACCAAGGCAGCCTGGGTTTGATCCCAGATGACTGCAAAATGAGATTTGTGGTGGTCAACACGGCTGGGGCAGGTTTTCTCAAGGATCTTTGGTTTCCCCCTGCCATCTCATTCCACTGGTGCTCCATCTTCATCTCCTGTATCAACAGTACCTCTCCTGTGGTGTGCATATAGTAAAATCGAACATTAAACACTACGTTTCATTTTTCTCCATCTTCATCTCCTGTATCATCAGCGTCACCTCCGGTGGTGTGCATATAATAAAAGCAGGCGTTAAACACTACACAGTTCATTTTTCTGAACAAGGTCACCTCAGAAAACATCTATGTAAAGCAGAACTCTACAAGGAAGAACTCCTCTGAGAATGTGCAAAGAGGATGAAGAAACTGTCACTTATTCTCTTTGACTACCTATTCCTGACAAAAAAAGTCTTTTTATAACCAGGGAAGAACTAGGAAAGGATACTAATAAATATTATGAGTCAATTTTGTGACATGTTTGCTTCTCTTACATTAGGCTGAAGCAAACATGTCCCTGAATCAACTCAATATTTCTTGAACTTTCATTCACTGTTACAAAGCTTCAAAGTTTGTTTGGGATCATCAATTTCAATAAAGCCACACTCTGGCATTGGTTCAGGAAGCCATCGAGTATTTGTGTCGAAAGGCGGACAAGATTATTGACAGTGGAACTGTGCCGGCGAAAACCGCACTGCACGTTCGCCAGAAGGCTCCTTGATTCGAGCCACCAAGTCAACCGCGCGTTTATCATGCGTTCCATAACCTTGCAGGCGCAACTGGTTAGGGAAGTCGGGTGGTAACTGGATGGTAGTTGGCGATCCTTCCCTGGCTTCAAAATGGGGACGATTATGACCTCACGCCAGACTGTCGGAAAAATACCATCCTGCCAGACACGGTTATAAGTCTGCAGGAGAAAAAGCTTACCCTCCACAGACAAGTGTTGAAGAAAAAGCACGTGTACACCATTGGGACCGGGAGCTGAAGGCCTAGAAGAGGCCAGAGCGAACTCCAATTCTCGCAAGGCGAAGGGACTGTTATAGTCCTCGTTGGAACCAAAGCGCAAAGACAACTCGTGGGCTTCTGCCGCGGCCTTCTGGGCAAGAAAGGCTGTGTCGTAATAGGCAGAGCTGGAAATCGCGTCGAAAGATTTTCCCAAGGTGGCGGCTATAACCCGCGGCTCAACATGGGTCTCATTGCCAACTCTATGAACGGGTATCGGAAGGCGCTGAGGTACGCCGTCTACGCGCCTTAGTTTATCCCACACAACAGATTGTGGGGTGTTACAGTGGAAGCTCTCCACATAGCGTCTCCATGAAGTCTTCTTACACATGCGGAAAACTTGACGTGCCCTAGCCCGTAGTGCCTCATAGGTGACTATGTTCTCCAAAGTCGGGTGGCGTTTAAACACTCGAAGAGCGCGTCTTCGCTCACGAATTGCTTAGCGCATTCGTCTGTCCACCAAGGTACAGAGTACGCCTGCTAGTAGGCGACGAATGAGGAATAGAACGTTCGGCGGCGCTTAAAATCACCGATATAAGGTGGTCCACCATCTCGCCAACGGTGGAAAAGGCGGAGTTAGAGGACTGTGAAAGATTGGAATAAAGCTTCCAATCGGCCTAAGCAAACTGCCACCTAGAGGGTCGTGTTGATGGTACACCAGAAGACAGTAGCGTAATTCACATGGAAAATGATCACTAGAGTGTGCATCAGAAATAACATTCCACTCTAAACGGTGGGAAAGCTGTGCAGAACAAAAACATAAACCCAAATGTGAAAAGGTACCTGTAGAGTCAGAAATAAAGGTAGTTTCAGCGGTGTTCAAAAGGGAGAGTTGAAGGCGGTCGAGAAGGTCTACAAAAAGATCTCCCCTGGGGCAAGACCGAGAAGAGCCCCAAAGCGGGTGATGGGCGTTAAAGTCCCCTACGATGATCTACGGTGTAGGGAGCTGGGACACAAGGTGCAGTAAGTCGCCCTCTGTTAAGGAAGAGAATGGGGGTACATAGAGTACAAACGAAAAACCGGAAACAAGGAAGAGAATTCTCAAGAACAGCCTGTAACGCAGTGGTAAGCGGAACAGGACGGAAGCACACATCGGTTCGAAGGAGAATGAGGACACCACCATGACCAGGACTGCCCTCCACCGGTGCAAGATCGAAGCGCACCGTAGAATAACTACGGATAACAAAACTATCCTGATGGCGTAATTTAGTCTCTTGCAGACAGACGACAAGGGGTGTGTGTGACCAAAGTAAAAGGTTCAGTTCCGGCCTCTGAGCACGCACTCCACGTCTGTTCCAATGTAAGAGTGCCATGTGAAGAGTGAGAATTAGGTCGGAGAGCGCAGTGAACCGTACAGATGAGCAGAACAATAACTATCTAGGCGGTTTCACCCGGTTCAGCTTGAGTTTCTTCTTACGCGTTGAGCTTCAGGTGGGCAGATCGTGGCCCGCCACCTCAACCGCATCCGCAGCCCCATCGCTAATAGCGGACTCAGAACAGGTGGTGCGGGTCCGCGAGCGAGACCGAGAACGGCTCGTTGGACGGCGTGTTGGTGAAGTCCTACTTGAACGGTTGGTGGTAATTGTAGTAGCAGAGGCTACGGTGGAAGTGGAGACAGTACGGGACAGCGCAGAAGTATCCAGTGGAGTACGGCGGTCGAAAATGTCAGTTTGTGTGGCGATAGAGACGTGCGAGCGTGTAGTGGGGAGAGTTTGCACTACTGCATCACACCTAGGTGTAGGCTTGCGGAGAACGCCTGAGTAATCCAAGGAAGTAGTCGGGTGGAGGGCTACATATCGTTTTCTGGCCTCTCGGAAGGATAACTTGCCCAAAACGCGTAGCTCTTGAATTGCCTGTTCTACCAGATACCGTTGGCATTTTTTAAACAGATGGGTGCGCACCCTCACAGTTGACACAAAGGGGCTCCTGTGCACACATAGACTCGTCATGTGCAGGGCAGCCACAACGAGGACAGAGGGCGGGGTCCTGACAACGCTGTTGGGTGTGTCCATATTTCTGGCAACGAAAACACCTGATGGGGTTGGGAATATATGGGCGGATAGCCACTCGCTCGTAACCGCAAAAGATGTGTGTCGGTAGCACGGTCCCTTCAAAGGTCAAGAAGACCGTGCGAAGCGGAAACGGCTTATACCTCTTACCAATGAGGCGGAAGGCTGCAATTACACCCTGATCGGACAAACACGCTACGATGTCTTCATTCGAAAGCCCGTCCAAAGAGGAGCTAGTAACCACACCGCGGATAGAATTCAAACTCCGATGCTTAATAACCGAAATGGGATACGAGCCTACAAGACTGGCCTGTCAGAGTTGGTTGGCTTGAGTATCCTTGGCGAACTCGCTCAACAAACGGCCATCCCTATAACGCGTGGCGTTTTTAACCGGTCCACAAATAAGTGGACTTCCCGTTATATATAGCACGGATTAAAGTGAGTGAGTGATGATGAGTATAAGGGCGCTCAACTACAGAGGTCATCAGCGCCCTTTTTAAAAGAAACTGGTCATGGCAAAAGCCAGATATAAATTATTCTAAAACACTATAAATGTGTTAAAAAAAGACAAAAAATACATACGCGTTGGAAAAAAAATGTCATCCAAAAACCATAAATTCTATTTGCTAAATCCTAAAATCTAATCTCGAAAAGAACCTAAAAACCTTCTTCACTACTGCATTATCGTCCGCTAGCATTTCTGCAAAGCTGACCGGCAGCTGCAGAGACGTCCTAAGGTCTGCTAGGTGAAAACACTCTAGCAGCACGTGTCGTACAGACAACGCTTCATTACAAAACGGACACAGTGGAGAAGGCTCCTTTTTAAAAAGAAAACTATGAGTAAAAATGCAGTGCCCAATTCGTAACCGAGCCAAACTCACCTCCTCGCGACGAGATGACCGACAGGAGGTAACCCAGGGAATCGGAAGTTCTTTGACAGATCTAAGTTTATTCTTGCGGAGAGCAGACCACTCTTCCTGCCAGCAGGTTTGCACAGCTCTCCGCAATTCGGCCCTAAAGTCTTCCGATGTCACAGATGGTATTCGAACCCTGGGCTTCATGATAGCCGTCTTGGCTGCTGAATCCGCCATTTCATTCCCCCGCAAGCCTACGTGACCAGGGATCCATGCACACACCACGTTAACGCCAGAAGCGTGTAAAACGTGGAGGGCATCCTGTATACGCTGCACAATAGGGTGGTAGTTGTACAGCTGCCGTAGGCTTTGAAGTGCACTGAGGGAATCACTCAGGATTAAGCAGTCCCCCAACTTTTGTCGGCGTACGTGTAAAATGGCCCGGTATATTGCATAAAGCTCTGCAGTAAAAATGGAAGTGCTAGTGTGGAATCCGAATGTATACGGTTCGGTTCCACACACGTAAGCACAACCAACACCATTTGAGTTCTTGGAGCCATCAGTATAAATTACAAAATGGTCCTCATATCGCGATAAAAATTCTAAAAAACATGTGCGGATACTAGACATAGACATGGTAGATTTATCATATTTAGTCATGCCCAGATCAACCGGGGACGATCTGCACAACCAAGGAGGGTATGTCCTCTCCCCCCTAGGATACATCTTGGGCATGTCAGTATCAAGATGTCTAAGGAGCTCCCGGAAACGAAAACCAGGTGGCTTTGGTTTAATAGTAGTGTTCCTATAACGCACGTCCATGAAGGTATCAAAGAACGGCGTAAACGATGGATGTGTGGGCATGCAATTAAGTCCACAGCCATAATTGGCTAATAACATGTTGCGCCTGTAGTGCAGAGGAGGTTCTGCAGACTCAGCATACAGGCTTATAACTCGGCTCGTTGGAAATGCCCCAACTGCTATACGTATGCCACAGTTATGGACTGTGTCTAATCTCTTCAGCACAGATGGTCGTGCTGAGCCACAAACGATACTACCATAGTCTAATTTGGAACGGATGAGTGCCCGATAAAGTCGCAATAACACTGAACGATCCGCTCCCCACGATTTTCCACTTAGTACCCGCAAGATATTCAAAGATCGGTCACATCGTGCTTTCAGTTGTGCTATATGCGACGACCAACTAAGTTTTCTATCAAATATCAATCCAAGGAACCTCGTCTCATCTGCAAAAGGTAGTAGATCAGAGCCTAGCCGGAGCCTTGGAGGTAGTCGACTCTGCTGACGCCAGAAGTTTACGCAGATGGTTTTCTCAGCGGAAAATCGGAAGCCGTTTTTTAAACTCCAACTCTTAAGGTTGTCCAAGGTGGTCTGAAGACGGCGCTCTAAAAACGGAGTGCGCTGAGATGTACAGTAGACGGCAAAGTCGTCTACAAATAGGCATGACGAGACTCCTGGAGGTACACATTTCGAGATAGAATTAATCGCAATAGCAAACAACGTAACACTTAGTACCGATCCCTGTGGTACACCGTTCTCTTGAACAAAAAGGTTCGAAAAAACCGAGCCAACCCTTACTCGGAATACGCGGTCTTTCAGGAATTCCTGAAGGAAGAGTGGTAGGCGTCCACGTATATTCCAGGTGTGCAGAGTACGTAGCAACCCTGCCCGCCAACACGTATCATAAGCCTTTTCGAGGTCAAAAAATATTCAGACTGTTTGACAGTTCTTAAGAAATCCGTTCATAATCTGTGTCGACATGGACACAAGATGATCCACTTATGAACGGCGTCGTCGGAAACCGCACTGGATGTTATTCAGTAGGTTGTGCGTTTCCAGCCACCATACCAACCGCCCATTTATCATGCGTTCCATCACCTTCCATACGCAACTGGTGAGGGAAATAGGGCGGTAGCTAGAAGGGAGGTGACGGTCCTTGCCAGCTTTCAAGATAGGTATAATGGTAGCTTCTCGCCACTTTTCAGGAAACGTGGCATCAACCCAAACACGGTTATAGACCTCGAGCAGGAATGCCTTACCTTCAGGTGAGAGATGTTGTAACATTTGAACGTGGATTCCGTCCGGTCCTGGTGCTGTCAGTCGCGATGACGAAAGGGCGTGTTCTAGCTCTGCCAAGATGAAGAGGCGGTTATAGTCTTCAAGGTTTCTGGAACTAAACACGAAACCTTGAGATTCTACCTGAGTCTTAATTGAGATAAACTCAGGAGCATAATTGCATGAGCTAGACACCTGAGCGAAAGCACAGCCGAAGGTGTTAGCCACAACAAACGGATCAACAACAACTCCTGCAGTTGTTTTCAGACCAGCGATTGGCAGGTGGGTTGATTTTCCGGCCACGCGCCTTAATTTATCCCATACAACAGATGAGGGTGTACATCTGTTAAAAGATGATACAAATTTGTTCCATGAGGTCTTTTTGCTATCCTTAATTATTTGCCTAGATTTTGCACGCGCTTTCTTGTACTCAATTAGATTACTTAGGGTAGGGTGTCGTTGGAATACCCTTAGAGCACGTCTACGAGCACGAATAGCATTCCGGCAGTCGTTGGTCCACCATGGGACAGGAAATCGACCGGGTTGGGTAGCCGAACGTGGAATAGACTGTTCTGCAGCGGAAAGAATTTTCTCTGTGAGATGATCAACTAAATCATTCACAGAATCGTGCTCGTTGTATTCAAAGACAGCCAACTGGGTGTAAAGGTTCCAGTTGGCGCGATCAAAGCTCCATCTAGGGATACGTGAGGGAGACACATCTTGTGCTAAGAGACTAAGAAGACATGGAAAGTGGTCGCTGGAATGTAAATCAGAGATGACATTCCACTGTAATGAAACAGCTAACTGGGATGAACACACTGCCAAATCGATGTGCGAATAGGTGTTAAACGCGTCTGAGAGGAATGTGGGCTCTCCGGTGTTCAGGAGAACCAAGTTATTGCTCTCCAGGAATTTTGCAATAAGGTTGCCTCTCGAACATGCCCGATTTGAGCCCCAAAGTGGGTGATGGGCATTAAAGTCTCCCACTATGAGAAATGGTGTTGAGAGTTGGGAAACCAGATCTTCAAGGTCAATTAGCGAGAGGTCATCTGATGGCGGTACATATACATTGCAAATGCAAAATTCGATTGATGGCAGCTTTATCCTTACAGCTACAGATTGTATATCAGACTGTAGCTGTAACGGATCTACAAATATGTCATCCCTGAGGAGCATCATAGTACCCCCGTGAGCAGGAATGCCCTGTTCTGTTTCAACATCACACCTCAGTGGTGTGTAGCGTCTGATTTTGAAGTTGTCTTGTGGTCGTAGCTTAGTCTCTTGTAAGCATACCAACAAGGGGTGATGCTTACTGAGCAAAAGTTCCAGTTCTGGTCGATGCGCTCTTAAGCCTCGTATGTTCCATTGTAGGATAGCCATTGGAACTATGGGATATAAGATGTAAAGGTAGTCTACATTAAGACGACTTCATGGGTGGCCGAATCAATTTGCCCTTTTTCTTTGGCGTAGGGCTAGTTTCGGCAGGCTTATCCTGCCTCTTCTTTGCTGCAGATGCAGCAGGTTGGTCAGATGTTTCCTGCTCCATATCCTCTATGGAAGAGGACGGTTTTCCTTCTACAACTTTCGATTCGAAGGGCTCGAAGCGATTGGAAATTCCGACCGACGTAGATGACGGTCGCCGTTCGGAGTCCTCCCCAGAAGATGACTCCGACGAAGATCTCGGAGACGCTCTAGGGCTACGTTTCTTGGACTTTTCTGGAGCAGACTTTGTGCTTTCTTTCAGGAAGGCAGTTCTATCATACTGAGTCTTGAACTTGATCTCTGGTGCTTGGTACACAATGGGCAATTTCGTCCTGTTGTTAGACGTGGATGCTTTGTCAGGCGACTTCACTGACTTGTTATTTTCAGTAGACTTAAGTGTTCTTGGAGTTTTAGATGGTGTCACTGATGCTCTTGGTTGCGATCTAGGCACTAGAACTTTCTCGGATATTGTTGCCCCGTTTATATCAGATGTTTGGGTACCAGCCTCCCGTTTCGGTGACGGAGTAGCCGCCACAGAGCTATAGGTACGGGGAGGTGGTTGAAGAGGGCTTGAGGATACATAGAAGTTTCCGGGCTTCCGAAAAGGAAACCTTTTCTTTAACCCGGATCTCCTGAATAGCTCGCTCTTCAATATAACGGGGGCATTCTCGTGAACTTGATGGATGTTCACCGCTACAATTTACGCATGCTGGAGGTGATGTACATGCATTTTCATGCATGCCGGCTCCACAGCTGACACATGTAGGTGCGCCTTTACAGAATGCACTAGTGTGACCGAACCGCTGACATTGGTAGCATCTCAGAGGGTTAGGTATGTATGGTCTAACCTCAATCACTTCATATCCTGCCCTGATCCTTTGAGGGAGATCTACCCGATCAAAGGTCAGGAACAGGGTACGAGTGGGAACCATATCCCCTCGTTCTCTCCTTTGGACACGATAGACTGCAGTTACGCCTTGTTCCTGGAGGTTCTCCTGAATATCCTCGTTGGACATTCCATCCAACGCGCTAGTGTTTACAACACCGCGCGAGGAATTCAGGGTCCTATGCATCTCCACTTTGACTGGATAACTGCCCGGCATGTTGGCTTTCAGTATCTTTGCTGCCTGGGATGCTGTAGTTGCTTCCACCAGCAGCGTGCCATTTCTAGATTTTGTACATGATTTAACTGCACCAGCTATATTGTCAAGACCTTTCTGTATAATAAACGGATTAACCGTAGAAAACGTTCTACCTTCCTCCGTTCGTTTAATAACTAAGTAGCGAGGACCACACTCAACTACTTGTTTAACACTGTTTTCAAACAAATCCTTTCCACGTTTATTGTTTTTTGGGGGGTGTAGGTTAACCATAAGAGTTGGTCTAAATTTCATCCCCCAGTGCTCCCCACCCACCACAGAGTCCAACAAGGGGTCATCCCACTGGGATGACAGGGCTACACAGGGGATATAGCGAGCTCGCCGTCCCACTCACCCTGGAGGTCGGTACAACACCTAGTCCTGGCCGATTGATTAGGGGTTGGTTAGTCCCTAACCTCCCGTTTAGGCGAAGCAGAAGCCAAAGTAGTGTATTAGAAATGCGCACCCTCCCCGAATTCAGAAAAAACACTGTTACGAGCTCAGATACGCATCCCTCAACCACCAGGACAAACCTTTCCACCGACACGGGTCTCCACGCACGGCCTACACGTGGGTGGGCCTGTTGACCGTCTCCCTCAACCACGAAGAGGAGCCCACACGAGGGAGACTGTTGGCTCGGGACCCCGGGTTCGCCAAACCCGTACTTACCGAAGTAGGCCCCTGGGGGGACGGATTAAAGTGCTTCATGGTCTTTGTTTCACCTTACAACGTCATAACGAAACAGCGTGGAGTTGGAGTATTTGGGCGCAAGGGAGCCATGATGAAAGAGTCCCCCCCTCTGGAACTGTCGACGTTAGCCTTCCATCAGGGGGATAAAGAAAGAAAGACACCTAAATCTTCCGGTCTGTTCCGGCCTGGGCACCCGCTTCAGGCCCGATCTCACGGAGTACTTCGGAAGAGTTACCCTCCGCCTATCACTACTGAGCGGTATGCGACACGTTCACCATAGGCAGGCCCGACTTTATGCCCCTACCATTGGAATAACCGCCAATGGCTTCCCACTTACGGCCACGCTGCCTCAACAGAGTCAGCGTGGATTCAGGGGACTTGTGGTTGGTTCCATCGGACCCCAGACAGCGGTAACACGTCGGGTCTCCCCGTCCACCCCAGCGATACGCGTCCGCCGAGATGTGCGAGGAAGACCCGAGCCCATCGGAGCTACATGGGTGTACATGACAATGGAACGGCTCCGCACCTAGTGTCGCACAAAAGGGGTAGTGAGGAGGGTCTACTCAACCTTCGCGCCTGAGACCTCCGGAGAGCACACAAGTTGGAAGCTGCGCCGAAACCGTGGGACAGGTACCACGGAGAGAGGAAAGATCCCTACTGGTGAGACAGGAGTTTATAGACCTAAACACTTAAAACTATAAGGGAGCAATAAACCTAGAAGAGTAAGAAGCTTAAGACTAGGGGAAGACAAACGTGGCACATCCAAAATGCGGTGAGAGGGTGACGATGTGGATGAGGATTACACCAGAGACTCTTCTGCCAGTTTTCGGGGTTACTGATGGGCCTTCTCGGCAGCCGTAGCGGTCCTGGGGTACACCAAGCCCCACCGTAAATCACACAATCAATGAGTCCCCTACTTCCTGTTGCCCACCCCTCGGTACGAGGACCGCAGATGTTTGATTTTGAGGGGCAGCGAAGTCAGAGTAAAGCCAGAGCCAAGCCAGAATTAAGTTACAGAATGAAACTATTGTGAGGCCAGAGTGGGACGGGAACCTAGCCAGAGCCAAGCCAAACTTAAGTTAAAGAATGAACTTAGAGTGAGGTCAGAGCGAAGCCAGAGCGGGACCGAAAGTAGGCCGGAGCCTAGCCAGAACAAAGTTAGAGTGCATTCAGAATGTGGCCAGAGTGAAGCTAGAGCGGAGCCAGAGCGGACTGGGGTGGTGGCCGGAGAATAGCCAAAGTGGGACCAGATGATGATGATGAGTATAAGGGCGCTCAGCTGCAGAGGTTATCAGCGCCCTTTCAAACAACTAGTCATGGCAAAAGCCAGGTATAAATTTCTCTAAAACACTATAAAAATGTCAATAAACTTACAAAAATATAGGCACATAAAAAACTACAAAAGCTAAAAGAAATATAAATCTAAAATACCAAAAATGCTCTTCGCTAATCCTAAAGTCTAATCTAGAAAAGAAAATCAAAACCTTCTCAACTATTTTACTATCATCCGCTAGCATTTCTACAAAGGTGGACGGCAGCTGCAAAGACGTCCTAAGGTGTGCCAGGTAAAAGCACTCTAGCAACATGTGTCGGACAGATAACGCTTAATTGCAAAACGGACTCAGTGGAGCAGGCTCCTTTTTAAAAAGAAAACTATGAGTAAAAAAGCAGTGCCCAATACGCAACCAAGCAAAACTCAGCTCCTCGCGACGAAATAAACGACAGGAGGTAACCCAGGCAATCGGAAGTTCTTTCACAGATCTAAGTTTGTTACTGCGGAGAGCGGACCACTCTTCCTGCCAGCAGGTTTGCACAACTCTCCGCAATATGGCTCTAAAATTTTCCGATGTCACAGATCGTATTCGAACCCTGGGATTCATGGTAGCCATCTAGGCTGCTGAATCCGCGATTTCATTCCCCCGCAAGCCTACGTGACCAGGGATCATTGCACACATCAGGCTAACGCCAGAATCGTGTAAAACTTGGAGGGCATCCTGGATACGCTGCAAATAGGGTGGTAGTTGTACAGCTGCCGTAGGCTTTGAAGTGCACTGACGGAATCACTCAGGATTAAGCAGTCCCCCAACTTTCGTCTACGTACGTGTAAAATGTCCCGGTATACTGCATAAAGCTCTGCAGTAAAAATGGAAGTGCTAGTGTGGAATCCGAAAGTATACGGTTTGATTCCACACACGTCAGCACAACCAATACCATATGAGTTCTTGGAGCCATCAGTATAAATTATAAAATGATCCTCATATCGCGATAAAAATTCTAAGAAACATGGCAGATTTATCATATATAGTCTTGCCCAGATCAACGTGGGACGCTCTGCACAACCAAGGAGGGTATTTTCTCTCCCCCTAGGATACATCTTGGGCATTTCAGTATCAAGCTGTCTAAGGAGCTCCCGGAATCGAAAACCAGGGGGCTTTGGTTTAATAGAAGTGTTCCTATAACGCATGTCCATTAAGTTGTTAAAGAACGGCGTAAACGATGGATGTGTGGCCATGCAATTAGGTCCACAGCCATAATTTGCTAATAACATGTTGCGCATGTACTGCAGAGAAGGTTCTGCAGATTCAGCATTCAGGCTTATAACTCGACTCGTTGGAAATGCCCCAACTGCTATACGTATTCCACAATTATGGAGCGTGTCTAATCTCTTCGGCACAGATGGTCGTGCTGAGCCATAAACGATACTACCATAATCTAATTTGGAACGGATGAGTGCGCGATAAAGTGGCAAATAACACTGAATGTTCCGCTCCCCACGATTTTCCACTTAGTCCCGGCAAGATATTTAAAGATCGGTCACATCGTGCTTTCAGTTGTGCTATATGCGACGGCCAACTAAGTTTTCTATCAAATATAAATCCAAGGAACCTCGTCTCATCTGCAAACGGTAGTAGATCAGCGCCTAAACGGAGCCTTGGAGGTAGTCGACTCTGCTGACGCCAGCAGTTAACACAGATTGTTTTCTCAGCAGAGAATCGGAAGCCGGGGTTTAAACTCCAATTCTTAAGGTTGTTCAAGGTGGTTTGTAGACTGCGCTCTAAAAACGGTGTGCGCTGAAATGTACAATAGACGGCAAGTCGTCTATAAATAGGCATGACGAGACTCCCGAAGGTACACATTTCGAGATAGAATTAGTCGCAATAGCAAACAACGTAACACTTAGTACCGATCCCTGTGGTACACCGTTCTCTTGAAAAAAAAAAAAAAAAAAGATTCGAAATAACCGAGCCAACCCTTACTCGAAATACGCCGTCTTTCAAGAATTCCTGAAGGAAGAGTGGTGGGCGTCCACGTATATTCCAGGTGTGCAGAGTAAGTAGCAACCCTGCCCGCCAGCACGTGTCATGAGCCTTTTTTAGGTCAAAAAATATTCCAACGGTTTGATAGTTTTTGAGAAACCCGTTCATAATCTGTGTCGACATGGACACAAGATAATTCGCTGTTGAACGGCGTCGTCGAAAACCACACTGGATGTTATTCAGTAGGTTGTGTGTTTCCAGCAACCATACCAACCACTCATTTATCAGGCGTTCCTTGTATACGGAACTGGTGAGGGAAATAGGACGGTAGCTAGAAGGGAGATGACGGTCCTTGCCAGCTTTCAAGATAGGTATAATGGTGGCTTCTCGCCACTTGTCAGGAAACGTGGCATCAACCCAAACATGGTTATAGACCTCGAGCATGAATGCCTTACCTTCAGGTGAGAGATGTAACATTTGAACGTGGATTTCGTTCGGTCCTGGAGCTGTCAGTCGCGATGATGAAAGAGCGTGTTCTAGCTCTACCAAGGTGAAGAGGCGGTTATAGTCTTCAAGGTGTCTGGAACTAAACACGAAATCTTGAGATTCTGTCTACTTGAGTCTTAATTGAGATGGACTCAGGAGAATAATTATTTGAGCTAGACCCCTGAGCGAAAGCACAGCCGAAGGTGTTAGCCACGACAAACAGATCAACAACAATTCCTGCAATTGTTTTCAGACCAACGATTGGAAGGTGGGTCGATTTTCCGGCCACGCGCCTTAACTTATCCCATACACCAGAGGAAGGTGTAAGTCTATTGAAAGATCATAGAAAGTTGTTCCATGAGGTCCTTTTGCTATCCTTAATTATTTGCATAGACTTCGCACGCGCTTTCTTGCACTCAACTAGATTACTTAGGATAGGGTGTCGTTGGAATACCCTCAGAGTACGTCTACTAGCACGAATAGCGTTCCAGCAGTCGTTGGTCCACCATGCGACAGGAAATCCACCGGGGTGGGTAGCCGAACGTGGAATAGACTGTTCTGCAGCGGAAAGAATTTTCTCTGTGAGATAATCTACTAAATCATTCACAGAATCGTGCTCGTCGTATTCAAAGACAGCCATCTGGATGTAAAGGTTCCAGTTGGCTCGATCAAAGCGCCACCTAGGGATAAGCGATGGAGACACATCTTGTGCTAAGAGACTAAGAAGACATGGGAACTGGTCGCTGGAATGTAAATCAAATATGACGTTCCATTGTAATGAAACTGCTAACTGGATTGAACACACTGCCAAATCGATGTGCGAATATGTGTTAAAGGTGTCTGAAAGGAACGTTGGCTCTCCAGTGTTCAGCAGAACCAAGTTATTGCTCTGCCATAATTTTGCAATGAGGCTGCCTCTCGAACTTGCCAGATTTGGGCCCCAAAGGAGTAGATGGGCATTAAAGGCTCCCACTATTAGAAATGGTGTTGATAGTTGGGAAACCAAATCTTCAAGGTCAGTTAACGATAGGTCATCTGATGGCGGTACATATACATTGCAAATGCAAAATTTGATTATTGGCAGCTTAATCCTTACAGTTACAGATTGTATGTCAGATTGTAGCTGTAACGGATCTACAAATATGTCATCCCTGAGGAGCATCATAGTGCCCGCGTGAGCAGGAATGCCCTCTTCTGTTTCAATATCACACCTAAGTGGTGTGTAGCGTCGGATTTTAAAATTGTCTTGAGGTCGTAGGTTAGTCTCTTGTAAGCATACCAACAAGGGGTCATGCTTATTGAGCAAAAGTTTCAGTTCTGGACGATGTGCTCTTAAACCTCGTATGTTCCATTGAAGGATAGCCATAGCGATAGTAATGGGATATGATGTGAAATAAATACGCACATTACGTATGTTTTAGCGGTGGTCGGATCAATTAGTCCTTTTTCTTCGGTGTAGGGCTAGTTTCTGCAGGTTTATCCTGCCTCCTCTTTGCTGCAGGTGCAGCAGCGTGGTCAGGTATTTCCTGCTCCATATCTTCTATGGAAGGGGACCGTTTTCCTTCTAGAACTTTCGTTTCGAGAGACTCGAAGCGATTGGAAATTCCGACCGACGAAAATGACTGTCGCCGGTCGTAGTCCTCCCCAGATGATGACTCCGACGATGATCTCGGAGATGCTCTTGGACTTTTCTTTCCCTTTGTCTTTTCGGGAGCAGGCTTTGCGCTTTCCTTCAGAAAGACAGTTCTATCATACTGAGCCTTAAACTTTATCTCCGGTGCTTGGTACACAATGGGCAATTTGGTCCTGTTGCTAGACGTCGATGCTTTATCAGACGACTTAACTGACTTGTTCTTATTTTCAGTAGTCTTAGGTGGTGTGCTCGGCGCTTTAAGTGGTGTTACTGATGCTTTTGGTTGCGATCTAGGCACTAGAACTTCCTCAGATATAGTTGGCCCCTTCATATCGCATGTTTGGGTACCAGCTTCCCGTTTTAGTGACGGAGCAGCCGCCACAGAGCTTTAGGTATGGGAGCTAGTTAAAGAGGGCTTGTGGATACGAAGACGTTTCCGGGCTTTCGAAAAGAATACCTTTTCTTTAACCAGGATCTCCTGAATAGCTCGCTCTTCAATATAACGGGGGCATTCTCCTGAACTTGATGGATGTTCACCGCTACAGTTAACGTATACTGGAGGTGATGTACATGCATTTTCATGCATGCCGTCTCCACAGCTGACTCATGTAGGTGTACACCTTTACAGAATGCATTAGTGTGACCGAACCGTTGACATTTGTAGCATCTCAGAAGTTTAGGTATATATGCTCTAACCTCTATCACTTCATATCCTGCCCTGATCCTTTGAGGGAGATGTACCCGATCAAAGGTCAAGAACAGGGTACTAGTAGGAACCATTTCCCCTCGCTCTCTCCGTTGCACACGATAGACTGCTGTTACGCCTTGTTCCTGAAGGTTCTCCTGAATATCTTCGTTGGACATTCCATCCAACGCGCTAGTGTTTACGACACCGCGCGAGGAATTCAGGGTCCTATGCATCTCCACTTTGACTGGATAACTGCCCAGCATGCTGGCTCTCTGTATTTTAACTGCCTGGGATGCTGTAGTTGCTTCCACCAGCAGCGTGCCATTTCTAGATTTTGTACTGATTTGACAGCACCAGCTATGTTGTCAAGACCCTTCTGTACCAAAAAGGATTAACGTTTGAAAAACTCCTGCCTTCCTCTGTTCTTTTAATTACCAAAATGCGAGGACCACACTCAACTTCTTCTTTTACACTGTTCATAACTATTTCTTTTGAAATTTTTTTTACTATTTTTATTGAAATGTGTGTTAACCATAATAGTTGGATTAAGTTTCATCTTCCAGTGCACCCCACCCACCACGGAGCCCAACAAGGGGTCATCTCACTGGGATGACAGGGCTACACAGGGTATATAGCGAGCACGCCGTCCCACTCACTTTGGAATTCGGTACAATACCTAGTCCTATCCGATTGATTAGGGCTGGGTTAGTCCCTAACCTCCCGTTTAGGCAAAGCAGAAACCAAAGTAGTGTATTAGAAATGCGCACCCCGCCGAATTCAGAAGAACGCTGGTACGAGTTCAGATACGCATCCATCAACCACCAGGATAAAACCTTTCCACCGACACGGTACTCCACGCACGGCCTACACGTGGCTGGGTGTTTTGTCTGACCCCTCACCACTAAGAAGAATCCACATCGGGAGTGTCAGTTCGGCTCGGGACCCCGGGGTCGCCAATACCCGTATCTACATCAGTAGGCCCCTGAGGGGACAAAGCGGGACCGGAGCGGGACCAGAACATAGCCAGAGCCAAGCCAGAGCGGGACCAGAAGGGGGCCCGGAGCCTAGCCACAGCCAAGCCAGACTGTATTTAGAGTGAAGTTAAAGTGAGGTTAGAGTGAAGCCGGAGAGAAGCCAGAGCGAAACCAGAGCAAAACCATATTATAATTTATTATTATTATTATTATTATTATTATTATTATTATTATTATTATTATTATTATTATTCATTTTTAGTCACTGCTGAATCACTGTTATGCTGGAGTTCCGTGTAGGTGTTTTGTTGTATAGTTTATGATAGGTTATGTTCCAAAATAACCACATACTCTTGCAGCAGTCCCGGTATTGACTGCTGACCCATTTTTGGAAATTTTCATTATTCATCTCACGGTGATAGTCACCTGAAGTTGATTTAGCATTGCACATTAAATGTACCGGAAATAAAACTCATGCTCCCACCAGCACGTACAAGTCTTTGGCCAGGACTCGTGTTTGTATATATGTGTCATATTCTTGCCAACATCTGTAAACCATGTAACTAGGTTTCATCCACATACACAGTAGTCGAAATGATAAAAAATAAACATTTAAAAAATGGTGTGGGATTTCTCTTGGTGTTGCCTTTTGGTATGGTGTGGCAGGATGGTTAACGATTACATGTCGGTGAGCAAGAGTACTCTCTAGGATCCAGCAGTTATCACCACTCAATAAAATTTCCTGCTTCAATTTCCTATGGATTGTTTATTCCCACAGATCTTACTTGTCAGATTGCTCTGCTTTTCTCACTTGCTATCACTCTCGTTGCATCACCTTGTCTGTTTGAGAATCTAACTCCACTATTACCTTGCCATCAGATATTAAACTAACGCAGCTTCTCCTCTTCGCTGTAACCAACCAAGTGACCCTTTTTCTATTTCACGCCTATCACATTTCATTGGAGGAGCCTATTTCTACAATTTTACCTAATTAGCCATTTCCATTCACTTTCAACTGTGCAGCAGTCATGGGCCCACCCCCTAAAGTTGTATGACCCCTTGGCGTCATAACGGTACTGCATCCTGCCTCTACATATTTTCCTTAACCCTCATTATTGTCTAGGGCTCCCTGCTGGCAAAGGAATTTTGAGTCTCTACTGTCCTATTATTTACGTATCGTCTGCCCGTTCTAACTTAAGGCAACTTTTTCCCTATTTCATTTACACATTATTCCTATTACAACATTCCTTTTGACTTTATTTCTTATATCATATATTCCCAATTGCTTATCAATAATTTATATGGTTTTATCACCCCTTTCTTACATTCTTCTCTCGCAAACCTGTGGTTTCTGCTTCAAACATCAACTACAGGTTTTCTCTCCACCATCTCATTCCTAAGCATAAATGAAGAAATGCAGCTCTTTTTGCTATAATGTCACTTCTTTCTAATAGAGAATGACCCATCTTTACATTCCTTGAACTGAAACCCTAATGATTTCACAGTTGTTTTGAGTGGGTCTCTGCTGCTCTTGAAACCAAGTTCACTCTTGACAAAATCTGTATAATTTTTGTAAAGATGGAATTACCTTTCATGTAGTTGTGAAACTGCCTTCTTATTACACAAAGATCCATATCATATAATTCAATTTTATTCACTAGTTTCCTAAAAGATTTCTTTGGAGTCGTGGTATTTTCACCTTCTGTAATGCTAGTTTTCCCTGACATCTTAACTTGCAAATTGAGAACTTCTGTGAAATATTTTGCTGAACCAGTTTTGTAAAGTGAATCCTTTAGTTAACATAATAGATAATTACGCTAGGTAACATTGATGATGATCATGATGGTGATAACCACCACCATTGCAGCTGCTCGTTTTGTTGCTTGACAGAAAAGGATTTTAATTCCCTCTTCTTCCTCCTTGTCACAATATTCAATCATGTTACATAAGATTTCTCGCACCTGCCAATGTAAAACACCTTGCTGTCCAGAAGACATGATTGTATCTGAACAGAATGTACGTACACTGGGCTTGCAATAAGCTCACATAAACATCTGTTATTTGCATGCTTTCCAATATGCTTACACACTTTGTTATGTAGTAAGTGTATGTTACTGCAACTGATGATTAATAAAATACAGGACCATCACAAGTGTGAACTATTTTCTAGTCACCTACAAATCAGATTGACT
The DNA here is from genome assembly GCA_030765055.1 of Mantis religiosa. Lineage (NCBI taxonomy): Eukaryota > Metazoa > Arthropoda > Insecta > Mantodea > Mantidae > Mantis > Mantis religiosa. Next base: position 60,672,773 of record CM060955.1, on the reverse strand, counting down.
GATGGATGAACAGGAGAAATTGCACGGAACTCATGCCTGCATGCTGTAGTTCTTAAGATAAGTTCTTAAGATAAGTGGAAAATAATCACTAAATATTTTATTTGTATTAAAGTTAGAACTTGCTTAAATCTACCTGATTGTTTTTACTACTGCATACTTATTTCTTCACAGACACATAAAATAGAGTAATCTTGAGAAAAAAACATGCCTGCACGCACAGTCATACATCAAACACAGCTCATTGATGCAGCTACATATTAACCCATGTACAAGCTTTTAATATTATATGACTTTCAGCTGTAACTTAAAATCCATACGTCCTACAAAATTTCTCATTGCAAAATCGAAATCAGTACACCTCTATTGATTGATTGATTGATTGATTTGTATATAAGAGTGCTGAACTGCAGCGGTCATCAGCACCCTTACAAAAAATAATTCTGGCAATAAATCTGGCAATAGCCAGATATAAATTAATCAAAAATTTAACAAACAGATCAAAACAAAATGACAAAACATAAATAAGCCCAAGTGTTTAAAAAAATACTAATAAAAGCTATAATTACCAATAAAATACCAAAAAGGTATAAAACATTACTACTTTCAATATCAACTTGCAATGACAAAAGCTACCTGCCCAGTGGTGGTTGAATCAATTTATTCCTTTTCTTTGGGGCTGGGCTAGCATTTTCAGCAGGTTTTTCCTGCCTTTTCCTCACTGTCGTTTGGGCAGTGAGGACACGATCTACCCGCTCCACATCCTCAATGCAGGAGGACGGCTTCCGCACTGTTAACTTCGAATCCAGTCTCTCGACAGGATCGGAAACTGACCGGCGAAGATGGAAGTCACCGATCGGCGTCCTCTCCAGATGACTCCTCAGATGTTAACGGAGATGTTCGCGGACTTTTGTGCTGGCTAGCTTTCCTTTCATTGGTCTTACGATTTTCCTTAAGGAAGTCCATTCTGTCATAAGAGTTCTTAAATTTCCTTGGCAATACATTGTATATTACCGGTTCACATGTTCTTGATCGGCGCGCTCACTGTTGTTCGTGCTGGTGTTTGTTGCTTTGGCTGTGATCTTGGTGTAATTGATCTTTCGGATATTACTTCCCCATTTATTTCGCTGGTTTGTGTTGCTACTTCACGTCTAGGTACCGGCTTAGCTACAACTGCACTATAAGTAACGGCCCTAGGTACAGAAGGCTGGAGAATAGGCAAGAGTTTCCGGGCTTCCACGAAGGACACCCTCTATCTTACCCGGATCTCTTGGATCGCCTTCTCCATAAAACGGGGACATTCCCTGGAGTTTGATGAATGATTACCACTGCAGTTAACACATGTTGCGGGTGAAGTGCATGCATTGTCATGCTTGACTTCCCCACAGGCAACGAAAGTGGCAACTCCATTACATGAATCACTCGTGTGGCCAAAGCGCTGGTGCTCACCTCGGTAGCGTAGATGGTAGCGTGTCTGCCTCACGTTCAAGAGGTTCCGAGTTCGATCTCGATTAGGGTAAGTTACCTGGATAAGGTTTTTTCCAGGATTTTCCCTTATCCTTAAAGACGAATGTCAGGTAGCTCTAAGCTTCATGGACCCCGAGCTCATTTGAGCATCATTTCACCAATTTCATTCATCGTCCAAAATGACTTAACGTTGGAGGACGTAAATTTAAAAAAAAAAAAAAAGCGCTGGCATTTATAACACCTCAATGAATTGGGTATATCAAAGTATAAACTTGAAAGAAGCGTAGGGACAGTGAAGCACAAATTAGTACAAAAGTGAATCGAGAATATATTGACACATTGCTTCACTCACACTGTTTATTCACAGGACATGTTTCAAGAGCTCTTGCTCCTATCCTCAGCTGATACTCGACTAGTGCAAGTTGTAGTGGTTTCTTCTTTCTCCGTATTATCAATAGATGGCGTGATGTACTTGTCAAAGATGTCCGGTGGTGGAGTTTCAAAATTCATGACAAAAATCGTCATAGAGTCATGAATTTTGAAACTCCACCACCGGACATCTTTGACAAGTACATCACGCCATCTATTGACAATACGGAGAAAGAAGAAACCACTACAACTTGCACTAGTCGAGTATCAGCTGAGGATAGGAGCAAGAGCTCTTGAAACATGTCCTGTGAATAAACAGTGTGAGTGAAGCAATGTGTCAATATATTATCGATTCACTTTTGTACTAATTGGGTATATAATGCCTCACTTCAATAGCTTCATACCCTGCCTTAATCCTTTTTGGGAGATCTACCCGATCAAAGGTAAGAAACAGGGTACGAGTGGGCACTAGTTCACCTCGTTCTTTTCGGTGAACTCGATATACACTTGTAGCACCTTATTCCGCCAAGTTTTCTTGGAACTCCTCATTTGACATACCGTCCAATGTGCTGGTATTTACAACACCATGCGAGGAGTTCAGGGTCCTATGCAATTCAACGCGCAGCAGATAGCTTGCAAGCATATTGGCTTTCAAGATTTTTGCAGCCTGTGTCTGAGAAACTGCTTCAACCAGGAGCATGCCATTGCAAGATCGAGTACATGACTTTACAGGACTGGCAATATTATCTAAACCCTTCTGAATAATGAACGGGTTCACGGTAGTAAACTTTCGACCTTCCTCATTTCTACAGATAACTAAATAGCAAGGACCACAAGACTCAGCTATTTCTTTTCCACGTATAATTTTAAGGGGTTTGCCATAAAAAATTGAATGTGTTTCATCCCCCAGTGCTCCCCACCCACCACAGAGCCTAACAAGGGGTCATCCCACTGGGATGGCAGGGCCACACAGGGGATATAGCGGGCTCGCCGTCCCACTCACCCTGGAGTTCGGTAGAGTACCTAGTCCTGGCCGATTGATTAGGGGCGGGTTAGTCCCTAACCTTCCGTTTAGGCGAAGCATAAACCCAAGTAGTGTATTGGAAATGTGCACCCTCCCCGAATTCAGAAGAACACTGGTATGAGCTCAGATGCTAAGGACTCAGATAAGGACAAACCTTACAACCGACACGGGCCTACACGTGGGTGGGTTTTGTCTGACCCCTCACCACTAAAAGGAGCCCACATCGAGGGTGTCAGGTTGGCTCGGGACCCTAGGAATCAGCACACCCTACTATATAACACTCATGTTATTTTCATCCAGTAGCAAGTTCACTGTTGTATAGTGATAAATCATTATTCATTACCATTATCTACAACCTCAAGGTAAAATGCGCTAACATGAGCACCCTCAACAAGGATGTGCAAAGATAACAATCTGGCAAGCAGCTTGTCTTCACATACAAGGGAGAATATACCAAGGTAACTGATAACATAGCCAGCAGTTTGTTTCGCATTTTCAAAGGACGATAGAATAAGACAAGTATGGACACTCTTGACTCTCCCTGTCAATATCATTATTATTAAAGTTCATATGGAATGTGTTTATGGAGTGCTATCTAGTTGTAGTCCCAATGTTCTTGAAATTTATTTGGCCTTTCTTGCCACCTGGTAAGCAACTTATCAGAAGCTTCAGAGTAGATAGGCTTACAACAAGCACCTCAGAAGACAGCCTGAGTATAATGCCTGAGAACTGAGGTCAATAGCACATTTCTTATTGAGGAAAGACAATATTTAGTGTGGAGTTTGGTAAATTCAGTCAAAATTCACATAGGCAAGTTCTGAAAATTAAAAAGACAATGAGTTATATTTAGAAGTCACACAGTAAAAAATGTTTTATAGGTGAACGAGAAACTTCATATTTAACAATATAAATATGATAACTTTGATGAGAAGTCACTGTGTAGTTGGGTCTTAATTTGATAAAAAGTTTGTATTTCTAAAAGATTAGAATCAGAACTGATAAATATGTCATAGATGAAATTTGAACCACAGATCCTCGCTTTACAAGTGGCTGCTCTACCACTGAGCTACCATAGCAACATTCTACACAAAATTCAACGATAGAGTAGCCACATAAGATCAGAGGATCTGTGGTTAATATCTTGGGTATGGTATAAAATTTTTCAATTTTGATTTTAACCTTCGAAAGTTTTACACATGATTTGTACCGAATAGTTAAATTATAATGGAACCCACTCGCGGCCTCTCTCTACTGCATGAAATGGCTGGCAGTCGTCAGGGAACTTACACCAGCAGAGGCGGTCTAGACTTCTTACCTCAGAATAGATGCTGGAATTACTGCATTTAATGATCTGGCCATATGTGCTGCTGAGAATCTTGCTGGAACCAATTCATACGATTTTTCTTCTTCTGTCATACGATTGACAAATGGCCTCAAATTAACCTCTGATATTACTCTGAATTTATTGTTTCATCCAAGAATATGGGGCCCTATTATTATTCTAGCATATATTGCACACCACACTCCAATTTTCTGATTATAATGAGGTGTTTCATCCAGTAGCAGTTTTTCATCAGTGTCACTGTTGTGAGTATATTCAAACGTCCAATTAAATGAAACCAACGTTCATCAGTGAAAAACAAAAGCTGTGAGTCAGTGAAACTCCTTTCGAAATATTGTGGGTTCGCCTATTGCTGTTTGTCCTTATAAATTTATTTCTAAAATTTTTGTCTGCAATCTGGTTATACATAACTGCTGGCCACTACAAGGAACCCTTTATTTAGCATTTCAGCAACTTATATTTTTTGTTCTTATGGAAAAAGTTATTTTAAATGTAAAGTATTGATATGTCAGAAAGCTGAAGTTTTAATACTTAAACAGTTAATATTCTATTCTGTCAAAACTCTCTTTAAATAAGTTATTAGCCTTTATTAAATAAATCAGTCAACTACTGGTGGTAGTTAATCTCTTACTCTGAGAAAAAGGTCTCATCATTCACCCCTGGAGCAGCTGGCAGCAGATTCATGGATGACTGGGATTTGAAAGAGCATCAAAAGGTATATGCACCATGGAACTTTATCATTGATAGGGAAAACTCATATTGAAAAATTAACACATAATCTCATTGTCTATGCTATGCATTTAGAATACTTAGTAATATTGTTATGCCTGATGCCTTGCAATCTGTATTTTTGCTATGTACAAACACATATTTTTTATGCCATACCACTATGGGGTTCACCTCCAAAAGTATCTCTGATATTTAACATTCAAAAGAAAACTATAAGAATAATGAAAAAGGTACCCCTGCAAACTCCAAGCAAAGCCATATTTTCTGGATTTAAGATATTGCCCGTTATGTCTGTATACATTTTAGAGACAGCATGCTTTGTCCATCAAAATATAAGTTCCTTTAAACAGAATTCAGATTTTCATATGAATAACACAAGAGCAGCTAATAACTTACAGTTAATCTCACATAGGATCAATAAAAGCCTTAACAGCATTGCCCATAGAGGAATTAGTTTGTATAACAAATTACCATATACTTTAAAATCACTTGATAAGAAACATCTTAAAACTAAATTAAATGAGCTACTCTTAGTCCATATGCCATATTCAATAGAGGAATTTTTAAATCTTGAGTTTACATAAAATGGTGGTCTTCTGGTCTTGAAATGCTTCTGTATGTTTATGTATATATTGTTGTAATTCTTGCGGCTAATAAAGATCCTATCTTATTACTTTACAAAATTCTTAATTGAAGAATGTTTTTAACAAGAGTTTTTAGTTAGTTTTCTCTTCTGCTGTTTGATATACTATGTTCTTATACATTTTTGTTTTTTAAATTATTATATTACCTATTTCTTGTAATTACATATTCTTTTGCATATTTTTATCTGTTACTATGTTAATATTATTCTTTATATTGTGCTTGATCTGTCCATATCTTGTGCAAGATATCAAGGATGAATAAAGATGAATATGAATATGAATATTAGGCCATGAAGGTTCCTTTTTTCTTTTATTTCCCCTCCATCTGACAGGTTTTTTGTGGTTAACTAGTTAAAAAAATATGAGTGCAATGTGAAACATGTTATATAGTATATACAAATATAACAATTTGTAACTTAAAACTTCACTTATCTTAATAGCTTCATATTTTACGTATGTTATGAAGTAATAAATATTCTATGACTTACTTTATACCCTGTAAATAAACAGAACATTACCATATTTTATATATTTTATTTCCACTATTTTACATATATATATTTTATTCATTTATATATTTTAGTTCATTGCAATTCATTTAAAAAAGTCCCATCTCTTTTTCTCAAATTAGCCATTCTTTACAGTACAATCTCTTTGGTAAATTAGAATATAATGTTAGAAGATTATAATTTTCTATGATAATTGTGCTATTACATTTATGCAGTATAAGTTACACACACATGACAGGTGACCTTGTACTACACTATTCAATTTTGTTACGATAATACAATAATTATTATCATAATTATTTTTGTTTTCTTATTTGTATATGACTGCACCATGACTAGAAAAAATAGCATAAAAGCATAGAAAAAAGTAAATTACATCTACCAAAATATTTTATGCATTTTATAAAATTTTAAACAAAGAATTGAGATAAAGCAGAATTAACATCCTATTATGTTAGGTTTGCAATCAAACAAATGTAATACATATCTGTAACAGTGAAAAATGTACAGATCTACACAGAAAAATAACTGGAGCAATCACTATTACAATGTGTTTTATAGGAATGCAAATTAAATTGCAATTAAAATCTTTAAACACTGCATTCTTTAAATAACCTACTTCACTGACAGCAAATATATAGAAACCTTTTATTGTCATTCAGTTTGGAAAAAAAATACATAAAACAATGTTAATTACTAGTTCAATATTTAAATGAAACAGAATGGCTTTATAATGTCTGTTGTTTGTGTGACACTTATCACTGTATCCAACAATTAAATTGTTTAACAATTAGCCATGATTCCATAAGTTACAAATGTAAAACTTTCACAATTTTTAATCAAAACACCTTTGGTACACAGGCAACTTCTTACCCTAAATGTGTTTAACTGAACAAGCACATATTTCAGTATTAACAAGCAGGTGTTTTAACTTACATATATATACATATCACTAATTTACTCAATAACAAGACATATTCACAATTATGTAAGAAAACTATTTGTACTTGAAAGTAAAAGCCACTGTTTTATATAATATGGCTGATGATTTTAATTTCCTTGTATCTGAATACTGAAAGCCTTCCATTTCCTAATACTAATTTAATACTGTGATAATGCCAAAATTATGTGTATAAGCTGATACCCAGCTGCAAATATTTGCTCATTCTATAATCAAAACAAGATTGGCAATTTACATTATTTAGTCTACATCAGGTGTTAATGTGGAATAAACTATTGTATTTGTTGTAATATTATTGTCTAACTTCCAGAAGGTAACATATTACAAATTATTCTGTAATAGTCCAAAAATGTATTCTGTTCACTGTACATTAGTAGCATTTACAGTGATCCATTAATGTTTCAAACTTAAACACAGCCTTCTATTTATTTATCAAAAAAATAAATAAAAAGGCAAGTTGAATAGGGTTGAATAGAAAGAGAGCAAGTTTTATTTATGTAAGAAATGAACTGAATTTAAACATATTTTCTTGATGAATAGACTGAAGTTTAATATTTTACCTAAAACAATTTTGGTCAATCAGCTGGACGAAGTGTATAACAGACTCAAATATGAAACTACAATGTCAGAAAACTCATACAGAAAACAATTATTGCCATAATAAATAAAACAATGATGCTAAGAAGAATGAATGTAAACAATGCAAGAAAATTTAGGTTGCATATAAAAAGCAGGTGATGATAACAGTAAAGAGAACTATGGCTAAAGTAGCTCTTAACTGGCATTACTTGGACAGGCAAATATGCAGGAGTGGACTCACAGGCAAAGCAATTTTTTTCTCAATGTTGTGTGCTTTTAGTCATACTCAAGTACACAATGTTATATTTCACATAAATAGGTTTAATGAGAATTGTTAAACTACTGACGTTTAATTAGAATCATTTCTGCTATTAATTCTAATTTAGTTTCTGGTACACAATACATTTGGTCTTTCAACTTGGGAAGCACATAAATTGTTTTAGATTTGTGTGAGCAGGAGAAGAAAATAAAAGTTAATATGCAGATAAAGAAGCATCTTGCTCCATGCCAATGATTTCAGCTACTGAAATATCTACAATGATATGCAACATTTTAAAGTAGCATGTTAACTCTACTAGATCCCAAAACATCAGAATGCAGAATTTTGATCAATGTGGATAAGCACAGACATATTCAATTAATTGATGAAAAAGTGATTTTTAGATATTAAAATGAATATTATTAATGTTTGTATGTTATGGAATTTCTGATTGGTTGTATGAAAAGATGAAAATAATCATCTATAATGTAAGAAAGCAGCCACCTAAAAATGTAGACAATATGCCTAAACATGTAAAACATATAGGGTTGTTAAATTATAATTGAACCCACTTTTATGTGGGTGTATCTCTACTACGCGAGGCAGTCAACAGTTGCTGGGAACTTCGCTGGCAGAGGTGGACTAGAATCCTTAACTTATAATAAATACTGGAAATGATGACCTTCTGCTCTCAAACAAGCAGCATATCTCATGTAAATACTCTCGCCCACTCTCTGAAGCTCAGCAGCAGATATTTGCGCAATTTCTTGCACAATATTTTCCCTAAGTTTCTGTAGTGTAAGAGGATTGGAACGATACACGTCTGTTGAAACTGAAGCCCTCCTGCTACATATGTGTGCAAGCATTAAAGCCAAATTATCTCGCCAAACATGTGAATTATTGTAACTGGTTTTTCCAGTCCATAGAAAGGGGTTTAACTGACCTAAAGCTTTTGTTTTTCACTGATGAATCTTGGTTTCACTTAACTGGACGTTTAAAAACTCACAATAATCATTACTGGGCTTCAGAAGAACCTGTGTTACTGGATGAAACGTCTCATTATGATCAGAAAATTGGAGTCTGGTATGCGATAAATGCTAGAAGAATAATATGACCGATATTCTTTGATGAAACAGTAAATGCAGAAAAATATCAGAAATTAATTCTATGACCTTTCTCAATTGCTTGGCAGAAGAGAAATCATATGGTTGGTTCCAACAAGATTCTGCAACAACACATATGGCTGCCAAATCATTAAATGCTGTAGGAGAGGTGTTTGATGACAGAATAATTAGTGTTGATTTGTGGCTCCCTCGTTCTCCTGATCTAACAAGTTGTGACTTTTATTATGGGGTTCTTTAAAAGACAAAGTGTATCATTCCAATCCTCATACACTACAGGAACTTAGAGAAAACATTGTGCAAGAAATCACACAAATACCCGCTGCTGAGCTTCAGAGAGTGAGTGAGAATATTTACAGGAGATATGCTGCCTGTTTAAGAGCAGAAGGACAAGTTTCCAGCATCTATTGTAAGGTAAGGATTCTAATCTGCCTGTGCCGGCATTAAGTTTCCTGGTGACTGCCGGCTGCCTCACGCAGTAGAGAGAGGTCGTGAGTGGGTTTGATTATAATTTAACTACCCAATATACACATGTCTTAAACTTACTAATATCAAAAGTGTACATTTCTGAACCTAATTAGTGAGCTTAGTAAGTCTGTGTATCAATGAATTTTCTTCTATAAGTTATGTCAATCAATAATTAGCACTTACAAAAGAAAAAGGAGTATCAATTATTAAGGAATGCTTGTGCAAAACACCATTGGTTTACGTAAAATGGTTAGAAGCTTGAATGTCTTCAGGTATTAAAATATGGGAACTGGATAATGGAGGAAATCATTTAGTGAAGAGATAATTCTGCAGAGAAGCTCTTGACCTATCAGTTTCAACAGTAAACAAGATTAGGACAAATAGTAAGAAATAGATAGAAATTTTACTGTATTGGAACACCAAAGTGAAGCGAAACATAATTAAATTATAGATGAGTTGTATTTTTTACACATAAGCTTCAGTTATGTACCTATATTGAGGACTACTATTGAGCACAATAGAGCTGATGATGCAAACAATAGTTTGCGAAACATGTCCTCAATATAGGTACATAAGTGAAGCTTATGTGTAAAAAATACAACTCATCAATAATTTAAGTAAGAATTGTTTCATTGTGAAAAGGGTTATAAAATATTAGTATAAATTTCTAAATTTAGATGGGAATAAGTTATAAAAATTATTTAATTTATCAAGAATTAACTCCATGAAATGCACTTGGGATAGAGAAAATTTAGAGAGAAAAGGAGAAAAGAAAAGGAAAGGAGGCAAGAGATGGCATAGACCATGAGGAAGAACTGAGTGTGCAAGTTACAAGGTCTGAAAATTGGTTTTATGCAGAAGAGGAGGCAGGTCTGGAACATATAATTTTGAACTAAAACATACTAGAGCAGTTTTAAATAGAATATTTAGAGAAGAAAACAAATGAGTGTACGTTACTATTTAGATATACCACATAAAAAATAAATGGAAATGCACTATGAAGATGAGAAAGACAATTGTTTAAATTGTGGGTAGAAATGTTTAGACATTAATTACTAAATTTAATATTTAGATATTTAGTTACCTAACTCTGTACAAATTGTAATAGATGTATAATGAATGAATAGGCATGACTAAATTTCAGTAAACAACTCACTTGTACATTACGCGTGATTGGAAGTATTTTATAACAGAGACGACAAAATTAATTGAAAAAAAAATTATTTGTAGTTGGTGTTTTGTTGTAACTCATAATTACTTACAAATAAGATTTTGGTAATGCATATTTTTTTTAATACAGTAGGCCTACATGTGCAAAATGTTGCAACAACAAGGATATGTATGAAATAAACATTATTTTGAACATGTTTCTGTTTTAAGGATATCATTTAATTTGGCTTGTGTCACATTTCTGTACTAAATGCATACAACTGTTATCCCCATTATTGTCCGTGTCACTTGAAGCTGGTCCGCTTTCTTATCCCAACATGTTTTTGGTGCACATCAGCAATAATCTCCTCATCCTTTAGTTCTGCACACATGGCTATTTTTCTATAATGAACTTTGAAATTTTTAATAATGACCAAATCATGTGGCTGTAAATTAGTATAGTTAGAAGGGAACAATTCCACTCAAACATTTTCCAAGATTATTTGAAATGGATATGCTGCACATCGTTCCATTAAAAGAAGGAACTTCTGTTGCTTTTTTATTCTAATTTCAGTTTCTTTAACCACTGTTCCATAAATATCATAGTCATCCAAGACTTCCTGGATTCATATTTCATAGGTTTTGTTTTCACACCCTTAAAACATCTAGATTCTTATATTTTCCTATCACAAGTAGGAGAAGTCTGTCTGATCTGTATGCATTAGTAGCAAAAAGAGCTGTTACACAAATATTACTTTTCGTCCCTCCATGTCATGAATCTTCCTTTTCAGCTAATGTTTTACTGGGGATGAGATTGTAGAATAGGCCAATCTTATCATATTGTAGATGTTTTGAGGCTGATAATTACTTATGATTCCTGGTAAAACCTCTTTATTCCAATATTGCACCGTGATGTCATCCACAGCATTCAATTTGCCATAAATTGTGTTCCCTGTAATTCCATGATGATCTTTAAATTCTTGCTACCATCCTGATGAGTCCTTATTATCAACCATGATGTTAATAATTTCAGCTAAATCTAACTTCAGCATGTTGCCACTGATTGGTAGAGTTGCAGTCTATTTCTGCTGGAAGCATGTGAAATGTACCATTTCCAAATCACCATATCTCCCTTCCTGCTGACTGCATTTAGTTAATTTTGCTCCCAGTTTTAAAAACTTGTCCAAAAGAGCTTTTTATGTTTCTGATGACTGCACATAACATGGTATTAGCAATTCCTAAGTCTCAAGCAGTTTTGGTTTTGCATGGATTAAGTGCCATCTCTCATATGAGTTTTACTTTCTGATCTAGCATATAACATTTTCTTTTGCTGTTTTCCATAGCTGATTATAAGCAACTGAGAAAAAACAAAACCACTATTTAACAGTAAACATCATATACCAAAAATGATCTTTATTTCTCATTTGTTTCCAACATTATTACACTGAAAGCAAGTGTATTTGTTTTTTGTTTCTGTGGCAGAAAGCTGCCCACTCAGCTTGCATCTTTGTCAGCAGTGATAAGATCAGTGTGTCTCTGGTTTCATTTAAAATAGTGTATGTTCATTTAATTATGTAAAACTTAGTTGTATATTATTGAAATTTAATATGTATGACAGCAAATTAATATAAATGCATTAAGTATAAATAAGGTTCTGTTAACATTTACATCTATTTGGAGGAATTTAGTAACAATGCGTCCAAATTAACTGACTTAACTATTTGTAGTAGGTTTTTCACATTCAGTGACTTCCTTTCCTTCTCTCTCTCTCTAAATTCGAAGGCCCAACTGCCATCTGTTGACTTCGCCTGCAATCTTCTCTGGTAGGGGAATTATGAACTTCTTTTTAAAATTATCTACTGGTGAGATTTCAATGTTTATTACTCAGTCTTTATATTTCTATGTTAAGATATTGTCGCACATTGTCAATTTGTTGTGGATTATAACAACTTTTAATAATTTCAATGTATAAGGACTATGATCCAATGAAGCACAAAATTAATATAATTTTGAGTCGAACTAATACTCAATGCTCCATTTATTGCTAGTATTTACCTACAGCGCATTTCGACAACAGCTGATGATGCTAGGAAGATCCTAATGAAATGTGTTCTAGGTAAATACTAGCAATAAATGGAGCATTGAGTATTAGTTCGACTCAAACTTATATTAATTTTTAATAATTTTGGATTTGTCAAGGTTATGGTTTTTGTTCCAAAAATAATGTGAAATGCTACTGCTGACTTATCTTTCTGTTTCAGTTCGATGGTTCTAAAATGTTCTTTGACTATTGTTTTTAAGTTTCTTTTAGTTTTTCCTATGTAGAATTTTTCACAATCCTTACAACTTACTTGGTATGTTCCAGCTCTGTTCATTGGTGAAATTTCAGCTTTTGTCTTTGAATTTAGGAATTTTAATATTGAGTACCTATTTGTAGGTACCAAGATGATATTTTGTGCTTTAAATTCGACACAGACAAACAAAAAGAAACCTAAAAACCTGAGTAAAAGAACATCTTAAAAACATCAAATTGAAACAGGAAGATAAATCTGCAGTAGCATTTCACTTTTGGAAAGAAAACCATAAACTTGATCCAAATCCAGAATTATTAAAAGTTGTGATAAACCTTAACAAAATGACAATGTGGAAGAATATCTTAATATGAAAACATAAAGACCAAGTAATAAACTTAGTTGATAATTTGATAAAGAAATTCATAGTTCCCCCACCAGAAAGATCATAGCAACAACAGACAGCAATGGTCTGAAACCAGTCTCTCAAAAAAATAAAAAAGTAAGTGGCAGAGTATGAAAAACCGACTACAAATAGTTCTATCAATTCTGTTCACATGTTCCCAAATTAAATTTTTTCTGGGACTTACAAATATTTACATATAAATACAAATTACTTAGAACTGGGTTACGTATAAAGCAGGTTCAACAGTAATACCAGGCATTAATTTATTTTCGAATGCTTTGGACATTGGTTTGCATCTTGCTAACAAGTGCAAATTGAAATAAGTTGATATTTATAATTTATTGTGACCTTTTTTTTTTTTTTTTTTTTTTTGAGTTTGATTTTTGAGTCACTATGTTTACACTCAACTTCACTTACTACGTTATTGTATAGTTGAAACGTTTTCAAGATCATTCGATTTCATCCTCAGCTGTTTGGTGACTAAATGAACATTCTTCTTCCTCCACTACTATGGTGCTCCGATCCCCATGTCATCTGGTGTTAGAGGCACTAAGTTTTAATACTTCATTTAATGCCGGCTTAGTGTCCCTAACACCAGATGGCAGAGGGATCGGAGCTCTGTAGTAGTGGAGGAAGAAGAATGTTCATTTAGTCACCAAACAGCTGAGAATGAGATTGAATGATCTTGAAAACGTCTCAATTATACAACATAGTAAGTGAAGTTGAGTGTAAACATAATGACTCAACGATCAAACTCAAAAATGAAGAATACTTCACTGTTAATAATGCTTCTGCTTTTAATATTTATTGTGACATACTGAAGAAACAGCCCATGTTAAATAAACTGAAAATGTATAGTCAGTATTGTGAAGCTATGTTACTGTTAGGGCTTCCATTCACACATGAATTTAATTTGTATATATCCAAATTTCTGATCAGCTACTTTGAATATGACAACATGACTTTTTAGTGAGCTTTGGCACAGGAAGAACTGTAGAAAAGTTCTCCAGTCAGTATCAAGTTCTTTAAAAGGACAGTTTGATATGTGCTTCTAAAACTGATACTTAACAGTAACAATAGTTTTTCAAGAGAAAACAACTACTAACTCCTGCAGTGCAGAAAAAATGATCATACATAAGAACAAATGAGAGGCTAACAAATAATATGCTGTAACTGTTACAGGGATGGATTTGAAAAATTACTCTTACATTTGCAAAGAAGAAGATAAGTAATTTATGGAATCTTTCATTATAAGGTAGCATAAGTGCTATAAGGTAACAAGTTAACAGTCTGGGATTAACATTTAACCACATTGCTCATATTTTTTATTTGTAAGAAGCTTAGTACAAATGAATAAGTAAAATAAAAATAAATAAGGTAGCAAACAAAATGTTTTCTCAAAAATGACTAAATGTTGCTTGTATTGGTTTGCTCCTCCTCCACTCTATTTGTCGGTAAAATCCAATTTTTTTTCTCTAGCATTTTAGTTTCTCCAATAAGTTAATTGTGTTAATTAAAATTTGTAAATGCTTAATTGAACGAGTGGTTGCAAAAATGGCTAACCATCAATTTATCAGAACAGGTCATTTTAAACAGAAGCTTTCTATTTCTTCTAAATGAAAAGAAGAAAGGGTAAGGCTTTAGTGTGCAAATACAGCTAAAAGTTTCCACGTAATCTCAGCATCCAGATAAATTCTTGTTTTGATTTAAATAGAGTAAACTAAGCTTCTTTCATATGTCTTTTAGACAAACTCTTATAAATGATCTAAAACTACCTCCCTGAAGTAAAAATATTTTGAAAAAGGGAAGCATTATGAAATATTTCTACACACAAAATTTACATGAACAATTTTAGTTCACTCCAGAACTCAGCAGTAAAATATTCTCTCACAAGCTTGCAGAATATAACTACTGCTTGAATACTCTCATCAGTCTACATAACCTTAACACATTAAAATAACAGTTTCCTTTTATATATATACACCACTATACATATTAGGAAATTTAAAACAATTTACAATTTAAATGATACTAAAAATGATATGGCTTGTTACTTCCATGTTGTTTTTGTTTGAAAATGTCTACATTCTTGATATTAAGCCTTTGAAATTGCTATTACTGTCAAGCATACACTAAATGAAAGGTATTTTATAGCAATAAAATAATGAATGGAAATAAAAAGGAAATTATCAAAAATAGAGTAAACAGTAATATGATATTTACAAAATCAAAGTGTGAATAAGCAATTGATAAACACTAAGTCTGATTATATTCCAGTCTGATCCCTTAAACTTACTTTTACAAATGGAAATAATGGAAAGAATTGTATCATTATAGTTATATTTCATTTGATGTTGATATGTTTATAAAAACATTAGAAGTTCATTCTTTGCATACTGAATGCTTAATTTGCACAAGAATAACGGCTCAAAGCATATGATTAAATATTGAGGCACTTCTTACAAAGCATTCAAACCTATCCAGCATATTCTTTCGCTGTGTTGCTTTAATGGGTGTAATAATATATCAGGGTAACTTCCAATTCCTTATTTCATTTTAATAGCATTCTGCAATGTTTTACATAATTTTCCCCATAATATTTTAGACATTCACAATGCAAAGTAATTTTTAACAACCTGATTTCTACTGTATTGCTACTGCTGATACACATATTTATTTTATTTGTCCATGATGAGAACATAATATAGTAAAGCTTTCTGATACTTTTACTCCAACACAGTTAACAGAGCATTACAATGCAACTGCCTGAGTAATACTGTATGTATATTCAAGAGTTCAGAATCACAAGGACAATAACATCTAGTAGGCTTTCTAAATTACCTAATTATAATAGTGGACAGCTTTTGATTCTGAAAATTTTTGAAGGCTACATTTCATGTTAGTATTTTAAAATACAGTGCCTTATTTTCTGCTTGGTTGCCACAGGACCACATGCTGTTGCCAGAATATTCACAGACCCTGAACTCAAGCAGATAGTGTGCCAGCAATTCAAGGGCATCGATTTACATATGTACAATAACCACATACCTTCATCACAGATGATGTTGGAAATGATGTCCTAATGCTGCCACGCATCTCTCAAACTTGTAAGGAAATTTCTATTAAACACAGATATTAATTCTTCTTCTGAAATTACAGTAATTTCTCTTCTGATATTGTCCTTCAGTTCTCCCAACCTGTGCAACCTGTTCTGTTACACTTTATTTTTTAAATTCCCCCATAAAAAAGTTGCATATCATAAGATCTGGGGATTGCTGTGGCAATAGTTCTTTATTGATTCTATCTTAAAAAAATGTCCTCAGTTAATTTCAGCTGAGAGATTAGCTTTATGTGCTGTAGCAGTTTTGTTGAAAATACACCTGTGTACATTCTGTCACACAAATATTTCAGGAATGATTATTATCAATTTCCAATTTATTCATTTTAAAAGGTGTGAGGGATGCATGACATAAGGACATTTTCAACCTTTCTGGATGTGCGTGGTCATTGTATACATGCAAATCATATGCTTGAATTGCCGACACACTATATGCTTGAATTCAGGGTCTGTGAATATTCAACTTGGTAGACAGCAGTACGCAGTCCTGCGGCAGCAGTGGGCCACGAAGCAGTCGCTCAGGATTCAGAAATAAGGCAGTGTATTTTACATTTTACTTACTTTTAGTCCCTACATTAATCTGATTATGTCCCGTCTCCCTATTTTAAGGATGTCATTTAGCTATAATTGCACAACACAAATAAGACACTATCTACCATATCCTGGTTTGTCTTTTTGATTGATGTAAATATTCTGACAGAAACTTCAATGAAGAAGGTTCTTCAAAACACACTCAACATGTGTAAATGCACTTTTGAATAAGTTATTTTTAGTGCAGCAGATCACAGCAGCTTCAACAATAACTTGCTGCCAATTTAAAATATAAATAGGAATTAATTGTTCTGTTGTTGCCTTGTGGAATCATAAGAACCAGGGATCCCATGACTTTTTCCTGTAAATTTTACTAATAGCAGTTTTCAATACAGCATTTAATTTTAAAATTCCTATTAATGCCAATGCTATATTTTTTCTGACAAAGTAACTTTTCTTGCATAAAGCTTAGCGCTCTAATAATAGTAGGGCAATTCTACATGTATAATCTGAAAATTATTGACATGGAACTTTTATATTATTTTACTCATAATACTGGAAGAAATTTTCAAATTAAAAGGTATAATTAAATGCAAATTGACAAGTTTATTGACAAGTTTGAAGAATTATTGAATTTTATTTCCAGGCCAAAATGGAAACAATACAGTATAGTAATAGGTGGTGATGTAAACTCAGATTTTGATATGCTAGCAAACAAGAATAGCATTACCCAATTTAAACATATTCTTAGACAATTTGATTTCAATTATGCTAATAATAAACCAACCAGAGGCACTGCCTGCCTAGACAATATCTTTAAAAATGTAAACTTTACCCATATCACATCAAAAACAGTTGATTTTGTTTTCTCTGATCATGATGGGATATGCATCAATAGCAAAAACCTGAAAGCTAATAGTAGTCTGACAAAAACAATTAAGACTGTACTAATTAGACCTGTAAATAATGATAAAATTGCACATTTTAGGGAATGCTTATGTAATATTGAGTGGAATTACTTATTATACAAATTACACATCTCCACAATGTTATCAGCATCAGAAATTTTTGAAAAATTCCTTAATATTTTCATGAGCATGAGACATGCGTACCACAAAAAAAAAAAAGAAGAAGTAATTATTACTAACGGTGTGAGAAACAATGTGCCAAAAAAAGGGTAAGAAGGAATGGTATACACATCAGTTAGCTAACTTGAAACAAAATGTAATGTTCAAGAAACAAAATTCTAAAATGTTTAAGGTGTCACTAATCAGGGCTAGGCAGGAATATAGGCTGGCAATGTGTTAAACAAAAAAATGTATAACTAACTTGAAACAAAATGTAATGTCCAAGAAACACAATTCTGAAATGTTTAAGGTATCACTAATCAGGGCTAGGCAGGAATATAGGCTGGCAATGTGTTAAACAAAAAAATGTATAACATTAATAAAATTGAAACATCTAATAATAAATGTAAGAAAGAATGGAACATAATTAATACAATAACGAAGGTAGGGAAAAGAAAAGGAGTAGAATTAGATCCAAACAAACTCAATAACTTTTTTGTAAAGTCTGTTGAAGAAATTAGAAATAATATAGTGCAACCACTAGAAAAAGTTATCATATCATGGATGGACATATGAGGAGATATGAAAGAGATTTTGTTTTTGATACAGTAGAACCTGAACTTTATTTACTCATTCATTCTCTAATTGTTATACTTGAAAGAACAAAAGGATATAATAATTAAGAAAGAATACAATACATAATACATGTCAGTAATACATAATTAAAGGATGCAATATGATTACAAGAATTCAATACTTGCAAAAAAGAAAGTTGAGGAAATTACAGAAGTTTAATCATATATCAATTAAGAAATGTAACAATTATTTGATAATCATAAAATCTATTTGCAGCTGGTTCATTGACACTCCCCACTTACTCTTATAAGTGTCAAGTGTCTAATTTTCTTCAACGACAGATATATTTCTGTTAATGTAGATTTTAAAATTTCAATTTAATCATATATTTTTTAATGCTTCTTATGAATCACTGTAAAATGTACTATGTATCAATTTTGATGCTGGTGATGGTAAGGTGATCTGATAGGTTATTGTCATTGAATTGCCATGCATCACTAGTAAATTACACATAAAAGATAATATTGTTTTGTATCTGAATTGTAATTTTCCAAGACATAGTATTAGTAATGATGATAAGAATTATGTGACATGTAATTGATTTTAATTGATAACCTATTTTGAACCTATTTTCTTGTACTAATTCAGTGAAATTTAGATCAGTAAGATCATGACTATTTCATGTGAGCTGTTAGTAAAATCCTCTGTTCAAATAGTACACTCTCGTGTCCTTTTTCTTAATATCATAAATTACACTTTCATCTGCATGCTTTTTTGTATATATATGTTAATGACAACAGTCTATTTCCTTATGGCAGATCATAAAATTACAATTTGAAAGATGATCAGTTTGAATGAAACAGGCAGTACATATAGCAAATATAGTTATTCCAAACAATCAAGATACGAGATTGTCCGGGAGCGAACAAAACGGAACGCACGAGGCGGAGACGATAGCGTCTCTTCAGGTCATTATAGGAATGCTCAACAAAGACTTACAAAGCGCTCAGTCAGAAATAATGAAGCTAAAAAAGGAAAATAGCCAACTAAAGTCACAAGTGAGCGAGTTACGAGAAGATAAAAAATTTGAAAGCTATGCAACGAAAGTTAAAAATAAAGACAAACGAAGGAGCCTGGAAGTGAATACGCAGCACATGGCCAAGGAACAAAGCTATTTTGCTGCACCACTTAGTACCGCCAACAGGTATGAGATTTTAGGAAATGGCAAAAACCTAAACGTGAGCGTTCACCCAGAAAACAAAGAATGTGGCATCACAAAAAGTAAACAAAAAGTGATGGTTATTGGTGACTCGCTACTTAAGTTCTCCGGGGAACACTGCAGGAAGAAGGGGTATGATGTACACAGTTTTCTTGGGATAAAAGTAAGGGAGCTGGGAAATAAAATGGAACAACTGAAAATCAAGGCATCCAAACAAGAAGTGGTCGTGATACATGCAGGAACAAACGATATACATAGCGGAGTGTTTGCGGAAGATATAATGGGTGACACTATGGACATCGCTAATGCTATCAAGAAGGAAGTACCGAATACAAAGGTTATAATAAGTGGTGTGCTGAGAAGATGTGATGTAAGCCAAAGAAAAATCATGAGAATAAATAGTGAACTGAACTGGCTGTGCAACGTGAAGAACTACACAATGGTGGATGGAAATTTTTGGTTGGATTATAAGGACTATGCGAGGGATGGCATCCACCTAAATCGAAAAGGTTCATTTAAGTTCGGTGAGCTGTTGTGTGAAGTGATTTCTTTTGCCCTAACGGGAAACGCTTAATTGGGAAGGTGGATGAAAATGTAGAGGACAAGACTCAGGTTTCAGTCAACATAAATGATAGGAAAACAAAAAGTGCACATAGCAGTGGGCTTGCTGCATGTAAAGGTACAGGTAGGCCAATCAGTATATTTCACCAGAATGTGCAAAGTCTTACAAACAAAAAGACAAACTTGGAAATTTTAATTGATAGCCTCAATATAGATGTAATTTGCATTACAGAACATTGACTAAAAGAGCATGAAATGGATTACTACATATTACCAAACTACTCATTAGTATCAAAATATTGTAGAACTATTAAAAGTCATGGGGGTTCATGTATTTATGCTAAAAATGGCATTGCTGCCAAACCGTGCTCAGTTTTTGAGAACCTAAATGTTGAAGAAAGCTTTGAGGCTAGTACAATAGAACTAACTAAATTAAATACATACATATCTTGCGTATATAGGACTCCAACTAGTAATATTTCAACATTAACAGAAAACCTCGACAAAATGTTACAAACTGTATTAAATAAAAGAAAAAATCTAATTATTGTAGGTGATGTAAATATAGATTTTTTTAGGAAATAATGTAAATGCAGAGCTTCAATTAACATTAAATTCATAGGGAATGCAAGCAATTGTAGAGGAGCCAACCAGAGTAGCAACAGCTAGCCAAACAGCAATAGACCAAATTATTCTCAACAAAAAATCTTGGAACTATGATCTAGATGTAATTGAAACAGGGTTCTCTGACCATTATGCACAGGTTGTAAAGTTGCAACATACATCAGGCTATAAATTCCAACAGATATTTGCCCCGCAAAAATTAATTAGACTGATAAATGAAACAAATATAGAGTACTTAAATCATTTATTACAAAAGGAAACATGGGAGTTTGTTTACAACTTGCACTCAGTAAATGATGCTTTTAATGAATTGCTAAAAACATTTAGCTATTGTTTCAAGATCGCCATACCTAAAAAGAAAATAAAAGTTCTCCCCAAAAGGCACAAATGGATCACAATAGGTATTAAAACATCAGGCGAGAGACTTAAATTTCTTAACAAATTAAAGAAGCAGGGTAACGTTACAGAAAGTTTCAAACTGTATTATAAGCGATACAAACAGATATACAGTAGAATAATACGCGAAGCAAAGAAGCTCCATAACGAAAAATTCATACAGAGCGCAAACAACAAGACTAGGGCCATGTGGTCAGTTGTTAAACAAGAGATTAAACAAGGAAATCAAAATACAAAAAATATTAATCTAGTACATGAGGGGACACTAGTAAATGAGCCCAAACAAATTGCAAATATTTTTAATAATTATTATGCAGATATGGCCAAAAATATAACACCAAGCAAGGGAACAGATAAATGCCCAGGAACATTGCCGCACAGAACACAATGCAATAGTTTATTTTTAAGACCAGTTACAGAAATTGAGTTAGTAAATATAATTAATAGTCTCAAAAATAGAGAATCCTGTGGTATAGATGAAATACCTGATAAAATTGTTAAAAGATCTGGTCTATATATTGTAAAACCACTATGTCATATTATAAACATGTCTTTGTCAACTGGTGTTTTCCCTGACCCACTGAAAATAGCAAAGGTTAAACCCTTATATAAGAAAGGTAGTGTGCATGAAGTTTCTAATTATAGGCCAGTCTCACTTCTCTCAGTATTCTCCAAATTATTTGAAAAGGTAATGCACAAAAGACTGATTGCTTTTCTGACAAAACACAACATAATCTCGAAAAATCAGCATGGCTTTTTGAAAAGAAAATCCACGGTAACAGCATTAACAAATTTTGTAAACAGTGTATATGAATCTGTAGATAGGAAGGAGAAAAATGTTGGTTTATTTTTGGATCTTTCGAAAGCATTCGATACAGTAGATCACCATATTCTGTTAAGAAAGTTAAGTTCAGTAGGAATAAGAGGTGTAGCCTATGAATGGTTCAAATCCTACTTAACACACCGTCAACAGGTTGTTGAAATTACAAAAGTAGATGAAAAAACAAATGACTTTCATACCTCACAGTCCCTCAAAAGATCTATAACATATGGAGTTCCGCAAGGATCAATTCTCGGACCAGTACTTTTTCTGATATACATAAATGATCTAGAGTGTTTTATCAAGAATTGTAATTTAACTTCTTTTGCTGATGATACCAGTATTTTTCTAACCGGGCCAAATTTCTATTCTCTAGATGATAATATAAAACTGGTAACAAATCAGCTAATCAAGTGGTTTGAAGCAAACAGATTAGTAATAAATGCAGAAAAGACAGTGGCTATTTCTTTTCAAAATATACATGGTATCCAAAGTAGTGGCCCTAATATAATACTAAATGATAAATATATTGGTTACTCTGAAATCACAAATCTCATTGGTCTACATCTAGATAAAAACTTGAAGTGGAATATTCACATTAACGAAATTTCTAAAAAACTTAGCAAATTGTGTTTTCCACTGTTTATACTGTCTAAGGTAATGAATAGAGAAGCACTTTTATCCCTGTACTATGCATACTTTCACTGTATCATTTCTTATGGTATAATACTATGGGGGAACTGCGAAAAAGCGATTACCATATTTAGATTACAAAAGAGAGCTATACGTACCATACTAAAGGTAAACAAAAGAACTAGTTGCAGAACACTTTCTCAAGAATTAAAAATATTGCCTCTACCTTGCTTGTATATCCAAGAAATAGTAACCTTTGTTAAATTAAATATCCATTTATACTCCACTAATACACAAACACATAATCATGATACTCGAAGAAAAGAGCAAATAAGTATAATCCCCTATAACACCAGTTTGTTTGGTAAAAGCATTATATATACTGGACTTTGCCTTTATAACAGCCTACCTGAACACCTAAAGAGCATATCTGCACTTCCTAAATTTAAATACTGTGTGAAAAAGTTCCTGTTAGAACATTGTTTTTGTAGTATAGGTGAATTTTTTGAATATGTCAACTACAGATAAATTGTTATTATATTGTACATACCGTTTCTGAATTTTCATTTCTAAACTTGTATTGTGTATATGTTTATTGTATAATTTTTAGTTATAAGTACTTGACGTGTCCTATATCATGTACTATGATCAAAAGGATGAATAAATACAAATACAAAGTATCCATGTCTTTTGAGAGACAATGGCTAGTTCCCAGATTGATTGTCCCATTCACTATTACACAGTAAGATCCTTGAAAATGTTTCTAATGATGAAAACTGTGCTCAAATGAAAATTCATGCAGTATTGCTAGCTTTTTATTTTCATATTAGGGAACACCATATTATAATGCTAGCCCCTGACTATCTCACAAGATGAAAGAAAGTAACAGTTTACATTCCTGTGCTTCTCAACCTCTCATTTAGGAGAAATTAGTGTGAAATGAGCAACGTGTTTTGCATAGTATACAGAACTGTAACTAAATGCAAATATCAGATATCTATTAGGAGACTTCCACTCAGGTGAAGTTGAAATGATAAACAAAAAATATATTGACTGCTTATTTTAGTAGAGAAAAAAGTTTTTAAGCACATCCCATAAAAAGGTGGGGGAAGGATTCAAACTTTGCAGACTATTTTATGAGTCTCTTAGAATCTTTGGAGCAATTTAATTTTGTATAGCAAAGAACTTGATGTAACTTTTTTCTGTTTTGAATAAAGATGTTTTGAATAAAGATATTTTATTATGGCTGGTATTGTGCTTGACCCATTCAACCAAGTTTCCAACACTTCACAAATGCAAAGTGGCTTTATCTATTTGTGCCTGCATCAATGTTTGGCGTAAATGAACACATCATTATCTAGCTATTCAGTATTTGAAACCTTTCAAATGCTGTTGGGGATCGTCATTTTGAACATTTACTGCATTTATGAAATCCATACTCATTGTCAATTTATTTTTCTGTTTAACCGAGAACTTATTATGTTCATAACTCCTTTTTCAGTAGAATAAGTGAAACATAAGATTTAAGCATGAACATGTTGATATGTTCCTAAAAATGAAAGCTAACTATGTAACATATATGGTTTACAACACCAGATACGGTACAGATTATAAATGGTCTCAAAGCTAAGCACAATCCCTAATTACTAGATTGTCATTCTTGTGTCTTTGGCTCACACAAGAACCAATAGCAACAAATAAAAACTAGGAGAAAGGCAAAAAAAAAAAAAAAAAGTGATGTCATTTCGAACCTAGCTCCTGCATCACCATATGCCAACACCTAACCATCTTGCCTTGCTGTCATGTATTCTATGTCACTCGTTGGGAAAGCATTCGTGTATGACCTTGCTAGTATTATATGCATGAAAAATTGTCATTTATTTAAGCTTTTCACAGTTTCTTGGTCCTTAATCAAGGCTCTAAGTATTAATGCTGGGTGCGTATATTACCAAATAGAAGGGCAGAGCTGCAATTAGGCTTTTGTGCTAAATGGGTCAATGTCTTCACTATAGACTATAAACTGCAGGTTGCGCACATAAGAATAAATAGGGGCAGCTGATTCACCTGGTATATTGTATATGTTATACTATAGATACATGTATGCAACTATATATATGTGCTATATATTGCAAATAAGAAGTAGAAAATAAACCATTCATTCATTGTTTAAACTTCTCATGGGTTAAGAAAGACAAAATACACTGTAAATACATAAAATGAAATAATGGGCTTATAGGAAGTATATTTTAGGTATCTAAAAATCAGAGGTCCATTTGTTTATAACATACACATTACGTATTTTCAATCCTAGAAGTATGCTAGATTTTAAAAGATAATAAATTAAATCAAGTGAAATGATTATGTAATGTCTGTTTATGAATGGCTTTAATAAAAAGCTCCAGAAATGACCATTGCAGACCTCTGAGTGCCATAAATGTGATCAATAGTTCAAGCACAAGTTTCTTTTATAATGAAATGAATGCCGGGGTGGAAATGGACACATTTTCACAAAATAATTGCACTAAAAATAAAATGATGCGTATTAATATTATTAAATCCTTTAAACTGCTAATATCAAAATCATAGAGATAATTCCAGCTAGCAAAAGTTCAGGCATATATGAAGTCAGCTCAAGGGATATAAGGAGGGGGTTTATTTTGAAGAAGAAAAATATGCTAACAGAATCCTGGTCACTGTATTCAAAGAACATGTGAGGTACTTTAAACATAAGCAGATTTAAATTTAAAGGCAAGTTGATTAATGACACTAAACAACACTTACTTTTTGAATTTCCAAGAACATGTTTTGGAAGCTACTTTCCTCCATTATCAACTGGATATTGACTGGTTCTCTGAGATGTAGCTGGCAATTTTTTTATCTGAGGAAAATTTAAAAAGTAATTGTTGTTTAGTGTTATTAATTGACTTACCTTTAAATTTAATTTATCACAACAACAGTTTTCAACACTTCCATCAAAGAAAATAAGCAAATTTAACTGTGAGGCCATAGGATGACGAGCTGTGGACTGTGAACAGAGTTTTAAAATGAAATCTACCTATTATTTTTCTGAGGTAATGGTTTTAAAGGCAAACTTTCATAAAACAACTATCTTCTACTGATTATTGTTCTAATGGCTGAATATTATTATTGCGTTGCAGGCAGTGCCCTGTTGCAAGTTACTAGAAAGAAGGAAAAGACAATATGGAGCTGTAGAAAGACAACAGCTGTAAATGCAACCAGCCAAAGCAATAGAGTGTAGAAAAGATTACCTGCTATTAGAGAATGTATGAGATAACCCAACAGCAAAATCAAAGCATACACATATTAAAATAATTATTATATGACAATGAAAATGGAATCACTGGCCTGTAATGAACTTTTGATTGATTTATCATCTATTATATATACAAAAAGGATAGTTACTTATAAAACAATTGTTTAAAGTAAGTAAAGGTAAGCACTAAAACTTGCAGCATATGTATGCACAAATATCTGTAAGGTTCTTCTGTGTTGCAGGCCAACAGAGACTTGCCATATGTAAACACCACTTTGCAGAAAATGTTGATTGAGTCAGTTTTCTAATTTTGCAAAATTAGTCAACAGTTATTATGAAATACAATATTTTCAACTTATATAACCCCACTTTACAGTGCATTCAATACATTTTCTTACAATATGTGCATATAAAGCTATGATTATGAAACTGTTTGTTTTTATGTTTCCACATCATTCCTTCCACAGCCATACTCAGTGAATGCAGCAAGCTTGACTGCACAACTTTGATTGCCATTATTTCATTTAAACTTATTCTACACAGAAAGATGTGGTTTGCACAAGCATTTATGCATTTATTTCTAAAATGAATGTTTATAAACTGTTCAGTAGTGGAATTCAGGAGAAAAAGAGAGGGAAGAGTTTTAAGCTTCCTTTTAACTAATCTGCATTTCTAAACACACACATCTTATTGTACTGCAGTTTAAACTATGATGCAGCTCAACACTTTGTTGTTTTTTTGTCTTTCTATAAATATATTGAATAATATCTTTAATATATTATTTATATATAGACATTTCAAAAGCAGTACAAATAAATTAAATCTCAAACTTCTTTAACTTGCTAATCATAAAAAGGTTACTGGTAATCACCTGATGCTATGCTATAAACTAGGATTTTATGGGAAATTCACGTTCATACATTAAAATAATCACATTGAAACACCTAACAAAACTATTTCTCTCATTCATGATCACAGGAGTTTTACCTTATTTACACTAAGCTTTTAGTATTCCTTTATACAAGTCCCTCACTGATCACAGGAAAATAAAACCAATATAAATGCAAATACACTTTTTTATAGTTCTGTACAAACATAATATTTCAATTTTAATATTTTTACAACATTTACAACAAAAGAATGTAGCTAGCTGCCATATTCTACTTATGATCAAGGTTCAACTTTCTTTTTAAAGTTTCACTACAAAAATAACACAAAAAGAAGCAGTTGCAAATATTGCAGTTATTAAGATAACACTTTGAGTTTAATCAACATAGTACTTGAACTGCTATTGCTAGAAGTGGTATTCTTGCTGTCATTAAAATTTCCCAACTTTATTATAACAAGGACTTTTCCTATGTCCCATACAATACACAATTTAGTCAATCAGCTCAAGGCAATGTACTTATTTATGAAAATCAAAAAATCCATAGCTTTCTTCTGGTCACTGATTTATTTTCTACATACTCAGAAGATAAACACAACATTTTAACGAGCTATGTCAGATAATTATTTTTTAAATAAAATTAATCACTTTTAAACTAGAGCACAATCATTTTTAAATTCACAATGCTTTAGGTTCAATTGAAAATAGAAGTTAATAAGTTATGAAACCAGTCTAAAAAGCATTCTGAATAGTAAAAAATGCTGGAGAAAAAGAATTTATAAAAATGGAGTTTAAAGTTCAACAGTGCTCTACTTAGCTGTAAAGAATATATATAATTGAGTCGAACTAGTACTCAATGCTCCATATATTGCTAGTGTTTACCTAGAACGCATTTTGTTACTACCTTCGTAACATCCTCAGCTGATGTCGACTTATTAAGTTCCCTAATGTCGACTGGAGGATGTTATGAGGGTCCTAATGAAAGACATTCTACATAAAACCTAGCAATATATGGAGCATTGAGTACTGGTTTGACTCAAAATTATATTAATTTTGTGCTTCATTGTATCATAGTCCTTCCTCATAGAAATGTAAAAAATAAATTTATTCCAGTGACCTCATATGACAGAACTGACTTCCTTGAGGAAAATAGTGAAAAGAAAGCTAGCCAGCATATTCCAGTATAGCTTTGAAATTGTTGATACTAAAAACCCAATTGTGTAGCATTAACATACACTGGGCCAGGATTGAACCTGCGACCTTGACATTGAAAGCCAGTATCTAATGAAATGAGCCATCCAGGCCAGTAGCATAAACAAACAGATAAGTACAATAAGAATGCAAACAAACAAATAAAATAAAAAGTTGTCAAATAGTTGCTAAAGTTTTTGCAGATACATATACCTATAAAATCTCTATGTATTACCTTAAGACATATTCCTTAAATTCTTCTGTAGTTAAAATTAAGCTTCAATACCTAATTTACATAAAAAAGGAGGATTTTTTAAACAAACTTTAGAAGTTCTTTATGGAGTAGGCTGTATCCCAAACTAACTTCACTTTTTCAACTAACTTCTTTTAATAAAACTTTAACACATGTACCTATTTTTTCACCACTGTGTAAGGTTTCACGGAAGTTCTTAGCAACGGTTAAATTTAAGATTGTTTCAATAATATGCAATTATATAAAAATTATTTGTGGTTGGTTTATTGACACTCGTCACTTACTTTTTCATATATTTACGAGAGACTAGTTTCAAAGGCCCTGGCCTCCTGAAACTAGTCTCTCGTAAATATATGAAAAAGTAAGTGACGAGTGTCAATAAACCAACCACAAATAATTTTTATATTAATTTTGACGTCACTGTTACTAAATTCCTCCAAACACACATGCAATTATATATTTAAAAAATAAATTTTTTGGCTTTAGGATAGCCATTAATGACATATTAATTTAATAAAAAGTTGAGAATTACCAGAAAATGTCCTGTTGCTGTATTAATAGATAATACAGCTTGCACCAATATTATATCATGGTTTATTCTCAGAATTTTAAGTTAAAAATATCTCTGGCTATTGCCATGATGTAGTTTTTGTAAGGGTGCTGATGACTGAACAGTTGAGCACCCTTATATACAAATCATCATCTAACACCATCAGTACTGGTGTACTATGTGATTCATGACTCAAAGTGTTAAGTCGCATGTGAACAGCAGTTCTAAAAAATCCTTACACCTCTTAAATAAATATTATTGTTATAAACACATAGCTTTGGAAAGTGAATGCTTTTTGAGGATAGAAAAATGTTTCATAACCAGCACATGAGATCTTGCTGATCTGTAGCATTAGGAAATCTGAAAATCTAACTCATTGGTTAAAAAATTAAATCTTAGGTACAATTCAGCTGCAGATCTTATGCACACATGTGTATGAAAACGGGTAGTCATCCAGCTGATAATGGAGATGATATGATGGACAACAGGCTTTCCCCAGCTGGATATTGGTTTTCCTGAACTACAGATAGCTATTTTAGTTTGTCAAATGTATAACGATGATGAGAGGGCACCATTCCTATACATGGACCAAACTGTCCATACCCACACAGAACTCTGTGTATTCCATATCTGGGAATAGTTCCAATCCCTTCCGCATGAGGCAGGACCAATGCTGGACATGAATCGGGATGAATCACAGTATATAAGCAGTAAAACATTGCTATTACTACAGTGCAGTCATTTTATGGCAAGGCCATGGACTGCATGTGTGCACGTTCTGCAGCTGCTTTGAAAATAAATCATGCACAGACATGCTCTCTGGTCTCTCCATAAAACAACCTCACTGTATGTATTTTGTGGTGGTGAGAATACTTATGTATGAGATCAAAACAAGCAACAGGCAGATAGAAAGCAATGAGATCATCATACTGGCTGTAGCTAGAATATCAGTTAAAAGTTAAAATAAAGCATTAAGAAGCAGTCATTTCCTCCTTTGAACTGCATAAATAATTTCTTTGATACTGGCACTTATAAAGCTTTAAAAAGCCTTTTATTTTCTTTACAATGCTTTATGCTTAACATTTTGTGAATTATGTCTTTAGTGTTTCAGCTATGTCATTATACAAAATAAATACTTTGGATATCAAAATTTTGTTTGATTGTAAACACTCATCTAAATGTTTTGTGAAAACCTTCCTGCACTAAAAATAATTCCTTTAATAACATACTCGGAATCACGTCATATCACACCTTCCATTTAGTAATTTTAATTGACATTCTCAGTACTTCTGAAGTTGAACCTTTGATCATAGTTTTAGAAAACAGTAATAATACAAATTATAACTTTAGGTTTCAGTTCAGACTTGTAAGGGCTAGAGTGTAACATTCTAATACATTATTGCACACTTTAGAAAACTGTTTACCTGTTGTAGATCTGTACTCATTTTTTAAATACTGGCGCATTATCTTACTCTTCAGCAATCCTATATTTAAGAATAAATGTATGCATTCAAAATAAACATTGCTGTCACCTTTTTCAGGGGCTTTGGTTAGTGAACCCATTACAATTTGAAGGAACATATAATATTTGTATATGAGAAGCATCATTGCAGCCACTGTGGACAGCTTGACTTTTGCATTTCATCTAGTTTTTTAAGTAATTGTTTTACATGCTGTGAACTCAAATTCTTCAAAATGCATACTGTCTTGGCATAAGCCAGCTCATTTTGTATCTTATTACTTCCTGATCTGTAACTTATGCAAATCATAACTGTCTGTTGTAATACTTATTCTTGTTACAGAGACTGGAGTTCTAAATATTTTCTGTTGATTATGCTGAATCAACATGATATCTATGTTGTGCTGATGAGCTTTTGTGTTATTATTGAATAGTTGTGCTGTACTTACACTTCAACATAGATCCAAAGGTGAAGTAATGTTAATTGTTAATTTTATTGATCTCTATGTATTTGTGATTTGTTTTAAAAAATGTTCAATAAATGTGGCTAAAATTAACTTGATGTGTCTTTATCAAATCCTATATATGCAATATTAGCCTAGATTTATTATAATGGAAGTCCTAGGCAATTTTTATTTTTATATTTAAGGTACTTACACACTTTTGAAGAAGTCATTTAAGTTCAACAGTAATATATCTTTCAGCTTTTAAAAAAAAACTTTCATTTATGACATAATTGACATTTATCAAATAAAAGCTTTCAAATTTGATTTACAATGATGCTCCTCATATAATTTAACTCATAAAAATTAATGAAACATATTCTTGCACTCACATATATCAAGTGAAAAAACAACAAGCATAGCTCAACTTCCAACCGGCAAAATTTTCCAGTTTATGAATGAATTTAGCAGACTGATGTTTAAAAGAATTGACTTGATTACTTTTGCTAAATGTATGTGTACAAAATATGTCAATCATTTTAACAGAAATGTTTATGATGTTTCAGAAAATAAAGCTTGGTGCACAATTGGCTGCAAATAGACTTTATTGTTTTCTAAGGCTTTATCACAATAATTTGGGAATAGGAAATAGAATTAAAAGTTGATCAGTAAATGGATAACATTAACAATTATATATATTCAGATATTTGTTTACAATTGATCAAGAATATTTTTCTTTCCTCTGAATGCAGGTTTGTCGATACTGAAATTGAATATGTAAACAGTTTTAGAAAAGCAATATTGTTAACATTTGTAATTCCTAAATTAAATTAAATATTAACAGCATAAATGAATTTTAGTTAATTGATGGAAATTAATCATTTCTCCACACTAGCCATATATAGGCTAAGATTTTTTATGGATGGAGTCAACATGAAAAAAAATTCAATGCCATGGCCGGGATTTAAACCACGGATCTCCTGGTTTCCGTCCAGTCGCTCTAACCCATTGAGCTACCATGCCAACGTGCTGTCCCGACATTAAATTCTCTATTTGACTCGTACATTTCCCCGGTAAACCACTAGGGGCTCTCGTATCCGAGATACACCATTTGTGGCGACTTACTATCGTAAGTACTTGAGTCCCAGGCTTCATCATTTAACTCTTATTATTTTAGTTAATTGATGGAAATTAATCATTTCTCCACACTAGCCGTATATAGGCTAAGATTTTTGAAATTTTGAAATTGAGAATGCAGGTACACAGCTATCAAGAATTGTCTTGGTTTTTCTCAGGGTGCCACTAGAGAGCTCTAGTGACTGATATAAGCCACAGCTTCCTTCACTTAGTTTACAGTGAAGATAAACGTGCGCAATAAGCATGTAATATCTATGACAGGGAATAGAAAACATGAAATTTCTCCAACTTCTCATTGGCATTCTCAAGCTCTAGATCTTCACAATGATTCTGCTTGCATCTGAAGACCAGCACTTTAATTTTTTTTTCTCATTCTGTTCCTACTTCTAGTCAGTTGTGCACTTAGCATAAACTGAAGCAATACATGGAAAATATATTCTTCTTTTGAACATTGGTGTACTATGTGCATACAATTTCTTGAGCGCTTGACTGTCAAGTCCTCATTTGGTAAGTTTTGCCTAACTCTGTAAACACACATGACAACTTTGAAACATGAAATGTGCTATATACTCTGACATCTAGTGGATAATATGCTACACTTTCACACATGTGCCATTTCATTTTGAGCAATTTTGAGGTTAATTATTAGCTAACCAGTT
This sequence comes from Mantis religiosa, assembly GCA_030765055.1. Lineage (NCBI taxonomy): Eukaryota > Metazoa > Arthropoda > Insecta > Mantodea > Mantidae > Mantis > Mantis religiosa. The sequence goes on along the minus strand of CM060955.1, from coordinate 60,640,061 downwards.
TATAAAAACCTAAGAGCAAAATGCATATTGTGGATGTTATGGCTCTGGAAAGGAGACACACTTATTATTTGCCTACCTCCGTATAACTGTGATCTCAATGAAACTGAAATGGTGTGGGAAAACATAAAAAATGTTTTCAGAGGATGCAATGTTACTGGTGATATGTCAGCCACAAATCTGTGGAAACTTGCTGTACAAGCATTCTCTTCCGTAACTGTGATGGATTGGGAAGGATACTGCAAGAAGGTCCAAGAGTTGGAAATGCAATATTGGAGAAGCAATGGTGTAAGGCAAAATGCAATTGATGAAATTATCATCAACACATCAGAGGATACCAGTGATGAAAGTGACACACCAGATTGGAAATCAAGAATCACAAAGCGAATGAGTGAGTATTGAGAGCTGTCATAATATTTGTTTTCTACCTTTATGTATTTCATAAATAGTAATTGCATAAATACAGCTTATCAGATCAAATTCAATTTACTGTTTGTTCACATATCTCATGCATATCTTCGCTTATCTCACACACTATTTTGCTGAATTGTGTTTTTCTTGGTTGACCACACTATAGAAACAAAAGCACGTAGCTCTCACTTCTTCTCCCTTGCCCGCACTGCACCATAAAACCAGCACTCAAGAAAACATGTGCATATAGTATTAGATTCATCACATTTCAAACATATCTGAACATTTCTAGATGTTACTTTTTTACTATATGTTGTCATTCTATTACATAATTTTTTATCTCTTCAATATATTTTATTAAATTACTGGAAAAGACTTCCTGGAAGTTTAGGGTTGTAATACTGGAGTGAACGCAAATATTTTCATTTTGTCAAACAATTTTCAAACAAATTATATTTTTTTCCCTTGGCTTCACTTTTCTTCCACTGAAAATATTAAGAAAATAAACAAAATACAAAAAAGTGAACACAAGCATTTTTATGCTTGCTAACCAAGTAGAATAACAGAGAATGCACAATGAAATCTCTAGACTTAATCTTCTAAACACAATGGTTTGAAATACATATCCTTTTTCCATACACTGCATCAGTTACAATTAATTTTTTAGCTATATTATGCATAAAGGCTTTTGCATTATTAGCATAAACATTGAAAATAAACTGTTGAAAGAGAACACATTCTAATGAGCACCAAACTTATCTGTTAATCATTTGAACTGCTAGCAATGCTTGTATGCTTGTTTTGTGCAAAAATATGTAGAGCTTTACAATAACAGATCAACACAAATTTACAATGTACAAGCAGTCAGTTTTGTTAACAAAAATAACGATGACCAGAATAAAAAATTATGTTTTATGAAGTAATCAAAAATATTTCTACAGTAATTGATTCATTATATTTATTAACTTAAATTAACAGGCCAAGGTAACCCAAAGCCATTAAAGAGCATCATTCACCCTTTTCTTTTTAAATAAAAATAGAGTATCACTCTACTAAAGAGAAATATAATATTTATATGTCATGTATCAATTTAAAAACTAAGAGCAAGATATCAAAGCACAATCAACTTTGTTTATGAACCAGCAAAAACAAGACAAGAAGTTGTAACCTTCAATAATGTGCTATTCTTGCATACCTGGTGAGATGACTTCCAAATGGAGAGCAGTGCAGTGATCCTTACCACATTTTGATTCAGAGAATGTGCCAGCACACACCGAGGCACCCACGATATACACTTCCACACACACCACCACTTTAGCTGAGAAGTGGATTTAGCACAATAGCTTATTTAAGAGAATGTATGATTGTGTGTAATGTTAGAGAACTATTGCTTGCTGGAAAAGGAAAGTTAACCCTGGACTATGTGGTTCCAGAATCACTTGCATGATGCTGGCTTTTCAAAGCAGCATAGCAGCCTTGGCATACCCGAACTGGCTTGAGGATTCTTAGTCGTGAGATTTCAGACTCAAATCTACTACATCTGCAAATCAATAGTAAATTATTATAATTAAAATAATTATAATTATCAGTGTGTGGAATTTTAATTGTAATACAACCTCAATTATCTATCATGAGGTAAGCATTTGGTTCAATAATCGTCATCTTTCATAATGAATATAACTAAACTTGTTTTTGAACAAAAGCCTATGTCAGCACAGAAACAATTACTACATTTCAATGACAAATTGAAATCAATTTGAGTACGTTATCAATCACCAGTAGTGAGGAATGACTTATTTTGGGAGTTACAAGTAACAATGACGATCACTTACACTAAATTTCCATAATTGATAGTACCAGGTGAGTCAGCTGCCCTTATTCTAGAGTTTTATGAAATCTGCACTTTATTTCATTTCATTTTATTTCATCCATATGATCCAAAATACATAGGATATGTCAACAGGTTTAGCAAATACAATGTGTACATAACAATATAAAAATAATAAAAATAATAGAGTAGACTGGGTTTTCTACGAGATACTTTTTAATTGCTTTAAGTTTAATTTTTTCTTCTGTTATCTGTTTTATTTGATTCGGTAAATGATTGTACAATTCTTTAGAAATACTTTCTATATTTTCGTTACTTAATGTTCCTCTTAATCTGTTTAAGAAATAATTTTGTTTTAAGTTTATTAAATTTATTGGGAGTCGATTAATGACACTAAACAACACTTACATTTAAATTTTCCCGGAACTAGTTTCAGAGGCCTTCCCTCTATCATCAGCCGGACATCGACTCATCAATGTCCGGCTGAGGATAGAGGGAAGGCCTCTGAAACTAGTTCCGGGAAAATTTAAAAGTAAGTGTTGTTTAGTGTCATTAATCGACTCCCAATAAATTTAATCCATCTTTTTTAGTTTACAAATTATTCTGATGGCATATTTCTGGAGTTTTAATATTCTTATCATTACTTTTTTTCTGCACATTTCCCCATAATACCACCCCATAGCATAAATGAGAGTGTATGACTGCATAGTAAATTTGTATCAGAGTTTCTCTATCCATTTGTTGTGCTGCCTGTTTTAAAATATACAGCACCATATTTATTTTCTTTACAATTTTTTCAATGTGTTGTTTCCAATTTAGTTTGTTATCTATTATTAGTCCAAGGAAGTTTACTTCTTGTATTTTTTTATTATCTAATGTTAATTGCATATGTGATTGGATTTCTTTGTTTAAGGTGATTTGCATCCATTCTGTTTTATACTCCAACATGAAAACATCAACCCCATTACTAGGTTCTACCCACGTATTTAACATGGATGTTAAACACTCAATGAAATTAGTACTAATATAGATGATATCGCATTGCCTGTAGTATATTCGTAATTAGACAGCTGACGTTTGCATGTCTGCAAATGGAACCAGTGAACACTATATGTTAAATGGGATGTTTGCCTCACATGTTACTGGATAGTTCAGTTAGAATGAGTGCAAAACAACAATGTCATCTGTCTGCTGTAATGGTAGTTCGAATCCACTGCCTAGGTATACTAATTTATTTACCACATAATACTCATGGTTTGTTAAGTATTATTCTGAAAATTATTATTTTTATTTTTAATTGTTTTATTTATATTTTATGGTACTGTTTGATGTTTCATTATTAGTGAACTACAAGTAGGTAGTTGTTTAAACATGCCTATAGGTAGGTGCAACTGAAATAAGGCTCATTTATACACATTTGAACACAGAAAACAAGGAAATTACTGTATCAGAATTTAACATGGAAGTTAAACACAATTTTTCAGACATAGAATTACTGTGCTATTAAAAATGTCATTTCAAATTGGTATGTTCTGTGGCACTGGAATGACCCTTTTTCTATTCCTGAAATACAATTCCTCTAACGAAGCAAGTGTTTGAACTGATATCCTTCTTGGGTAATGCACGCCCTAAGGGACTTTATAATTAGATTGTGAATTTGGTTTCCAAGTTTTGATGAACATAAAAAAAATAATTATCATGCTGAGACTCAAACCTGTGTCATTGGGGAGGGGGGTTAGGACAAAGGAGAGGTCATAATCCTATTCAGCTAATTTCGCGACTTGACTGAAAGCCCGTTCCACATTCAGTAGTACGACTCGTATGCCTGGCGCTATGCCATGGCCACCTCGTGAGTTTTCGTGCTTGATTTAGCCTCTTAAGACAGTTTTAATCATTTGCTGGGCAGTTTAATACTATTACTTAAATGGCAAAAGCTCTTATGCACGTTAACTGAGATGCACGATAGTTTACGAAAACATGTAAATAAACCATTGATTAATAATATGTTCATTTTGACTGTACAGGTCCATGATGGATGAGGCATATCTCCAATTTATTTCTAAATTTTGGCAGCCAACCCCTGCTCTAAGTACAAGAATCTGCCATTTTCTTTTTAGCTGACGTTAGTGTACTCCTATTATAGTTCCTTTTTTTCTGTGGCATTTACTGAATTACGTTGCTATGTATACTCTAGTAAAAAGTTTGTAAAATTGGCGGGAAACCAGGATTTCCTTTCAGTAAAGGAGTCGTATTTTTTTGAGGTGTACTTTAGTGAACAGAACATTTTGTCGCTTAAGCCGCTATTCCTTTGAATTTTGCGCATACCTCTCTCTAAGAACGTCAAGCAATACAGTGCAAAACTGGACTAAGGCGCACATGCCGTTTGATGGGTGGCCTACCTTCCAAAACAGTAAGGCGCAGCTGACTTACATGGTATAAGAAATGGTAAGCAAAGTACTAAATGGTTTTGAACAGCAAGATTTCATTAAAAAATATAAACAAAGAGAAAATCTATTTGCATAACCTTTCTGGTAACAAATTTTTCAATCCTCTTTGAAATTAGGTATTTACATAGTGAGATTAATTCCAATGAAAGCATGGTAAGGGCAAAGAGCATATCCTGTGTTGAAACATGTTTATTTTTTTTCAGAATAGAGAAATTGTGTTTCTGTTTCACACATGTCACAGAGATAGCAAGCAAAACTGATTTTCTCAGATATGCCATACCAGAAAGATAAGAAAGAGATTTAGTTAGTAGAAGATGGAATGTCCCTCTACCGCTGCCCCTTTGCAATTTCACACTGCACTATTAGAGGCTTTACAAACATGGTTTTCACAGACAAACATACAAGGCCTCTACAGATAACAAAGATTTTCAAAAGTCTTGGAGAAGAAAACTATCACTCTTAATTTGACGGATTGCTGATTACAACACTGTCAGGGGTAGAGCTAACTTTTTTTTTTAAAATTAATTAATTAATTTTTTATTTATGCTATTCCATGTGCAAATGAGCCTGTCCGGTGTTCAGCCTTGGCTCTGCACCAGTCATATTAATATTTTACAATGTTTTTTTAATTCTAATTAGTTATAACATTTATGCTTTCTTATTTGATTCTATTTACTGTCAATAACCATTTGTTTTTCACTTTATGTAAGAATTGTCCAATCATCTTACTATCTTTTCGAAACATTTTAGCTACAGCTCTATTTCTAACTTGGACCATTTCTTACTAGTATACTTTCTCCAAACTTCAGTTCCTTTACATTTAAATATTATATGTTGCATATCCTCATTTCTCCCACATATGGGACAATGATTTTGTCCCTCTGCTTTCACCCATGCAATGCCTTCTTGCTCCTCTTTATTTGTCACATCTATGTGCTTTTCCCTTCCCCAGGCCTCCTTCAGTGATATAGAGAAAACTAAGACCTCTTCTCAGCTATTTCACGAAATATTTTTAATTTCTATGTCTTAAAATCTTTTTCTTGCCGATTTCCAGGTATTATTCACGTTATGTTCTCTTCTTCTCCACATTTCCCCTAACCCATTGCTCTCCAAGTTATTTCTAAGAAGTCTACCCATCCCTTGTTCTTCAGATCTTTTTTCTTGGTACATTGTTGCAATCAGGATTGTAAGGGGGGGGGGGTGAAGGACTTACAAACCTAATCAACTGGGGGTGTAGCTACTGAAAGGACAAGGCAGCAGATGGTAGAGCTAACAGGTCAAAGGGTAGTGACATAATTAGAGTTAAATTAAAGTGATTGGTTCCCAACAACATTGGCAAATATATTCCAAAGATTGGAGAAGTCAAATCAAACAAAGAAGAGATAAAGGGTGCAATCAAGACATTAAATCAATTAATACATAATAAATAAATATTACCTTTTATGTAGAGTAGAATAGAGTTCTGAACAAGAGGTGGCTGGTTCACTCTGATGTGTTAAGTCTTGTAGAAGTATCAACAAGTTCAATGATAATACTAGTTTTTTTTTGTTGTGTGTAATTTATGTCCTCCAACGTTAAGTCATATCGGACGATGACTGGAATGGGTGAAATGATGTTCAAATGAGCCCAGGGTCAATAGAGCTTAGAGTTACCCGACATTCCTCTTTCAGGATAAGGGAAACCCCCAGAAAAACCTTATCCAGGTAACTCAACCTGACCGAGATTCGAACTCGGGACCTCTTGAATGTGAGGCAGACACTCTAAAACCATGCTACCGAGGCTGGCATGATAATACTAGGGCAACAGCATCCGACTAACAATGATCTCACCAACTCCTCCTTACTGGCTGTAATGTTTAAACAGAACTGGCTTCCAAAATGTCTGCTATCATACGAGTCAGTGGTTCATAACAGAAGGTTTACATCCTATGGTGCAATATTATGCAACCCAAGAATGACCCTTCTTAAATTTTAATGTTGAATCATCAAGAAGCATGAGCTGGCAGTTCAATACCCACTGCTTACTCTAATCACTGAGTCATCCAACCTGTCTCAACTTGTTAACTCCTGCTGAACCCTGGAGCTTAACATGAAATGAAATGTGAACCTCCAATAATTAAAATATTTCCCAAATCTTGTTCAGACCTTATATACAACAATATTATACATCATTTTAGCAAATTCCTTTCTTCCAGATTCAATATTCTATGCCAAAATTTCAATGCCCTTTCATAATCTTTCTTTTTCTTGCCACTCTACACATCTCTATTTGTGCACCATCTTTCTACACCATTCTTATGCCATTCCTGCATATTGAATATTATCTGCATTTCCATGTTAAATTCATTACGTACTAATATAGGTTAAAATGCAAACTGGACCTTTGGTGAAGGGCAAAATCTAAAACATAGATGGTAGTTTGTAATTCTGTATATTAGGTGAAGTTTATGGGGTTAGCATGCTATAGTTTTGTAAAGAATATGTAACATTAACAATAAAATAATATTATTTCACCATTTTCTGACAGATTTATTGTTTCTTCACAAAATACTGTAGCATGAAAGAGAGGCAAAACAAAAAAGATCCAAAAGCTGTATTTCAGAAGACTGGCAATACATGTGTTAAAGAAGTCAAGATTGGTGGGAATGTATACTTCACTTTCATGTTAAGACAGAAGAGTGGCTAGAAATTTTTCATATGAGCCAAAGCAGCTTTAAATTCATATTCTAGAAATCCGAATCATATTTATAGCACAGGAGTCTTAATTACAGTAGAAAAATAAAGATGCAAAATAAATGTATTACAAAGCATACAGTACTTTCTAAGAATCAAAACCAAAATTCAGTATGATCTGAGTGTGCATTTCCATGCAGAAACAACACAAAATATGTGCTCAAATCAATTTCTATTCCCAATCAAAATGTGTTAAATGTTACAAACTGAATACAGGAAACAGAAATTGCATTTTAGTCAAAAGGTTGCTGTGATGCCTTCAGTTGTGTATTATTTAAGGGAGTTGCTGACATGACGTTGTCGAGGTAAGACGTGTTGCAGCGGTGCTTACGATCGGGAAAAACATGGGTGTGCAACTGGAGCTATATAGGGCCAGAATCGGGTGTTTTCGCTCCAAGAAATGTTTGGTGAAGAACAATTTTGCCAACAATGGAACGAGAGATGCTGCATGTCCATTTTGGACTGGATCTGCAACGAGGATGCTGGAAGAGATACTGAAAAAGATGGAGAAACTGAATAAAATAGAGGTGATAGACAAGAAATTAGATAGAATGGAGGAAAGGAGAAAAGAATTGAAGGAAAAATAGCTGAAAAGATTGCAGAGATGAATGTTTTGCTAGAACGGAAAAATGATAAAATGGAGAAAGAACAAAGAGAATGTGACCGGAGAATAGACGCAATAGAAAGAGCAGAGTATAGAAGAAGAAAACAAAATCTGGTGGTATTTGGAATGAAAGAAAATCGAGATGGCAGAACCTGGGAGCAGATAGAGGAGCTCTTCCAAGATAAGCTAGGAATTGCATTAACTGGATGGAAGATCGTGGACACGTACAGGATTGGAAGAATGGGAAGAGGACCAAGGCCGATTGTAGTGAAATTGGCTACGACAAAGATGAAATGGAAAATAATACAGAAAACAAGTCAACTGAAAGGATCAAATATTTTTATTGAACAAGACTATACAAAAAAGGAGCAAGAATCAATTAGAAGAATGAAGGAGGCCCGGGCTGGCAGGAAAAAAGCATTCTTTACAGGCCTGAAACTCTACGCAGAACGCAAAGATTGGAGCCTTGCACTGCAGAAAATGAACAGAGAACATGGAAGGAATGCGTCGAATCTGCAAAATCGAAACATACGGGCAGGTCAACAACATGAAGAATGAGCGCTAGATAGGAATATTACAACCGAGCAGACATCAGAAGGGGAGGAAAGGACGTTAACCATTGGAGGGGAAGAGGCCAGAGATGGAGGGGAAGACAAGAGACATGAACAGGAAGAAGACAGCGTAGCGCTGTCACAGAAGGATGGGACAGAAGAGAGAGGAAACATAGCGATGAATGTGGCAAGTGTGCACGTGGTCGAGCAAAGTGAATCATTAAGGCTGTCGAGTGCGAGTGAGTTAAATGAAATGATGGAAAGAGGGGAGTTGGTAGTAGTGGGGAGAGTGGATCACAGTAGTGTTCAACCAAGAAGTGGAGGGAGAGAGACGATGACAAAGCGAGTAACACGACAATAGAAATTAGTGGCTAAAGAAGGCAAACTTTCCTTCGTTTCAGGAAATAAATAGCAAAAGATGTTAAAGCTGATGTTCTGGAACGCAGCGGGTTTGAAAAGTAAGATGATTAATGGAGAGTTGTAGAATAAAACAGCTGGGCAAGGCATAGTTGGAATTGCAGAAACGTGGCTAGGAAATAACGAGTTAATACACTTAAGAGGTTTTAGTTATATAAGCACTGAGGGCCACTAAAAGGAAAGAGAGGGAGAGCATCAGGAGGAGTTGGAGCATTCGTTAGCTCAGAGTTACTCAATAGTAAGAGAATAGAGGCAATAATAAAGGATGATAGGAATGTAACCTGGTTAATAATCAAGAAAGGCCCAGAAATAGAACATAGTCTAGGAATAGGAATAGTTTATAACCCTCCCACAACATCAAGCTTTTTTGACAACAGAACATTTAATAAACTAGAGGACGATATGGGGGAGCTAAGGCACAAATTTCAGGGCATAGTGTTTTTATTAATGGGGGATTTCAATGCTAGAATAGGCGAAGAGAAAATTAAATTAATAAGGCATGATGGTGAAATAGGTAGAGAGAAACCACATGAATGGGTAAGGAGTAGCAAAGACAAGGTACTCAACAAAGAGGGGGCAAAGTTGCTCCATTTCTGTAAATTGAATAATTTGTTTATATGTAATGGGGCAGTAAAAGGGGATGAGGATGGCGAATACACATTTGCAAATAACAAAGGTCAAAGTGTGGCTGACTATATCTTGTGTAGCGAGGAGCTCATTGAAAAAATGAATAATTTCAAAATAACAAATGAAATACTGAGTAGTGGCCACTTCCCGTTAGGGATAGGAATAGGATTGATAGAAGAAAATGAGAGAAAGGAGGAGGGTGAGCTTAAAGTAGTGAATGCATTTAGATGGAGGGAAGAAATGAAGGAGGAATTCCTAACTGAAATAAACTCAGAAATATCAAAAATAATAAGAATAGGCATAGAGGTTGCATTGAATGAAAACAATATAGAAAGAGGCTAATGAAACTAATAGTTACAAGGGCAGGGATAAAATTGAAAGTAAAAGGGAAAATGAAACAAATAAGTAATGGCTGGTTTGATGAGGACTGCGGTAGAGCAAGAAGGGAAGTTAAGTTAATTGGGAGTCGATTAATAACACAATCGACTCCCAATTAACTTAATTTATACAACAACACTGTTTTCAACACTTCCATGAAAGGATTTATAAGAAGGGAAGTGTTTAAAAACCTGGCTTGTTGGAGAACGGGGGAGGGTAGAGATAGGATGATTATGGTAATAAGTAGAGAAGCATACAAGAAATTATTAGAACAAAAAAAGAGCGAGTTGCAGGATAGTATTCGAAAGAAAATGAAGGATGCCATACAACAAAAAGATAATAATAAAATATGGGGTATGATGAGTGAAATGAAGGGGGGTGAAAAATGAGATAACATTACAGGAATGGCTGAAGTACTTTAAAGACCTAGTTGCAGAAAGGGAGTGGATAAATAGAGATAATATACAGTTGGGCAACATGAGGATAGACGATGAGATATTAGACAGAGAAATTACTCAAACAGAAGTTTTTCAACAAATAAGAAGCTTAAGGGGTGGTAAAGCAGTGGGCATGGATGGAATGTCAGGGGAGTTTTGGAAGAGATATGGTGAAACACCAAGTGGATTAAAGAATATAACTAATTTATTTAATAAGATGAAAGATAGTAGGAAATTAACTGACTGCTGGAAAACAAGTGTGATTGTACCAATATTTACATGAAAGGGGAGTGTGAATAGGCCAGAGAATTACAGGGGGATAAGCTTACTATCTATAATTGGGAAAATGTATATGGGTATACTAGCGGACAGACTAATGGATTGGGCGGAAAGAGAAAATAAAATATCAAAATTTCAAGCTGAATATAGGAGAAAAAGACAAACTATAGATAATGTATTTATAATCAAGATGTTAATTGTTAAATACTTGGACAGGAAAAGGGGCAGATTGTATATGCTTTCTGTGGATTTTGAGAAAGCATTTGATATGATAAACAGGGGGGTTTTAAAATGGAAATTAAGAAGAAAAGGGGTGAGTATGAAGTTTATAAACGAAATTGATAAAATTTATAGTGGGGTGAAACTCAGAATAAGATGTGGGTTGAATGTATTATCAGAAGAAGGCGAACAGAAGTTAGGCTTAAGACAGGGGTGCAAATTGAGTCCTATACTATTCAATTTATTTATAGATGACATAATAGAGAGGGTTAAGGAAAGCAATGCCCATTGTCCAACAATAATGAACAAAGAGATCCCTGGTTTATTGTATGCGGATGATTTTAAATGATAGGAGCAATTTCTGTAATAGGTCTACAAATATCAATTGAGGCACTCAATAGGTTTTGCGCTGACTGGGAACTAAGAATGAACAGCAAAAAATAAAAAATAATGGTATTCAAAAGAGGATCGATACTTAGGAAAGGATAGGAATGGTTCATAGGAGACTAAAATGTAGAAATGGTAAACAAGTATGACTATTTAGGTGTAAGGATGTGTAGCAGTGGAGGATAGGCTGCACAAGCCAGAAAAGTGATAACTAATGGCAGGTCGGCAATGTCAGGGATAAGAATATGTAAACATAAACTGGAGATGTCAGTTAGATGGTTAGAAAGAATGTATGAAGCGATCGTTGAAGCCAGAACAAAGTATGCAGTGGAGGTATGGAGCACATCCGAAATAGGTACAAAATTAGACCAAATGTATGGATTATTTTGCAAAGAACTACTAGGGCTGCCAAAATCGGCACCAAGAGGTGGCATTACTAGAGCTAGGTAATACAAAAAGGAGGGGAATAATAATAGAGAGAATATTGAAATTCTGGTATAAGTGTATTAAAGGGCAGAAAGGGGAATTATTGAATCTGTGTATGAAGCAACAGAAAAGCATTAAAAATACAAATAGTTGGTGGTCGAAATTGGAAAGAATGATATTAAAGATAGGCATGGGAGATCTATTGAGAGCATAGGAGACAAACTATACCTGTTTTTGGAAGGAAGTGAGAACCAGAGTACAGGACATAGATAGGCAGGAGATATGGGAAAGTATAGAAGAAAGGAAATCTTTGAAATTTTATAAGCAATTAAAGACAGAATGGTAGGGCAAAATATAAAGATCAATGTGGCAAAACTGAAAGAGAAGGCATACTTAAAGGGGTTGAGAAGTAATGAGGCAGGAATACATGAATTTTGTGGAGATGAAGAAAGCACTGTTCATTACCTGATAGAATGTAAGGAGCTAACAAATTACAGGAGAAAAATATGGGATAAGAAATGGGACAGTGTAAGTAAAGAGATATTGGTGGTAGGCATGCTAACGGGGATGGGAGAAAAGAAAAATAGATGTATAGGAGATTTCTTATATAGGATAAGATAAAAGTGGATTAGGATAAAAGAAGTAAAGGTCAGGAAGAAATGGCATCAAGCTGCTCAGGAAAACCAAAGGCTTATAGCCAGGGGACCTGAGTCAGCAAGTAAATCTAGGGTCAGCAATTTTATGTATCTGTACAGGAGGCATTATTTAAGACTTAGTTTCAAATCACAAAACTATCATCAGAGTATAGTGCATAGTGATATAAAGTGCCGTTGATGCCTAGAGATTTACCTACAAAACTGACCACAAATAAATGAAACTGAGTAAATTTACATACTGGATTATTTTACAGACCAAGTCTATTATCTCTTACCGCAAAGTTCTGTTCTGCAGTCAACAATCACCTTTATTGGCATTTTTCAAAATTTACAAGAAATGTAAATATACATTGCATACACAAGATATCCACCAATTTTCAATATGTATATTCTGAGGGTGGGGAGGGTGGATTTGTAATTGGAGAAATATGGTAGTTTCAGAACTTTCTGTGCTATTTTTAAATAATTTTGTAATATTTTACACTGCCTTTTTACACATTTTAAAGTATGTTATATATAATTTTCTAAGCTTGCAAGAGGTAGTCTAATTCATATTCCAATGTCTTATGCATTTTGTCTTCAAAATGTATCAATCTGAACATAATTAAGAAATAATAATATGTTAAAAGGAGGCTTACTTTGAACAGAAAACTTGGCCACAGTTACGGCAGTGGTGTCTTCTCTCATATAGTGTGAACCTCACTCCACAGCCTACACAGGTATCTGCACCCTCATCCTTCAGCCAATGATCCGCCACTGCTCTTCCAGGTTGATCAGAAACACTCCATGAAAATACTCGTCCTCTTGTATCACCTACATATACAGTGCGATGATCTCTGGAAAATGTACCATGTTGTGAAGTTTGATATTCCATTGACTTACAAAGAAGACCATGAGCATATTAAAAAGACAGAAACATTAAATAGAGAAATAAATTGACAGAATAGAATAGAAATAGAACAAAATAAAACAAAATTTATATTACGATATGCTGTCACTGAACCATGCTGAAAAATAAATTGATGTTTTTCACAAAAAGATAAAAATGTGCTAAGCTTAATTTTGTTGTCCCTGTAGTGATGAATATGGTTTTATGTGGCAAGATAGGATAAACTCAATGGGTAAGATTGACTGGACGGAAACCAGGAGATCTGTGGTTCAAATCCCGACCATGGCATTGAATTTTTCAAGTTGACTCTATCCATCAAAAACCTTAGCCTATATATGGCTAGTGTGAAGAAATGATTAATTTCCACCAATTAAGATAAACTTACCTTGATACAGCAAGGGCAGTGATAGAAGCAGGTTCTGCATTGTCCTTCCGGTCATAAGCTGTGTGCATAGTTAATTTGCTACGGAACACAAGCTGCCGCTGCCATTTAAAACCTGCAAACAAACAGAGGTTTAATATACTGTTCTGAAAACTTGACTACCTCATTTGCTAATGACTGTGGGATGGCCAGATAATTTGAGATGTCACAGAATTACACTTTTGCATTTCTGTAAATAATGTTTTCCATCATTTATACCTTGTTTTATAGTGTCATCAACATTTATGCTTATAATTATTTTTAACCATATTTATGCTTGCTTGCAAGGCCTATAGATTCTTTATGAGAAAGAGAATGAAGAGCTATAAATATTAAAGAGCATCGCTGGAAATGCAAGGATTTTAGCAATGTAAACTAATGATAGGACAACGACAAATAAATAATTCGGAAAATAAATGCAAGACAGCATTGTCCGTTATAAACTCGGTAAGGAAATTAAAGTCAAACAGAATTGAGACGGTTGGCGAGTTGATAACACCAGATGGTTTCATTACATTTTTTATAGAATCGGTTAATGAAATAAGACTAAAGATTAATTCAAGTTGTAATATGACTTTGAGCTTTATGAGAGAGATGCCTATAAAAATGATGTAATAACAGAGGAATTTATATTTAGTAAGGTGACATGTAATGATGTAGAAAGAGTAACAATGAGACATAAAAATTTGAGTGCAAACGACATCTATGGCTTTACAAATAATGTTGTTAAGGAAATAATACACATCATTTTAATTCCTTTAACCTTCTGTATTAACAGATGTATTGAAGAAGGTATTTTTCTGAAAGTTTTAAAATGTTTAAAGGAACTCCAATATATAAAAAAGGAAAAAAAGATAAATCTAGTAATTACAGGCCAATATCAGTAATTCCCATAATAGCAAAAATCTTTGAATGTCTTATAAAATATAAACTACAGAATTATTTTGTGGCTCAAAATTTGTTTTCAAATAGTCAGTTTGGATATCGCAAGGTAAAATTGACCATACTTGCAGTAGACTCACGTGTACAATTAATCCACCAAGCATTTGAAGGTGGCGATTTTGCACATACGATACTATGTGATCTAAGTAAAGCCTTTGACTGTGTGAAACATGATGTTTTGTTAAAGAAATTAGAAATTTATGGCATAAGAAACTCAAATGTAAAAATCTAAGTCTTATCTGGAAAATCGACAGCAAATTGTATCGGTAGGAGGGAAAGAATCTCGGATATTAGAAGTAAAGACAGGTGTTCCCCAAGGATCAGTTTTGGGTCCTTTGCTCTTTTTAATTATGATAAATGATGTCTCAAAATGCTTATCTCATGCAGTAGTATATGCTGATGATACATATTTTCTTAGCACTCACAAAGATTACAAAACACTGTTACAACTAGCAAAAACAACAATAGAAAAATCACAACTCTGGTTCAAAAGCAATGGGTTTTACATGAATGAAAGAAAAACACAGAGTATTTTATTTACCTTAAAAATGTTGAATAAGAAATAAGTCTAAATGAAACAGTTAAACTCTTAGGAGTAATTATAGACAAAAAACTAACCTGGAATCCACATATAGACCAAGTGTGTAAAAAATTGTCTTCAGTGGTATTTTTGTTAGCAAATTTAAAAAGAGTAGTTTCAGAAAAATTTGTATTTATGTCTTATTACTCGTTTTTTCAGTGTTTTTAGATCTGGATTAGTTCTATGGGGTAGCAATTCTAGAATAGATAAATTTTAAAAATTCAAAAATAGATTGTTAGAATACTGACAAATTCAAACAAAACTGAACACTGCATACCATTATTTGTTAAATTAGGAATTCCAACATATCCATGACCTACTGATTAACATCAAAGAGGACCTACAGGATTATAAAACTAGAAATGAAATACATAAATACAAGACAAGAAATAATAAAGTACTTGATATGCCATACTATAGATTGGAAAAATCATTTAACAACCACAAAGTAATTGGTATAAAAGTTTTGAATACACTTCCACAAGAAATAAGGAGTTTGAATGTTCTAGCGTTTAAGAATAGATTGCACAAATGGCTGATAAGAAATCTGTTTTACTGTTTGCATGAGTTTTATGAAAAAAACAAGAGGGAACTATTCTTTAGTAGTTTGTGTGTGTGTGTGTGTGTGTGTGTGTGTGTGTGTGTGTGTGTGTGTGTGTGTGTGTGTCTGTGTGTGTCTGTGTCTGTCTGTCTGTGTCTGTCTGTCTGTGTCTGTCTGTGTCTGTCTCTGTCTGTGTCTGTCTGTCTCTGTCTGTGTCTGTCTGTCTCTGTCTGTCTCTGTCTGTGTCTGTCTGTCTCTGTCTGTGTCTGTCTGTCTCTGTCTGTGTCTGTCTGTCTCTGTGTCTGTGTGTGTGTGTGTGTGTGTGTGTGTGTGTGTGTGTGTGTGTGTGTGTGTGTGTGTGTGTGTGTATGTGTGTGCGCGAGTGCGTGCGTGCGCGTGCATGTGCGTGTGTGTATGTGTGTCCATGTGTGTGCGTTAAGTGTTTATGTATATAATTTATTTATATTTCTATTCTGGATGACGAAGTCTATTGTAATTGTTTGCAATTACCAAATTACAATAAATAAGATTAAAAAAAAATCAGTAAATGGAAACATTATTTTGGAAATGAATGAAACTAGGACATACAAATGGTTAATTAACCCCTATTAATTGTTCTTTCATAGCAGCTACATTATGCACCAATGAATACTTTCAAATTAAATCTGCAGTGAGTTTAATTAAAAGCCTTGAATTAAAGTTCTTACATCAGCACTGCAAGTTACCTATAAAGTATGATTTCCCAGAGTAATTGAGATTGTCATGGGGGTTTGTCCTATATTATTTGAATGAAATCAGAGAACTTCATTACACTTAAGGATTTTATCATGGTAGCTTAGCAACAGAAGACTGGCATGAAAAGTGAATCTCAGTCATGGCCTTAAAGTTTCCAAATTTACTTCAACTTTCCAACATTGGAATACAGGCTGAGAAGAAGATTAAAAGAGACAAGCATTGATGTGGCAATGAACATGACATCAACCAGCTCATGTCATCCATGATATGGTGTCAGCATGGAAGTGGACTGTGAAAAAAGGAAATGAACAATAGTGTGTAAGCAATAGTAGTAATGATAGTATTAATAGAAATGTAAGTAGTGTACTACACATTTTGTAATTCAACGGGCTGCCCACCAATTAATGGCCTGGGCCAAATACTGGTGATCAGCTCAACAATTGTAATAGCTTAGTACACAAATAAATTTAAAAAAAAATGGTGTCAGCATGGTTGTGCCTTCCCAATTCACTCTGAGTAAAACCTGAAAGAATGTAAAGAAACCTGCAACATTGCCTGTAAGAGGGAGAAAAATTAATTTTTTTAAGCACTGACAAGTGACTGACACCTCTGACCTTGAATGCTCATAACTACACAAAAACATGCTTAGAATAACAATCGATCATAATCAAAACTGTGGTCCGTGTCACTTCCATGCAAAACGTTGCATTCTGCTTCAGTGATATATAATAGAGAGACATAAAGTAACAAGATATCAATACCATAAAAGGGAAATTATATGTAATTCAATGAAGTCAGGGTGTAATTACATTTTCAATCAACAGTGCTAAAAACCCTCTGCTTAAGGTACTTGTAATAGTGCAAAACACACATATAATACACACCTGACAGTGATTATATTAGTCTTCAAATTACAGATGCAGGACTTTGAAAAAGATATTAAAACAAAGAGTAAGAGAACAATGTTTACACCTCAATAAAGTCACGTTATCATATTCCAAATCACCACACATTCATGCAGTCCAAAATAAAAAAACTACAATAATTACATTTGCAAATGATAAGGGTATGTCAATGTCATAACCTGCATTTCGCCAAGCATATTGCAACACAGGCTTATACTTTTATGCAGCAAACTGATTGTAAATTACAGAGTGAAGTTTGATGATGAAATAACGATTATGTTAGTATATTGCAGTCTTACAAAATCAGCAACCCTTGTGATATACAGCTTATACTGCTAATAGAGCTTATAATGGTGTCAGTAGACAAGTGTGCAGTTTTGCATGGAAATAATACAGACCACTGTTGTTTTAATGCTGTTTGTTATTCTAAGCATATTTTTGTGCGGTTGCAAGCATTCGAGGTCAAAGATGTCCCATGTGAGACTGAAAGCTAATAGTCCAAAGTTCCATGACATGAAAGTATGTCACATATCCCATTGAAACTAAATTCAAGTCAACCTCCTTAGGCAACATATTCAATGTCTTTCAAGGTTCTTTGACTTAACTCTTTGAAGAAACGGAAGGACTATCAATGGTCCATAGTAGGTACTTCAAGATACCAGTGTAACTGAAGAATCCTGTTAAAAGGCCATCTGGGCTTCTTGAGTGACAATGTGAAAATTCACACTGCAGCCGGATGGTGCACATCAGTCGGAAGAATGTAGAAATATTTCCTTCTTTCCTGTTTTAAAGAAAGCACTAAAACAGCAATGTTTTGTAACCACAGCAAACACTGAAATATCAACCAGGTATCGGGTTGTCTCATAAATTCGTTCGTTTCTTGTTACGTGTTTACGACTAAGAACTCCTGAGAACACTGCATGCCCCCATTACTTTTACGTCAAAGAAGTTGCCTAACAATATGGGGTTTGTTTACAAATACAATAACTGAAAAGAATGCTATGAACACAAACCACAGCGACCTCACGGCCAAAGGTAAATAGGTGAACTTATGTAAGAATTGGTAACCAAACTTGAGTACCAGTTTGTGGATGCAACAGTGTGGAGTTGTAACTTGTGAATGTTAATATGGAAGTCAAGAAGGAACATTTTCGACATTTAATGCTGTTTTATTACCGTAAAGGTAAAACAGCCTCACAAACTCAACGGAAAATTTGTGCTGTTTATGGAGAAGATGCAGTGACGAATCGGGCATGTCAAAAATGGTTTACTCGATCTCGAGCTGGGAACTTCTCTGTGAAAGACAAACCTCGTTCTGGACGACCTGTGGTTACAGATGAGAAAAGGATAAAGGACATGATTACGAACAACCCCAGAATAACAACTCGGGAGGTACGTCAGGAGCTAAACTTATCTCATGCAACTGTAGCCAGGCACCTAAAGAAACTTGGTTACGTAAATCTTCGGGATATATGGGTTCCTCATGAACTGAGTGAACAAAATTTAGTTCAGCGTGTTTCCATTGATAAGACGCAATGAAACTGCCCCTTTTCTGAAACAGCTGGTTACAGGAGACGAAAAGTGGATTGTGTACAACATCCAAAAGAGAAAGTCATGGTGTAAGAAAGGGGAACCACCACTCTCAATTCCTAAACCAGGGCTTCATCCTGAGAAGATTATGCTGTGCATTTGGTGGGACTGGAAAGGAACTATTTATTACGAATTTCTTCCTCCTGGGGAGACCATCAATTCAGAGAAATACTGTTCTCAGTTGGATCGTCTGAAGGTTGCCCTAGAAGAGAAAAGGCCAGAGTTAGCATCTAATGGTGGAGTCGTCTTTCATCAAGACAATGCCAAACCACACACTTCTATGGTAACCGGTCAGAAATTACGGGATTTTGACTGGGATGTGTTACCTCACCCGCCTTATTCTCCAGACATTGCCCCATCCGACTATCATTTATTCCGATCCCTGCAAAACTTCCTTAATGGCAAACGCCTTACTTCCTTGGAGGATTGCAGACTCGCCGTAGAAGAGTTCGTCAACCAGAAAACTGCAAGATTTTGGAAAAATGGTATTGATAAGCTTCCTGAGAAATGGAGATATGTTATTGATAATAATGGTGCATACTGTACAAAATAAAGTTTGTTTTGAAAATTTCATTGCCTTGTTTACTTTCGATGACCTTGCGTATGTAAACAGGTTACCCCTACATAATTAGGCAACTTCGTTGCCGTAGTTGTGATACGGGCATACAGTGCAGGCGTTCTTTGTCGTAAACACGTAACAAGAATCGAACGAATTTATGAGACAAACCAATATAAATTTGTCCTTACACAGGATATGCACGAGATCTTCAAACCTGTGAAGCAGCAGGACAAATTCATCAGTATCATTAGGGATTTCATCCAAAAACATGATCAGGTGTTATTTTATAATCAATATTGCTACTTTTGGTGCATCATTTTACATCCCTTGCATTAAATTTCTGCAGACAACAGAGTGTGCTTTCCTTATAATTTCTTTAGTCTAGCCTTACAAATTGTAACACTCCCATGAGAACTTTAACAGCACATTCATGAAATCAGCAGTCATAACAAAGTTTGTCACAGCTATGCTATATTTTAGCAGTAGAAATAGTCTCTTTTACAAGATAAAGTGTTAAAATTAACACTTAAACATCTCTTTCATTAGTACGTTACCAAGTAACACTGCACATGCCTCAAATATTGCACCTCTTTCTTTAGGTATTTGATAACACATTTTGAAGATAAAGACTTACCATCCCTGAGTATATTTTGTGGATTTCTTCTTTTTCTCCTGCTAGCACCTTCTTCTTTACCCCTGCCTGCTCCAGCTTCAGTCACATCTGCTTCACCAACCATTACGAAGGAATCTGTGAGACTGGTATCACTCTTGCTGGCTCGTATCCTACTGGCTCCATCTTCTGCACTTTGGTTAGAGCCATTGCTAGGCAATACTGCATCTACAATTATTAAGCAAATGCTCTTAGTTCATAAATTTTGATGCATATCTAAACACTTTGGAAAATATATTTTAGCTTTATTTCTAACTTAAACACTCCTTGGAAAGATCCGTTCACAACAAAGGAACCACATTACAGAAAGTATTTATACAAAACCATTAAGAGCTTTTGGGTATTTTAAAATTTCCTAGTGGTAGGTTACTTGATTCATTATTTTCACACAACATAATAGAGGTAAATAAAATTATGAAAGAAGAGACATATAGAGGACATTTATGGGTCACAATACAATTTTCTTTGGAAAAAGTTTTGCTTTATTGTCATGTCTACACTGGATTCAAATGCCAAAGTTTAACCTGAAGAAAAAAAATGAAAACACAAATATGGTACAAGAAAGTAGTTATGAAACACTCAAGCAGGTTATGTCTGGCATAGCTATTTACTAGAATACTCTTGCAATAAGACCTTGCTGTTTAAGAGAGATTACAACAACAAAATCAATTATATGCCCTATTTTCATTGAGGGAATGCTGGTCTCTCTACATCGTCATCATCACCATCATCTTCTAAGCTGCAGTTAATATAATATACTAAATAAACATCAATAACAGGAGAATTTAAAGCCAGTTATTATTACTGGACCCCCTTTAATATGCCATTCTTATGTTTCACCTGTTAAAAAAAAAAACCACACATACATACCTGGACCACCTTCACTCTCAGCTCTGCTGCGAGGCAGGGCTCCTTCTAACAATAGTCTGCTACCCTCACTCTTTCGGAAAGCAGGATTTGCTCTTGCAGAAGACTTTCTTCGCATCACTACAGGACTTTGTTGAGGCGAGTCTGATGCATTTTCTGATATTGATCTTACAGCTCTCTGTCGTTGAAGATCACCCTTCCCAGCATGATGGGCCTGCTCTTCAGAAGCTGCACACATTGCAGGAATACACCAAAGACAAAGATCACTAACTTATATTACAGTACACCTCACCAATATATAAAGATATAGAAATATGGCTCATTTAAAGTGCCACAAAGAAACTGAACTTCTGTCCTGCAGAATCTCCTTACTCAATGTTCTTTAGTATATCCTTACCTTCAGTCTTAGATTGTTGTTCTTGTTCATTATCCTTATTCTTCTCTTCATCACTGCATGTTTCTTTCTCTTCTCCTTGATTCTCAACTTCCTTCTTCCCTCCATTGTCTTTAGGTTCATCCTCATCCTCTGACAGACTACTTTCAGAGGCACTTTTGATAAGAAGCCCTGTTAAAATACAAGATAAAATGTTAAGTATTGGAAGAATGATGCATTGAATTGTTCAATGAACTACTGGAGGTACCTTAAACAGTAAGTGTGAAAATGCATGTAATAATAGGTATTATTTCAATAATGTCGCAAATTAAGCTACAAATAAAGAAGTAAATTTTGCCAACATGTAGGCTGTATAAATTTATGACTAGCTTCAGTTATCTTTCTGACAATAATTAGCCCATTAACGCTCAACAGTCTATTTATAGACCACTACATACATTATTTATTTTACATGAATTCTCAAGAGTTATTTTCACCATGTATATCATCACTGAAGTTATCTGATTATGTGAACACATTATCATCTTTTAAAAATGTGCATATTGTGTAGTTTATTAATTAACAACTGTAACGTGCTAATGACCGCAATGTATGTGAAAGTACACTATTGCATTTTCCTTGTTATGTTTCCTTCCAAGATTACTGTAACACCATAAATTGTCAATAAATGTTCATTGCATCACACAAAGAATCTGCAGCTATAAGCAATTCTAATGCTGAGAAAATGAGCTGAAAGTCAAGGGATCTCTTTATAGATCAGGTGATTTTGGGATACTTGGCAAACAGAAAAGCAAATAAAATATATTGCTGACATTCTGTATGCTGAGCAAATTTGTATTTGTATTTATTTTCATCCTTTTATAACACAATATATGTTTGTTGGATACGTCAGTGAAATTTATATTACATATTAAAAAAAACATACAATATTACACAATTATATAAAATTTCACATTAATAATAATAATAATAATAATAATAATAATAATAATAATAATAATAATAATAATAATAATAATAATAATAATAATAATAATAATAATAAGTTAGTTAGTTACTAACACTCCCCACATGGCAACCTTGGCCTTCGGGGTAACCTCACCCCACCAAGTGATGACCGGACCCATTTCTCAGGTGGAGGCACCCAGAGGGCGGTGTCCATTACCTCCGATGATAGGGTGATAGTGAAGATGGCGGTGAGGTGAGAGGACCTACAGTTTTTACCGTGGACTCCGAACCACGTTGGGCATAGGGGATACTTCACGTGTGCTAGACAGAGGTGAAGGCGTGGATAGGGCCGACTTAAAATCGCCAACCCCAGAGCCGGGAATCGAACTCGGGACCCTTAGAACGGGAGCCGCGAACGAAACCACTGCGCTACCCCGGCGCCCTAATAATAATTAATAATAATAATTAATAATAATAATACTACTAATAATAATAATACTACTACTACTACTACTACTACTACTACTACTACTACTACTACTACTACTACTACTACTACTACTACTACTACTACTACTACTACTACTACTACTACTACTACTACTACTACTACTACTACTACTACTACTACTACTACTACTACTACTACTACTACTACTACTACTACTACTACTACTACTACTACTACTACTACTACTACTACTACTACTACTACTACTACTACTACTACTACTACTACTACTACTACTACTACTACTACTACTACTACTACTACTACTACTACTACTACTACTACTACTACTACTACTACTACTACTACTACTACTACTACTACTACTACTACTACTACTACTACTACTACTACTACTACTACTACTACTACTACTACTACTACTACTACTACTACTACTACTACTACTACTACTACTACTACTACTACTACTACTACTACTACTACTACTACTACTACTACTACTACTACTACTACTACTACTACTACTACTACTACTACTACTACTACTACTACTACTACTACTACTACTACTACTACTACTACTACTACTACTACTACTACTACTACTACTACTACTACTACTACTACTACTACTACTACTACTACTACTACTACTACTACTACTACTACTACTACTACTACTACTACTACTACTACTACTACTACTACTACTACTACTACTACTACTACTACTACTACTACTACTACTACTACTACTACTACTACTACTACTACTACTACTACTACTACTACTACTACTACTACTACTACTACTACTACTACTACTACTACTACTACTACTACTACTACTACTACTACTACTACTACTACTACTACTACTACTACTACTACTACTACTACTACTACTACTACTACTACTACTACTACTACTACTACTACTACTACTACTACTACTACTACTACTACTACTACTACTACTACTACTACTACTACTACTACTACTACTACTACTACTACTACTACTACTACTACTACTACTACTACTACTACTACTACTACTACTACTACTACTACTACTACTACTACTACTACTACTACTACTACTACTACTACTACTACTACTACTACTACTACTACTACTACTACTACTACTACTACTACTACTACTACTACTACTACTACTACTACTACTACTACTACTACTACTACTACTACTACTACTACTACTACTACTACTACTACTACTACTACTACTACTACTACTACTACTACTACTACTACTACTACTACTACTACTACTACTACTACTACTACTACTACTACTACTACTACTACTACTACTACTACTACTACTACTACTACTACTACTACTACTACTACTACTACTACTACTACTACTACTACTACTACTACTACTACTACTACTACTACTACTACTACTACTACTACTACTACTACTACTACTACTACTACTACTACTACTACTACTACTACTACTACTACTACTACTACTACTACTACTACTACTACTACTACTACTACTACTACTACTACTACTACTACTACTACTACTACTACTACTACTACTACTACTACTACTACTACTACTACTACTACTACTACTACTACTACTACTACTACTACTACTACTACTACTACTACTACTACTACTACTACTACTACTACTACTACTACTACTACTACTACTACTACTACTACTACTACTACTACTACTACTACTACTACTACTACTACTACTACTACTACTACTACTACTACTACTACTACTACTACTACTACTACTACTACTACTACTACTACTACTACTACTACTACTACTACTACTACTACTACTACTACTACTACTACTACTACTACTACTACTACTACTACTACTACTACTACTACTACTACTACTACTACTACTACTACTACTACTACTACTACTACTACTACTACTACTACTACTACTACTACTACTACTACTACTACTACTACTACTACTACTACTACTACTACTACTACTACTACTACTACTACTACTACTACTACTACTACTACTACTACTACTACTACTACTACTACTACTACTACTACTACTACTACTACTACTACTACTACTACTACTACTACTACTACTACTACTACTACTACTACTACTACTACTACTACTACTACTACTACTACTACTACTACTACTACTACTACTACTACTACTACTACTACTACTACTACTACTACTACTACTACTACTACTACTACTACTACTACTACTACTACTACTACTACTACTACTACTACTACTACTACTACTACTACTACTACTACTACTACTACTACTACTACTACTACTACTACTACTACTACTACTACTACTACTACTACTACTACTACTACTACTACTACTACTACTACTACTACTACTACTACTACTACTACTACTACTACTACTACTACTACTACTACTACTACTACTACTACTACTACTACTACTACTACTACTACTACTACTACTACTACTACTACTACTACTACTACTACTACTACTACTACTACTACTACTACTACTACTACTACTACTACTACTACTACTACTACTACTACTACTACTACTACTACTACTACTACTACTACTACTACTACTACTACTACTACTACTACTACTACTACTACTACTACTACTACTACTACTACTACTACTACTACTACTACTACTACTACTACTACTACTACTACTACTACTACTACTACTACTACTACTACTACTACTACTACTACTACTACTACTACTACTACTACTACTACTACTACTACTACTACTACTACTACTACTACTACTACTACTACTACTACTACTACTACTACTACTACTACTACTACTACTACTACTACTACTACTACTACTACTACTACTACTACTACTACTACTACTACTACTACTACTACTACTACTACTACTACTACTACTACTACTACTACTACTACTACTACTACTACTACTACTACTACTACTACTACTACTACTACTACTACTACTACTACTACTACTACTACTACTACTACTACTACTACTACTACTACTACTACTACTACTACTACTACTACTACTACTACTACTACTACTACTACTACTACTACTACTACTACTACTACTACTACTACTACTACTACTACTACTACTACTACTACTACTACTACTACTACTACTACTACTACTACTACTACTACTACTACTACTACTACTACTACTACTACTACTACTACTACTACTACTACTACTACTACTACTACTACTACTACTACTACTACTACTACTACTACTACTACTACTACTACTACTACTACTACTACTACTACTACTACTACTACTACTACTACTACTACTACTACTACTACTACTACTACTACTACTACTACTACTACTACTACTACTACTACTACTACTACTACTACTACTACTACTACTACTACTACTACTACTACTACTACTACTACTACTACTACTACTACTACTACTACTACTACTACTACTACTACTACTACTACTACTACTACTACTACTACTACTACTACTACTACTACTACTACTACTACTACTACTACTACTACTACTACTACTACTACTACTACTACTACTACTACTACTACTACTACTACTACTACTACTACTACTACTACTACTACTACTACTACTACTACTACTACTACTACTACTACTACTACTACTACTACTACTACTACTACTACTACTACTACTACTACTACTACTACTACTACTACTACTACTACTACTACTACTACTACTACTACTACTACTACTACTACTACTACTACTACTACTACTACTACTACTACTACTACTACTACTACTACTACTACTACTACTACTACTACTACTACTACTACTACTACTACTACTACTACTACTACTACTACTACTACTACTACTACTACTACTACTACTACTACTACTACTACTAATAATAATAATAATAATAATAATAATAATAATAATAATAATAATAATAATAATAATAATAATAATAATAATAATAAATTTCTATGTAGTTACTTTACATATGATAGTTACATAGTAACATCTTAGTTTACACACCATTCTAAAACAATAATTATTACTATCTATTTAGATATTCCTCAAGCGAGTGGTCGTCGTCATTGCCGTCGCAGTCGCGGTTGCGGTGGCAGTGCAGGTGCAGCAACAGCAGCAGCAGCAGCAGGAGCAGCAGGAGGAGCAGCAGGAGGAGCAGTAGCAGGAGCAGCAGGAGGAGCAGTAGCAGTAGCAGTAGCAGTTTTTTTTATACAGGGGAAAAATCTTACGAAAGACGCCTCTGGCGAGTTGGATTCCTACCAACTAAAAAAAAACCCTGTAAGAATCATATGTGTGCTTCTTCTTGGAACTGCCCAGCGGCATTACTTCAAAAAGAGGAGATTCAAGATGGTAGTGACTGTCTCAAATGGTCATTGAAGGTCTTAAAAGTCTTCCATTTCCCGGCGCTTGCGGGATAGAATTCGTCGGGCCAGCTCCGAAATTGTGTTCCAGTTTGTAGGAGATGTCAGCATACTGGCGACTACTTCAGAAGGCGTAAACTGTCCTAGTTTTAACTCCGCCACTTGACGCAAATGTTGCCATCGAACACATTCGAAGAACGTGTGCTCCACGGTGTTGATTTTGCCGCAGTAGATACATTCGTCAGTAGCGCTTAACCCAAAACGGTGCAGATAGGCCCTAAAACATCCATGTCCTGTGAGGAACTGGGTGAGGTAGAAGTTGACGCCTCCCCTTCTGTGCGTATACCAAGGTGTAATATTGCGGATTAAACGTCGTGTCATCCATGTCCCATAACTCCTGCCACTCTTCCAACAGCTGCTGCCGGGCCTCGGCTCTGCCTATCTCAGTCCGTTCCCGTAAGAGGTGCTCTTTGGCCAACAAAGTAATAGGGGGCGTTCTGGCCAACACCAGTAATGCCTTGGTTGAAGTGGTCCGATACGCGCTGGTGATTCGTATCGCAACCTTGCGCTGCACGCTGAGGAGCTGAGTAGTATACAATTTGCGGTCAAGTGCCTTTTGCCAGATCCTCACACCATAGAGCAGGATAGAGGAGACAACTGAGAAGGGAATTCTGCGACTGGTTTCCTTAGGGCCTCCTATATTCGGCATTATTCTACTTAAATGCGCAACGGCTACGCTGGCCTTCGTAACAATAGCGCGTACGTGAGTACCCATGTACATATTGCGGGCTAGATGTATGCCTAAGTATTTCAGGGAGTCCTGACTCCGGATGACCAAGGTACCAAGATGGAGGTTGATAGCTGGGACTTTCCTGCCACCCACCAGCAGTACCACTTCTGTCTTGTGCGGCGCCAATCCTAATTTCTTGGCTGTCAGGGAACGATCTAATTCTGCCAGAGCTTCATTGCCAGCTAGTTCCAGAGAGACTGCATCAGGGGCAATTATAGTGAGGGCCAGGTCGTCTGCGTAGGCTGTAAGCGTGACCCCTGGGGGCATAGGTGATCTCAGAATTCCATCAAAGTAGACGTTCCACAGGGTGGGGCTCAGTACTGAGCCCTGTGGGACTCCGCAGGTCATGTACACTTGACTGTGACTGCCTACGAGTAGCAGCCGATCGTCTAAGTAGCTGGCCAGCAGATTATAGAGATATGGTGCTATCTGCCGTGAACTGAGCTCCGATAAAATGCCTCCCCATGGTGCAGAGTTGAAGGCATTTCTGACATCCAGGGTGACAAGAGCACACTTGGGATGTCGGCCGCGGGGCTGTGATTGGACGACCTCCGCTAGTTCCTGCACCTTCCTCAGGGCGGTAAGGGTGGACCGTCCCATGCGAAAGCCGTGTTGTGCTTCAGCTAATCCACCGGTGCGTTCGATTTCACTAATGAGGCGTCCCAGTACCAGACGTTCAAAGAGTTTACCCAGTACATTCAGGAGACAGATGGGTCGATAGGTGGTAGTCCCTTGTTCCCGCTGCGGTTTCTCGAGCAACAGAAGTCGCGCCTGCTTCCATTCAGCCGGGAAATTGCCAGTTTTCAATAGGCGGTTGAATAGTTCCAAACACCGGTCTGGGTAATTCTGGACGATCGTCTTCACGACCAGAGGGGGCACACCGTCCGGTCCTGGGGCTCTGTTGACTCGAATTTTGGCCATAGCTTCTGTCAGGTCTTCGACAGTGAATGGAGGTATCTCATCGGGAGACACGGGGTGCTTAGCCCAGGAGATGGAAGCATGTGCCGGGAAGAGGGTCCGAGCTACCTCTAACTGGCGATCATCAGGCAGCTGGGCCGGCGGTGATGTCCGGAGCTTCTTCGTAGCAAGCTTATAGCCCTGGCCCCAGATGTCATCGTCTATTTCATCCAGGAGGGCCTGCCAAGCAGCACGTTTGGCAACCAGTACGGCTTCCTTGAGCAGTGCCCGGCTTGTCCTGTATTGTTCCGAGCAGAGACGTTTGTGGGCCTCGTCGCCTCTTCTGTTCGCGTGAACCATCGCTCGTCTGGACCGTATGGTTTGTCTACGTTGGGCAGAAATATCTTCAGACCACCAGTAGGCGGGCTTACGAAAATGCCTGGTCGGCTTTCGAGGAAAGGCAGTATCACAGGCTTGCTGTAGAATCCTAGAGAATGTTGCAACCGTGAGGGTCCGTTCATCATGCGCATTCAGTAGCAGTAGCAGTAGTTTTATTCATCCGTTAAGTCAATACAATGACACTGGATACGTCAATACAAATATTTAGAACAATACAAATAATATAAGTATAAAAAATAAGTTGCATCCAGTGTAATTAATAAGATCTAAGCATATACTCATAAATATATATAGTTGCATGTCTCTACAATTACACAGCATTTAAAATGCATCACAAATATATACAATTATTTGGCCAGCTACAGTGTATCTAGAAATTCACTTATATCATAATATGAATCACTTAATAAAATTTCTTTCAACGATAGCTTGAAACACTGCATGGATTTTATGTTTCTCAGATTGGCCGGTAGTTTCAGAGTGACTGCTGAATATCTAACTCCTTTGGAATAAAGTGTAGTTCTATGTGTTATTGTTCTGAAGTCTGTTTTACCTCTGGTGTTATGATGATATATTTATTATTTGTGGTGAAATTTTCAAGGTTTTGTTTTGTATAACATAGCAAACAGTATATATAGAGACTGGGCAGAGTCAAGATTTTCAATTCCTTAAAGAAGTTCCTGCAGGAGTCATATTTTTTTCCTGACATTAGGCATCTAACAATCCTTTTTTGTACTTTAAAAACCAAGAGACTGTCTTTACTATCCCCCCAAAATATAATGCCATATCTCATCAGACTTTCTGCATATGCAAAATATAAGGTTCTCATGTCACTTGCATTCAACTCATTTTTTATTACTCTTAATGAGAAGTAGAATTTATTTAACTTTATTACTAGATATTTTATGTGTGCTTCCCAGTCTAAATACTGATCTACCCATACTCCCAGAAAATTTGCTTCTGTCTTATAAGAAACACACGCAACATACAACTTGATGTCAGGTTTGCCAACATTTTTATTTTGTTTGTGGCGAAATGATATTGCTGAAGATTTGTTTGTATTAATAAGCAATTTGTTTTCAGCAAACCAAGTTTCAATTTTACTGGTTATGTGTTTTGCATTTTCATTTCCCTTTATTATAACATTTGTGTCGTCAGCAAACATAGTTACCCGAGTTGGATTTAAATAATTTGGGAAGTTGTTTATGAATATTAAAAAGAGGACGGGTCCTAGTATGGATCCCTGGGGAACCCCATATTTAATTTGTTTCATTTTTGAATAGTGATTACGTACGACATTCCGCTCGACATTTTTGATTTCCACCATTTGTTTCAGATTTTTTAAATATGATTGGAACCAATCCCATACTATTCCCCTTATTCCATAATAGTACAGCTTTTGTAACAGAATTTCATGATGAATCATGTCAAATGCCTTGGTTAGATCTATCAGTAAGCCTGTACAGTTATTATCATTGTCAATAGCCTCCAATATATGATCTGTAAACTCAAAAATTGCTGATGTTGTGGATTTTCCTCTACAGAACCCATTTTGTGCAGGGTTAACTACATTATGCTTCTCCAAAAACGAACGCAATCTTACTAGCATAGCTAGAAAGATGTTGTGCAGAACTCTTTTAGTTCCCTTTTAAATCGGTTTATTTCTTTTATATTTTTAATATATTCAGGTAATTTATTGTAAAGCTTGGTTGCCGCTGCTGTAAGTTTCATATTGTATAGTTGTAACGCATGTGCCTGTATATTGTAATTATTTTTTCTTCGTGTTATGGTCATGAATTTGTAGATTTGTTTCTGTGGTGGAATTTTTATTTTTTAGGTATATTATTGTTTCGTATATGTACAGGGAGTATAGCGTGAGTATATTTAATGCTTAAAACTTTCTTTGCACGATTCCCTGTATTTTAGACCTAAAGTTAATCTAATTGCTCCTTTTTGTAGTCTAAATATTTGTTCTATATTTTTCTTTGTACTGTGGCCTCATATTATTATTCAATAAGTTATGTGTGGTTAGATTTGACTGTGATAAATTGTCTTTTGAAGTTCTATATTTTTTAAATTTGAAATTCTTTTCATTATAAATAATCCTGAACATAGTTATGTAAAACTCTGAAGCTGCTGACAGTGAAGTAAACTAGTTATTATAAATCCTGAACATATTTTATTACACAATTTGTCTATATGTTTGTCCCATTTCAAATGTTTGTCTACCACTAACCCTACTTCGAGTCTACTTCTTTAACTTCTTAATTCTCAATGATAATATTGGAATTTGCAAAATTTCTATTTTGAATGGTTTGGAAACGTATATCGTTAGTTTTATCTGTGTTTATAAAAAGGCTGCTTTGTTTAAGGTGCAGGATAATTTGGTTAGTGTTCCGATTTGTTACATTTTCCAAGTTCTCTATAGTGTTTCCTGTATTTATAATTGTATCATCTGCGTACATTATGATTCTACTTTTTGAAGGATTAGGTATATCATTTATGTATATGATGAATAGGAGTGGTCCTAAAACAGAACCCTGTAGAACTTCTTGTTTTACTGCTACACTTTTTGAATAATGGTTTTTCAAGCATTGATTTGTTGGATGAGTTATTTTTACTTGCTGTGTTCTATTATTTATATATTGCACATCTCTTTTTCAATGTTTGAAAAAATAAAAAACATTGGGCATTAATGGGTTAAA
Organism: Mantis religiosa; assembly: GCA_030765055.1. Classification (NCBI taxonomy): domain Eukaryota; kingdom Metazoa; phylum Arthropoda; class Insecta; order Mantodea; family Mantidae; genus Mantis; species Mantis religiosa. The sequence continues at coordinate 60,607,888 of CM060955.1, read as the reverse complement.
ATAAGCACATGTTATACAATTACTAATTCAAACATATTTAATCAAATGGAAAACAACCTAGCACCCTAAGTTTCCAGAACCTAATTATGGAATCCAACTTTTTTGATTATTACAGCATTTTATGAAACATGTAATTATCACTTTGAGGCAACCACAGCGAGAATAATATGACAATACAACACAAGATTAAAATTTATGATGAAGATTGGCAGCTATCGCTTCTTGTGGAACTATCAGCTGCCAATGTAATTAATATTATAACCACATATGCAGGAAGGAAATTTTCCAATTTATATTTTAAGTTAAAAATTAAGCTGGGAAAATTATAAATGAAATGTACAACTCTGGCTGATACATTGTGACCTTTGCAAGCTTCCGCATTTCTCACATGCTTCTGTAACCTTTTCCTGCACTAAATAAAACTGGAAAATGTATATTAAGAATGCAAGCTGAATTGCAATTTTTAAAAGTATAATTCTGGGACAAAGTAAGGTCTTATATTCACATCAGTATGGTATTATAAAAATAATTAATATAATTTGGAAATTAAAATTAAAGAGAACTTTAAAAATTTTAAACTTAAACATATTAATAACAGCAAACAGCATATAATTTCTGGTTGTAAAACTATAAAATAAACCCTGAAGCTCAATTATTTGTTTAATCATTTAAAGGTTGAGGAAGGCTGATGATCACTAAATTGCTAATATAAAAGTTTGATAAATTTAGGATAATTCATTAACGAGATAACTGACATGTTCTTTACTTTTAACTTTGATTTAATCCAGACTCATAGAAATTAAGTTATGTTTACTTTGTTTACTGGAATAGTTGTTAATATTAATCTGCAATTCTTAATAGTTTTTATATAGCTTTGTCAATATTTATGTAGTTTATTTCCAGCCAGCCCTTTATGCAGGATCATACCCCTCTGATCTACATGATACACAGAATAACAACAGCAGCAGCAACAATAACAAAAATAATAAGAGCAGAAGCCTACTACGGTTATTAATATGGCATTTTATAAGTACACTACTTCTGCCAGTGCTGAGGCTATTAGAGATAGAGTTACTAATTACCTGAGTCATTAGTAGAAAATTCTGCGGACAAACTCATCTGCTTGACCAGGTCTGCCACTCTTTGCTTCTTTGTTCGCATCTCTTCTGGTACAGCATCTGCTTCTTCACTTTGCTGAGACTCTGCAGTTGTACCATTCTGTGCAGTGACAGCTGCCTTGTCACTATTTGGAACACCACTATCCCCATTTTCCTCACTTTCTTCATGACTGGTTGTCATCTTGTCTTCCTTTGGAACTTGCACATAGTCCACAGACCACATCTACATTTAACCACAGTTAAGAAGCAGTTACGATCACCACAGATTGCTCAAAGCCAGCCTTTAAGATGCTGCACTTGAATACAAAATAAGAAACTAACGGAAAACAGAAACAATAATAACTGAAAATAATGGTTGCCTTTCTTTCCTAGATCTAAAGATGATAAAACATAACAATAAATTGAATTTTACAATAAATTGAATTTTGGCACTTATATTCAAACAATTGTGATCACTGTTTTACCAAAGTAACAGAAATGCTAAATGTGATGCATGTGAGAAATAGTCTATAATGAGATACTCTATGGTTTTTAGCTATAAGAAATACAAAGGGGTAAAAAACTTTGTCTTTGATGAAATAAATAAAACTTCTAGTTTGAATGACAGGAGAACAAATAAAATAAAAGGAAATATGCTTTGGTGAAATAATTGAATATAATGGGAAGAATGATACTAATCTTTTCACAAAGATTTTGCTACAGCAGAGGCCCAAATGACCTAGTTGTCGACGGGCCCTAAAACACCACACACTCACTCACTCACTCACTCACTCACTCACTGCTACAGCAGATCAATGCATAAAAATAACAAAGGGCAATAATGACTAAAAAAAACCACAAACAAATACCATAGTAGAGAAGTGATGCTAGAAGTAAAATAAAAAGTAGCCAATATTTGAGCTAACAAATAGAATTAGTAAACAGAATGCAGTGAGTAAAAACAATAAATATATTGACATATCAATTAATCTCTGGTGGTGGAACTATGAACTTCTTTATCAAATTATCAACTGCTGGGATTCCAAAGTTTATTATTTGGCTAGATAGATAGTCAACATGAAAAATTCAATGCCATGGCCAGAATTTGAACCATGGATCTCCTGGTTTCCGTCCAGTCGCTCTTACCCTTTGAGCTACCATGGCCAACGTGCCATGCTGACATTAAAATCTCTATTTGACTCATATATTTCCCCAGTAGACCACTAAGGGCTCTCGCATCCGAGATACACCGTTTGTGGCGACACGAGTTGCACATATTCCAAATGTTCTTTATTTCCATAGAAATACACTGTTCAATTCTCACGTAACAACATTACACCACACACACAACACAATCTACCAAGGTCGATGACCACACAAACAGCGTTCTGATTACATCTGTTTACAACACTCCTGTTACGTCTCTCTGTTTACGACTGTCTCTTGGCGAGTCGTCGATCCCTTAAGTACCTCATCTGATAATTCCAGATGTTCCAGAACAATCAAGAAACTGAACGCTCTCCATCGTTCAAGATGTTACCAGAATGTTCTAACGTTATCTGTTTTGGCATGCCTTTTATCTCAATGACACACTATCCGTCTGTTATGTTTATCTGCAGGCTCTTTGTGTAAACAAGCCGTGTTATCGCTCTGCGCGCGACGCCGCTCCCTCCTCAAGGCTGGTCGTCCCGAACAGCACCATCGTAGCGGGCCAGAGGATACAGATGTATCACCAACATCTTCCCTTGGGGCACCTTCTGGATGCGGTAGACCACGTCTTTAATAATCTTCACTACCTGGTACGATCCTTGCCACAGCTTTTGAAGTTTCGGGCAGCGTCCTTTGGTCCGGGTAGGGCGGTACAACCAGACTAGGTCACCCTTCTGGAACCCTTAGCTGTTGGCTTGCATGTTGTATTGGGTCTTCATGCGGTCGCTCACCTTATGGATGTTCTGACGAGCCATCTTATGCTTGTCGTGGAGATGGTCCACCAGGTTATCCACATACTCGGTTTTTTTTTGTTGTTGTTGTAACTAACGTCCTCCAACCTTAGGTCGTATCGGACGATGAATGAAATGGGTGAATTGATGCTCAAATGAGTCCGGGGTCCATGGAGCTTAGAGTTACCTGACATTCGTCTTTCAGGATAAGGAAAAACCACGAGAAAAAACTTTTCCAGGTAACTCATCCTAACCGAGATTCAAACTACGGACCTCTTAAACGTGAGGCAGACATGCTACCATCTATGCTACACTTACTCGGTTTCTGGCTGTTTTGTGTCCGGGGGGGGGGGGGGGGGGGAGGGGGGTTTCCAAAAGTCAGATCACAGGGGAGGCGTAACTCTCGGCTAAACTTTAAGCTGGCTGGCATCATCCCAGTGGTGTCGTGTGTTGACGGGCGGTCAACCTTCACGACCTTCCTCAGGTGTTCTTCTAAGGTTTTGTACCTTTCGAGCATGCCATCCGACTGGGGATGTAGAGGTGTTGTGCGGGTCTTGTTCACCAGGTCTTTCCAGTGCCTCCCTCATTAGGTTGGACTCAAAATTGGTGCTTTGGTCGCTGTGGAGCTCTAACGGCACACCAAATTGGCAGAACACTTGCTCCACGAGGCAGTATGTGATTGTCTTTGCCTCCTGGTTCGGGATGGCATACACCTCTGGCCACTTGAAGTAGTCCATGACTGGCTCAGTGGTTAGACCGCTTGGCTCTCACCAAGGCAGCCCGGGTTCGATCCCAGGCGACCGCAAAGTGAGATTTGTGGTGGACAACATGGCGCTGGGACGAGTTTTCTCCGGGACCTCCGGTTTCCCCCGCCATCTCATTCCACCGGTGCTCCATCTTCATCTCATGTATCATCAGTGCCACCGCCTGCGTTGCCGTATGTAGTAAAAGCGGGCGTTGAACACTACACATTTCATTTAGTCCACGACTACCATCAGGTACTTGTTGCCTAGGTGGGACACTGGGAATGGTCCAGATATGTCGACGGCGATCCTTTCGAATGGCGCTCCGACGTTGTACTGCTGCATGCGACCCCGGCTCCTAGTTTGGGGCCCGCGACTCGCCGCGCACACGTGACATTGCCGGTACCACCTCATAGCGTCTGCTCGGAGCCCCAGCCAGTAGTAGCGCTGTCGGAGTTTGTCGATTGTCCGGTTTGCTCCCAGGTGTCCTCCTGAAGTACCGGCGTGCACTTCTAAGAGTTCCGGGACTTTACTTCGGGGAAGTACCAAGTGTTCTCTCTGCGTTTTCCCATCGAGCGATTCTCACACCCGGAACAGCACGTCCTCTTATGTGACCCTTCCAGCCAGGGCCCCAGTTGTTGCGTCGGCACCGGCTCCTATGTCTTGTTCATTGTTGTCACGCTGACCACGGGCTCGCACGTATCCAGCTCCGTTCCGGCCTGGATGTCGTTATCGGTGTCTGTCAGATTGAGCAGCCTCATTGGCACCTCCTCTCGGCACGGCAATAATGTCCTGGCTACACAAGAGTCCGTGCACAGGCATCTTCTGGTCCAGCATCATGTTCTTCGTCCGCCCTTCCATCGCGCCGTCACCACCACCTCGCTTCTTGTGGGGACCACCACGTCTTCCTTCAAGATGAACCTGCAGATTCCAAAGCGCTCTTCGGGTTGCCGGAGTATGACCTCTTCTCCATTGAGCCGCAGGACCTTTCTGCTGACGTCGACCGTCGCCTCGTGACTCCTGAGGGCATCCAATCCTAGTATAACCTCCTCAGCCACCTTCGAGACGAACACCCACAGACGTACGGCACTCCGCCCCAAGGTCAACTTCAGCAGGGCCTCCTCCACAGGCAAGGTGTCGCCCGATGCCGTCACAAGCTGTTATGGTCGGCTCGGCTTCCTCGTCGGCAAACCTTTGGTCACATCAGGTATGATGATGGTCACGGTTGCCCCGGTGTCTACGAGCACGCGGCATGGCTTTCCTTTCACCCAAACGTCCACGATGAGGCTGTCATCCACACGCCGGCTAACGGCGTGCAGTGTCACTAGAGGGGATGGTGGTGATGGCGCGGATGTGCCCCTCTCCACGACGGCCCTTACTCGTTTTCCGGCTGCTCTCCCTGGTGTGGGCAATCTCTCTCTAGGTGTCCCGGCTGTCCACACCCCCAACACAGGCCACTAGGTCTTCACCGGCGTCCCTCGACTGGTCTTCGGTCTCCATTAGAGCGGATACTCCTAGTTCGCGACGTCGATGTAGCCTTCACCTTTCCCGCCTCCATCCTTAGTGCTGCCGTTAGCGCCTCGTGGATATTTTTGTAATCACCGAGCATTAGGCGCTGACGAATCTCCGTGTCTCGTACCCCGTCAACGAATGTGTAGGCGGCTTCCCGGGATACGAACTCTGGTGGGAGGTCCACTAAGACTTTGCTAGCCAGCTGCTCAATTGCCAGGGCGAACTCCTGCAGCGTCTCCCCTGGCTGCTGTGACCTTGACTTCAGCTGGCTGCGGTACGCTGAGGCTAAGCGGTGGTTTCCAAAGCAGTTCTCCAGGGCCTCTCAGATGTCCTTGGGCGCCGCCGCTGTCTGTACCGTGTTCAGGACTTCTGCGGCCCGTCCCTGGAGGCTGGCTATTAGCTGTGCGGTCTCTTCCTCCGGTGACCACTTGTTGTGCTTGGCCACTGTGTCGAATTGACGGTGGAAGACTTCAAAAGGTGTGGAGCCGTCGTATTTAGGAGGTTTGACGCGCGCAGATGTTGTGTCGCGTCCTGACGCGTCGACCTTTAAATTCTTTAACCTCCTGCCGACGACGTCCTCCACCATGTCGTTCAGGGACTTTATGTTGCTGTTGGCCTTTCCCTCCAGCTCGTTAACGCGCTCGCCAGGCCTTTGACGCGCTCGCCCAGCTCTGTGATGTCCTCCTTACGCCAGCCAACTGCTCCTCAAACTTTGCGGCGAGGGCCTCCATCAATCACGATGTTACCAGAATGTTCTAAAGTTATCTGTTTTGGCATGCCTTTTATGTCAATGACACACTATCCATCTGTTATGTTTATCTGCAGGCTCTTTGTGTAAACAAGCCGCGTTATCGCTCCGCGCGAACCTTTTATGCCAGTCGCCGCGACAATATATTAGATGCGATTAATAGAAATACACATGAAATAAACGTGCTTATGCTAAGTGAGTCAAAAAATGGATAAAGTGAATAGTTTATACTTTGTGTAACGGAAATTTTAAATAAAATCAGTACCTTAAGGCGTGGATTATAAGTAGGGCATGGATTTTTAGGTAGAATATTTCTTCAATTTAGGTTCCTTATATACCTAATTATATATACTTTTTTGTTGATTAAAATAGGTTTTTTAAATGTTTTGATTGTTTATCAGTAATGTACTTATAATTTTCCTTTTCTGCTGCTTATTTGTAAGATTTATTCATAAACTTATTTTACATAAGTATACACTGTCAAAGATATTCATCAAAGAATGCACAAAATAGAGTTTACTAGGTTATTTTTTGGCACTGCTATACATAGTTACATACCCAAATTTTCTGGGGTACCCATTTTCCTATTGTCATGCAACACATTCCTATATGATAAAAACACTCTTCAAACAGAACATGACATCATTGAAGTGTCGACCATTGATGCCAGTGTAGCAGGTTCTAGGTGTAGCTTTCCTGTATACTTTTTACCTGCAATACTGAATTTATAATTTTCATGTCTTCAAAATCGCGATTTTGTTGAATAACTTCTGCAGCTTCTAAAAACATGCACCTCCCACTGGTTGAGGTATTTGTTTCTCGAAACATTATCAATGATATTTAGAGCATCTTTAAGTGGCAAAGTTGTACTTTTCAACTGGAGAATAGCTTTCGGTATAAAACCAAAATGTGTGTTAATATAAACAAGGGAAGTTGCAAGAGTGGGGCACTCAAATGATTTCTTAGCCTTGGCAATGGAGGAAGCTTCTATTTCATCCAATTTATTGACAACATTTTTAATGTCCTTTAAGGTCTCGGCATAGGAAATGGCAGCAGACAGCCAAGTTTCCCGGTGCTTAAGTATCGGCTCAGGTGGATGAGGGGTTGCTGGTACTTTCTCTCTGAACAATTGTATGTGTTAGGGCTTTGTCAGAAGAAAAAGGAACTAAATAATTCTTCCTCAAAGTGGATTCATTAGATACGTTGCAGCCACTGACATCTTCCAAAAATGTTTTCAAGGTCAGGTTGCTTAGCACATTCCATGGAATATTAGCAGATACCAAAGCCTGGCACAAGCGAAGGTTAGTTGTCTTCAGGATTGACAACTGTGGAAGAAATAAGTGTTTACTTAGTGTTGCTGCTAGACTTTCTCCTAGCTACACTTGCAATGAGAGCAGCTGCAGATTTATGCTATTTAAGATGAGATTTCTGATCACATTTAACCTAAAATAAAAAGTCACGTCTTAAGTGCACTTGAGTAAATGTGCTAGGGTACTTCAGTGCAGTGTTTTTACTTTGGAAAACTTATTTGCTTGGAGCATGCCTGACAGAAGATTACTCAACCATCCGTAGTGAAATGTGGATTTGCAGCAATTCATTTTTTCTACAAATGAGATTTAGGCTTGTTTCACTGCACAGCAATTAAAAGAGAAAAGTATTGCAACAATCCAACACCACACTTTCTGCCTCTTTCATGAACGACTGCAGGCAATTTCGTTAAGCAGATTATGTTCCTTCTGAGCTAATAGCTGCATCAAGGTGTCACCACATGTCACGTGTGTTGCATTTAATGGGAGTTTAAATCGGAAAGACATTGCCTTTTATATGTAGTAAAATTATTTCTGCCTGTATTTATTTCGATTGATACAGATGTGATGGAAATATACATATGCTCTTGTGAAACAAAACAATAAATTCTATTAACTGGTATACTAAAATGCATATATCTTATAGGTGCAAAGAATTACTTCAGGGAAACATTTTACTTGTTTCTGTTGTGTTACACTATATGCCTCTGTCTGATATTCTGGAGGAGGAGGAGAATTTGAAACTCGCCCGGACTGATTTACCCATACATCTTTTCCTTATTGAGATGAATGTCATTTAAGGGTGCATTTCACTTGATTTATTAATTTACTCTTGAATATGACATTCCAAATTAACTTTAAAAATCATAAAGTAACATTCTTGGTTTCAAAAAGGGAAAGCAGCTGTTAAAACCTAAACATCCAGGCCCTAATTATAAGAGCGTAAAGGTAACATGATGACATAACAAATGTAAATTCCATTGTCATAAAGATTTCACAGTTTCCCTCCTCAACAAGAAAAATATACAATACAACAATAGTTAAAAATAAAGGCAACACAACATGCAAATATCAAAACAAAACGGAACAATTATTATTTACTGTAATTAAATTTCTTTAAAACGACAAAATAAAGTAACGGAATAGAGTAAATTAACTTTAAAGAGAGTCGATTAAAGACACTAGACAACACTTACTTTTAAATTTTTCCGGAACATGTTTCAGAGGCTTTGCCTCTATCATCGGCCGGCTCTCGACTGGTTCTCGTTGGTGTAGCTGACGATATTTTGTCACAGGTCTCCTCTGGTGGCGGTTCAAGGAACTTGCTGAACAAATCTTTCTGGGGGATGTCGAAATTGAATACTTTGTTCCTATTTTTTGAAATGAAGATTTGTTCCCATGTGGATAGTTCTTGTTTTCCTGATGTATGTTTCAGTAGTTTTGGTTCTGGATTTATGTTGTGGTTTTTTTCCCAAAAATGTGTGGCAACTGCTGATTTTTCTAATTGTTTATATTTTATGTTTCTAAAGTGTTCCTTTGCTCTTGTTTCTAAATTTCTTTTTGTTTTTCCAATATAAATTCATTCATAAATTCATTTCAAAAAATAGGAACAAAGTATTCAATTTCGACATTCCCCAGAAAGATTTGTTCAGCAAGTTCCTTGAACCGCCACCAGAGGAGACCTGTGACAAAATATCGTCAGCTACACCAACGAGAACCAGTCGAGAGCCGGCCGATGATAGAGGCAAAGCCTCTGAAACATGTTCCGGAAAAATTTAAAAGTAAGTGTTGTCTAGTGTCTTTAATCGACTCTCTTTAAAGTTAATTTATCTTAACAACACTGTTTTCAACACTTCCAAGAAAGGAATTGGAATAGAGTAAATTTAAAATAAAAATATGGGGCAGCTGTAGCACAAAATATGACTTCAAAGCAATGCTTAATGCATTATTTTAATTGTTAATTGGAACATTGTATTATTATACTAACATATATTTTATTATATTTAAGTGTGGTTGTCATTACTGAAGTGTAATTTATTGAATGCCATGTTTTTATTACTTACCAATGAATGTATTTGTATGCTAAAAATGAAAGTGTCTGAAAAACATGAACTTAGAACTATCATAATTACAAAACATAGTAATTGAATAACCAACTTATAACTTCTGTCAGTGTGAAAATCTCATTTCAACGATTAATATAACCAAGAGCAGACCATTAGAACAACAATTATGTACTAGTAGAAGTATGTATAAGAAATAATAATTCATCCGCTTCAAATTAACAATACACACATTTGGGCACTGTCATAAAAAAGGAGTATAATTTCCCAGACATTATGTAAAAAAAGCATTTCTAACAGTTGTACATTATAAAAGACTGGGTGTTACAATTATGGAATTATTGAATTGAAATTAAGTATCACCAATGCTACCATCTCTGATACCATATGACGTAAGAAAGGTGTTGAAAACTATTAAAATTCAAAAGTGAAGGCCTTACCCTTGCTACTCCATCCGTTGAACCTGTCATCACAACATTTTGAGAATCCCATTCATGTGTCTGTGAAAATGCCACACAGAGTATTTGCTGCATTCTATCTGCCCTGCCAACACAAGTGTTCACACTTGCAAGTTCCACGCCATTTATGCTCCACAAGTGAAGCCATGTCCCTGCACAGGTAGCAATATCACCCTGTAAAAATACATTTAGAGCATTTAGCAGTGCATTAGCTGGTATTTATACATGTAATCGAAACTTTAACAAAAAATACTAAAGTTACTTTCTCAGTTTGGTTAAATAACTCATAACGTCTACAACAGACTAACCTGAATTCCCCAGATTGCAGGTCCAAACTTGTTCCAGACTGATGGTTGTTTTTTAAATGTACTTAAAAGTAACAGCCCATTGTCAATAGGAATGTAAAACAACTGGTGTGCTGGATAACATTCCAACACATCAGTGCCACTGATATGATCCTAGCATGACAGCATCATTATCAAGCAAAATAACTTTAAGAGATTTAAGGAAACCATTGAAATACATAGCAGAAATAGCAGATGATCATGCAAAATTAAATTAAAAATTCTTTACAGCAGTATTTTATTTAATAGAAATGGTTTATAAAATAAGATAGTTTTTTACAATGTCCCCATTTTTATCACTGCCTTATTAAAATCAGTGCCATCAATAGTGCCCTGTTATACTAATGTTTGAACAATCGTTCTACTGCTGGTTCTAAAGTGAATTCCTGTAAGCAGCAATTGTATTTTTTGGGAAGATCAAAATTATACAGGCCCATATCTGGGAAAGAATAGAGGATGCTCCAGAATTACCAAGTATCATTGCAAAATAAATGAACCACAGGAGCGGCTAGGTAAAAGCAAGCCTCATCACTACCACAACAATGAGAATGCAGATCTCAACATTTACCAGACACAACTAGTTGTAAACAGTGCCGTTTCTGGCCATGGAGAATCACTGTACAACCATTCATTTGACTGTCTTTTCAATTTTCATTGGTAGTGTAGGCTCCCCTAGCAGCCACAATATAAGTTGCAAAGAGGAACACAGTGAATAACAAATTTTTCTAATATTTTATTTTACTCCGTGATATATGTCACCTTAGTGAAAAAAGTTGAATAAAAAATGGCTGAAAAAGAAAGTGACAAAGAAATGTGTTGTATGTGATTGTTATTTTATACCAAAACTCCACAAGTTTACACAGGAAGACAGTAACAAAAATCAAGTGCAACATAATTGGTGACCATGACATGATTTGAACATGCAACCTTCCGATTTCATTGATAGATACACTTAAAGACACCTCATATCAAATAACATTAATGCAGTCTTGGTTCGATGCAAATGGTATGAAACTAAATGTAGATAAAACAAATATTGTAAAATTCACCAGTCAATGCTGCACATCATTACCTTGCAGTCGACATAAACGGAAATTCTATTCAAGACTCAAATACTTCTAAATTCTTAGGTTTACAAATTGACAAGCACTTAAATTGGAAAACCTACATAGATGAAATTGTCCTTAAATTGAGCTCCGCATGCTATGCATGACAATTTCTGCCCTTCTTCAGTGATACACACTAAAACTGTCCTATTTTGCATACTTCCACTTGGTTATGAAATATAGTATAATTATTTGGCGAGGTTTAGGTACAGATACGAAAAGAATTTTCAACTTACAAAACAAGGCCCTCAGAATTATATCATGCTCTCTTGCAAGATCATGTAGAAGCATTTTCAAAAACTTAGGAATATTAACCCTTACCAGAGAATACTGTCACGCGAGCGTTGGAACACCCTATAGAAGCAGCTGGGAGCGGACAGCAAGGGAGGTCCGTGTTAGCCACGCCCTCCCCTCGTTTGTCTTATAGTGGTGACAAGCGAGGGCCGGGAGAAAAACATCATTGTGCCGTCTGTTTCTGTTCCACCTGTGTTCTGGAAATTACGGGATCTTTCATCTACTGGAGAACCTTCGAGATCGGCAAGTGTACCCTATATAAGCTACACGTCGTGCACGAGGAGTGAGTGAGGAGACAGTCGCAGCTCTTGGTGTAAGAGTTAGTCAGTGACGTGTTAATGAACGAGAAGATTGTGCAACGGAAGACTGTACGTAACTGTGTATGTGTATCGGAGTTTACGTAATCGCGAGGACAAGTGGAATTGTAACGGACGAACTGGTGAATCGTAATTGTGTGCATTACGTAATTCTGTGTAATTGGCAAGAGTTTAACTGTAAGTCGGTGAAAATAAAGAACATTTTGAGTGGTGAAATTGGACTTTTCATTTCACGAACCCACAAAGTCACACTGGTGTCAGGAAGCGGGAAGACAACATCACCGAACATTACGGCCATGGAATCGGCATTGGAAATGCTTTTGGCGAAGATGAACGAGTTAACAACAAAAATAGAAGTGGCAAATAACAACCTGGCCGCAAAGGTGGAAGAAATGATGACGGCTAACGGTAACCTCGCGGAGAAGATGGAAGAAATGAAGGTTGCGAACGAGGCCCTCGCCGCCAAGTTTGAGGAACGGTTGGCCGGCGTGAGGGATGACGTCACGAATCTGGGCAAGCGGATGGGTCAAGTAGACGACCGCCTTAATGATTTAGAGGAAAAGGCCGACATCGCAAAACCCCTCACCCGCCTGACGGAGGAACACCGGCCTTATGTGTGGACAGAGGACGCCAAAAACGCTTTCCAGCACCCAAAGGAGACCCTGTGCAGTGCTCCAATTTTGGGTTTCCCACAACCGGGTGGCGCCTTCATTGTGGACACCGACGCTAGCGACCATTGCATTGGAGGTGTCCTATCGCAGATCCAGGACGGCCATGAGCAGGTGATAGCCTATTACAGCAAGACGCTATCCAAGGCAGAGAAGAACTACTGCGTCACCCGACGGGAGTTACTGGCGGTAGTAAAGACATTGGAGCACTTCCACAAGTACCTGTACGGTCAGCCATTCCACCTGAGGACTGACCATTCCGCCCTAACCTGGCTATTGAGCTTTAAGAACCTGGAAGGCCAGACAGCACGTTGGGTCCAGAGGCTGCAGGAGTACGACTTCACCTCGGAACATCGTAGAGGGAAGAGCCACGGTAACGCAGACGCCATGTCCCGAAGACCCTGTCCAGAAGAGTGCGGCCAGTGCACAAGAGTGGAAGAGAAGGAGCGTGCCGCAGCAGTCCGAGTAGTTGTGGCAGTGCCTGCTGAAGGCTGGGATAGCGCAGGCCTGAGGAGGGAGCAGCTGGCGGACGCAGACTTGGGGCCACTCTTGAGGGAAGTGGAGGCAGGGATGAGACCAACCTGGGAGGACATCGCACCGAGGAGCGCCACCTACAAGTCGTACTGGGCCCAATGGGACTCGTTGAAGACCAGAGAGGGCGTGCTGTTCCGGGTATGGGAATCACCCGATGGGAAGACGCAGAGAGAGCAGTTGGTACTTCCCCGGAGCAAGGCCCCGGAAGTCCTGGAAGAAGTGCACGCCGGTACTTCGGGAGGACACCTGGGAGCGAACCGAACGATTGACAAACTACGGCAGCGCTACTTCTGGCTGAGACTCCGAGCAGATGCTGGTGGTGCACCTGGACCACCTGGCACGCTACGATGGTGCTGTTCGAGACGAACAGCTTTGAGGAGGGAGCAGTGTCACGCGAGCGTTGGAACACTCTATAGAAGCAGCTGGGAGCGGACAGCAAGGGAGGTCCGTGTTAGTCACGCCCTCCCCTCGTTTGTCTTATAGTGGTGACAAGCGAGGGCCGGGAGAAAAACATCATTGTGCCGTCTGTTTCTGTTCCACCTGTGTTCTGGAAATTACGGGATCTTTCATCTACTGGAGAACCTTCGAGATCGGCAAGCGTACCCTATATAAGCTACACGTCGTGCACGAGGAGTGAGTGAGGAGACAGTCGCAGCTCTTGGTGTAAGAGTTAGTCAGTGACGTGTTAATGAACGAGAAGATTGTGCAACGGAAGACTGTACGTAACTGTGTATGTGTATCGGAGTTTACGTAATCGCGAGGACAAGTGGAATTGTAACGGACGAACTGGTGAATCGTAATTGTGTGCATTATGTAATTCTGTGTAATTGGCAAGAGTTTAACTGTAAGTCGGTGAAAATAAAGAACATTTTGAGTGGTGAAATTGGACTTTTCATTTCACGAACCCACAAAGTCACACTACATATAAACACTGATGACCTACATAAAAAATACAAATTACTTTATTACTTATTCTGACATCCACAGTATCAATACAATATCCAGATTTGAACTCTATATACCATCAAATAACCTCACATGTGTTCAAAAAGGAGTGCATTACCAATGTATAAAGATATTTAATATGTTACCAAATGAGTTGAGGACCTGTAATAATAAAATGTTCAAAATTAATCTAAAGGAATATCTTCTTGAGCATTCATTTTATACAGTTAGTGAATTTAACGCCTAATGTATGCAATTAATAGTTTTTATATTTGTACATAATATTAATCCTGTAAATTATATTGTAAATATTGTATAAACATTTTGACATGTTCCACATCTTGTTAAGACAAATTGTAGGATCTATGGAATGTGAATAAATGTGTCTGCCCGCCTGTGTACATGCGTGCGTGCATGTGTATGGAATGATAAATTAAAGAAATGCTCATAGCATTCTAAACACAACCTCACTGTTTACAGTCTCTACCACCTGTTTTCCTCTTCAAGGTTGTATGAAATCCATCGAGTGCAGATTTTTCTTCATCTTTAATTTATTTTTCAGTTTTATTTTGCTAGTTCATTAACAGTGATGTTTTTCTAGCAATGCTCTAATAGTATTCACATGCATGCCATCACTTCTTGATGGCAATCTGTCAACTCCACATTTTTAATGATCATCTTTCCTATCTCTGCAAGACACATCAACCACTAAGCCATGGTCAATATCGTAAAGTCTCTCTACCACAACAATCTATTAATGCTGAATGACATTGTTGGGCATTCTTGCCTTTTGCAATCTGAATTTTAATTAAGCATCTTGATTTATATTTATTAAACATTTTAGAATACTACAGATAACAGAAATTAGATTGTCTTCTTTCTCACTGCTATTAGCTTGTATCATTTACCACAGATCCGCATACAAACATTGTTGCTACTAATTATTGAATGACCTATGCATAAGAACAAATATATAGCAATGATGAAGAGGGACTAGAGGGGAAAAAAAAGAGAGAATGACCTTTTTAGTTAATGGGATAATGCTAGTGGAACCGTGGATTCTGCTAATACAGGAATAATACCTTGCAATTTATCTTACCGTTAATTCATTGATGGCCACTGCTGCTACAGGTGCAGCATGCCCTCTCAGTTGTCGCACAAATATGCGGCGTGAGAGATCCCAAATTATGGCTGTTGCATCTCTAGATCCAGACACAATGACATTGTAAGCTGGACTAGCAGCCAGACATGTGACTGCATCTATATGTCCATACAGGCACTGTTTGATGCTTAATTGTTTGCGAGCATATTCCCATATTGTCACCACCTGGAATAAACATTGCTTTTACTGAGTATATCTGCATCAATTTAATTAATACTTCTGGATACCAATGGCTATGTAAATAGAATATTAACTTACACAGCTAGTTCCAGCAGTAATAATAAGTTTTGATGATGGACAAACACAAGCAACTACTTCACCATTAGACTGCATCATGGCTTCACACACAAACACAGCTTTGTCACTATCATAATTGCCTATTCGTAAGCTATGATCAGCAAATCCCCATGCTACATATTTGTTGTATGAAGGAGGCACCAGTACTTTATTCTGCTCTACAGCCAAAATGCTTTTATCTGAGTGTAGAATTTGCCCCACTGGACCTTTCAGTTCTGCAACAAAAGAAAAAGCTTCAATTAGTATCCATAAACTTGGCAGATGTCAACAGAAATTCCAAATGACAATGATTATTCTGAAGGAATTTTAATATAATTAGTTATAAACTATGAAAACATAGTGACCAAACAATTTGAAATACAATTTAGAGTTATTTCACTATTAAGTATCCTTATCATTCATAAACCATTCTTTAATTTTCATTATTTATATTACTATAGCTTACTGCAAGAGTTGGTAAGTATTTTAATTTATAATATATATATATATATCAATAAAAAGGTCATACTGTCATTAAGGGCCAGATGGGCCACATCCCACCAATAACATGCAACTTATTTGAGTTTGATTTCTGAGTCACTATGTTTACACTCAAACTTCACTTACTTGTTGTATAATTGAAACGTTTTCAAGATCATTCGATCTCATCCTCAGCTCTTTGGTGACTAAATGAACCTTCCTCTTCTTCCACTACTACGGAGCTCCGATCACTCTGACATCTGGTGTTAGGGGCACTAAGTTTTAATACTTCATTTAATGCCAGGATTTCAAAATTTATAATTTATCACGGTTTTTGTTTATGAATATTTTTTCCCAAATATCCAATTCTATGGGTGTACTTAAAGATTTTAACAGTTTAATGTTAAAATGTTGTGGTTTTCTGTCCAAAAATGGTGTGAAACTGCAGATTTTTCTGTTTGTTTCAACTTAATGTTGCTCTGGTGTTCTTTTTGATAAAGTTATAAATTTTGAAATCCTGGCATTAAATGAAGTATTAAAACTTAGTGTCCCTAGCACCAGATGGCAGAGTGATCGGAGCTCCGTAGTAGTGGAAGAAGTGGAAGGTTCATTTAGTCACCAAACAGCTGAGGATGAGATTGAATGATCTTGAAAACGTTTCAATTATACAACAAGTGAAGTTTGAGTGTAAACATAGTGACTCATAAATCAAACTCAAATATGAAGAATACTTCACTGTTAATAATGCTTCTGCTTTTAATATTTATAACATGCAACTTATTTTTTAATTATTTTATATTTTATTCAATTGTAATAATGCAAACAATTTATTATACCACAATTCTTAATGTTACCGATGCTTACAATCTGCAGTGCTGTACACGAAAACCTCTCCAGTCTCCTTGTTGTGAAGCATCAGATTATACAGGCCCACGGTCACTTCTCACTTCTCTATACCCTTTGCCAGTCATGTGTCTGTACATCTCTCGCTCCCCTACTTTCGTCTTATAATCACATTTAACAATGCTTGGGGCCAGTTGGTTATGGCTGTTGCATTAAGTTTAGCATTTGCATGATTGTTGTTGGAATCTTAATTGTTTGATGGACAAAATCATGTAGCTTTAAAATGAACAGAGTGGATTTATTACTTATTGAAAAGTCTCTTTCATTCATTTAAGGTATAAGAAAAACTTGAAATTTAACGATTAGGTACACATCAACTAAATAATTTTACATTTATGCAACAAGTAGGAAAAAACAGTGAACTTGCTGTAATAGTTTAGTAAAAAATAATTGTGCTTTACAGTATTTTGAATCAGCTGTGTCTGAAATTTGTGAGAACAACAGAAGATTCCAGGTTGATGATAACTTTGATCCTACCTCAAGAAAGTGACTGAATTATGGTTCTGAAGTGAACCTGAATTCAGATGCCAAAAAACTGTGTGACATAGTGGTCAACCAAATGAAAGAACAATTCCAACAGTCTCATATATTCAATACTTTTGAGATTATTGTGACTTTGTGGGTTCGTGGAATAAAAAGTCCAATTACACCACTCAACAATGTTCTTTATTTCCACCGACTTACAGTTAAACTCTTGCCAATTACACAGAATTACGTGCTGCAACAATTACAATTTACCAGTTCGTCCGTTACAACTTCACTTGTACTCGCGATTACTCAAACTCCGATACACATACACAGTTCGTACAGTCTTCCGTTGCACAACCCTTTCGTTCATTAACACGTCACTGACTAACACTGCCTTCTTACACCAAGAACTGTCCTCACTCACACACTAACCAACTGACTGACTGACCAAACCAACAATTGACTAACTAACTCCGTCTGTCTGTAACTCTATTTATATAGGAATATCGCCGGTTTCTAGTGACCAGGAGAATGTTCCAGATTACGTAATTTCGAGAAACAGGTGTAAAGAAAACAGGCGACACAGTCATGTTTTTTCCCTGACCACAGCCTGTCACCACTACAAGACAAACGAGGAGGAGGTGTGGCTAACCGAACCTCCCCTGCCCTTCCGCTGCCAGCTGCCTTCACAGGGTGTTCCAGCGCTCCCGTTACACTGCTCCCTCCTCAAAGCTGTTCGCCTCGAACAGCCCCATCGTAGCGTGCGAGGCGGTCCAGGTGTACCACCAGCATCTGCCCGGAGTCTGAGCCAGAAGTAGCGCTGCCGTAGTTTGTGAATCATTCGGTTTGCTCCCAGGTGTCCTCCTGAAGTACCGGCGTGCACTTCCTCCAAGACTTCCGGGACCTTGCTCCGGGGAGGTACCAACTGTTCTCTCTGCGCCTTCCCATCGGGTGACTCCCATACCCGGAACAGCACGCCCTCTCTGGTCTTCAACGAGTCCCATCGGGCCCAGTGCGACTTGTAGGTGGCGCTCCTCGGTGCGATGTCCTCCCAGGTTGGTCTCGTCCCTGCGTCCACTTCCCTCAAGAGTGGCCCCAAGTCTGCGTCCGCCAGCTGCTCCCTCCTCAGGCCTGCGCTATCCCAGCCTTCAGCAGGCACTGCCACAACTACTCGGACTGCTGCGGCACGCTCCTCCTCTTCCACTCTTGTGCGCTCGTGGCCGTCCTGGATCTGCGATAGGACACCTCCAATGCAATGGTCGCTGGCGTCGGTGTCCACAATGAAGGCGCCACCCGGTTGTGGGAAACCCAAAATTGAAGCACTGCACAGGGTCCCCTTCGGGTGCTGGAAAGCGTCTTCGGCGTCCTCCGTCCACACATAAGGCCGGTTTTCCTCCGTCAGGCGGGTGAGGGGTTTTGCGATGTTGTCGGCCTTTTCCTCTAAATCATTAAGGCGGTCGCCTACTTGACCCTTCCGTTTGCCCAGGTTCGCGACGTCATCCCTCACACCGGCCAAACGTTCCTCAAACTTTGCGGCGAGAGCCTCGTTCGCCGCCTTCATTTCCGTGGCCAGACAGCCGTTCGCTGCTCTCATTTCTGTGGTTAACTCGGCCTTCATTTCTTCCATCTCCGCGGTGATGTTGTCGTTGGCCGTCTTCATTTGTTTCAACTCAGCGATGAGGTTGTTGTTTGCCGCTTCTATTTTTGCAGCGAGGTTTTCATTTGCCGTCTTCATTTCCGAGATTAGTTCGGCCTTCATTTCTTCCATCTTCCCGGCGATGTTGTCGTTGGCCGTCTTCATTTCTTTCAGTTCCGCTTTCATTTCCATCATCGTCTCCAAAATTTTCTCCAATGCCGCGTCCATGGTTGAAATGCTCGGTGATGTTATCTTCCCGCTTCCTGACACCAGTGTGACTTTGTGGGTTCGTGGAATAAAAAGTCCAATTACACCACTCAACAATGTTCTTTATTTCCACCGACTTAAAGTTAAACTCTTGCCAATTACACAGAATTACGTGCTGCAACAATTACAATTTACCAGTTCGTCCGTTACAACTTCACTTGTACTCGCGATTACACAAACTCTGATACACATACACAGTTCGTACAGTCTTCCGTTGCACAACCCTTTCGTTCATTAACACGTCACTGACTAACACTGCCTTCTTACACCAAGAACTGTCCTCACTCACACACTAACCAACTGACTGACTGACCAAACCAACAACTGACTAACTAACTCCGTCTGTCTGTAACTCTCTTTATATAGGAATATCGCCGGTTTCTAGTGACCAGGAGAATGTTCCAGTTTACGTAATTTCGAGAAACAGGTGTAAAGAAAACAGGCGACACAGTCATGTTTTTTCCCTGACCACAGCCTGTCACCACTACAAGACAAACGAGGAGGAGGTGTGGCTAACCGAACCTCCCCTGCCCTTCCGCTGCCAGCTGCCTTCACAGGGTGTTCCAGCGCTCCCGTTACATTATTGATCCAGAGAAAATTTTCCTGCTGACTCTGTGAGAAAACTTGTATAAAATTACAATTCCATGATCTCATATGAAAAATTAAAAAATGAACTGTCAATGATTTATCATAACTATACATTCAAAGATATTCCTTCAGGCAGTGAACTCTTCAGTTTTTTGATACAACACTCCTTTGAGAAACAAAATGCTGCAAATTGTACTAACAACTCAAGTTTCAACAGCCGAGGTAGAGAGAAGTTTCAGTAAACTTGGAAAAGAATTAAGTATTTCCTTAGGAACATTACAGGCTAAGATAGGTGTAATTTGTTAGCTTTTATTCCCTTCACAAAGAGGAAATTATTGAAATCCCTAACTTCAAAAACAGAGTGAAATGTTGCCACCTAGAAGAATAGATGTGTCCAGCTCTTGTACCAGTAACCTGCTACTTGATACATTATATTTTATATTTTTAGTTATCTACTTGATATTTGAGTTTGATTTATGAGTCACTATTTTACACTCAAACTTCACTTACTTGTATAATTGAACAGCTGAGGATGAGATCGAATGATCTTGAAAATATTTCAATTATACAACAAGTGAAGTTTGAGTGTAAACATAGTGACTCATAAATCAAACTCAAATATGAAGAATACTTTACTGTTAACAATGCTTCTGCTTTTAATATTTATCCACTTGATGTTTAAAAATGTATAATGTTTTGTCACATTTCTGCTATTGCAGTGTTTTTGGCAGTGCAATTAAAGGTGGAATGTTTTAAAAGGTATAACCATACTTCTTTCATTACAAGCATCTTCACATCTGGACCCACAAGCTCACAAGCCACCACTGATCAATAACCATTTTTTTTCCATTGAATTACTGAACTCAGAAGTAGGATGTGTGAGAGCTTTGCAAATTGTAACCTCGAAGAATTATAAATGGAAATGTTAAATCTTCAAGAAGATATATCTTTAAAATCATATTTATGAAGTTCAAGCAATTTTTGGATTTGTGGACAGGAATAAATATCCCATCTTTGATAGTGTAGCTTTGAAAACTTTCTCATTGTTTTGCTCAAAATATCTTATGTCTATGAGCATCATCAAAAACAACTACCGATCCACCTAAGGCAGTGGTGGTGGTTGGAAGACAGATAGTGGTTGTAATAGTGGTGGCACCCACAGCTCATTATGCATGGATAAAAAAGAAGAAAATATTGGTATATTTTTAGATTTGTCAAAGGCATTCGACTTAGTAGATCACAACATTTTATTGGAAAAACTAGCTGTTATCGATACACGTGGAACAGTGAACAAGTGGTTTAAAGAATATTTAACATCCCGAAAACAGATGGTAGAAATCACTTATACACATGTAAATACAAATGAAATTACAACATGTTTATCATCTATGGCAACAATAAAATATGGTGTCCCCCAAGGTTCAATTCTTGGACCTGTTTTATTTCTGATATATATAAATGATCTAGAGTGTTCCTTAAAAAATAGTTATCCAACATTATTTGCTGATGATACAAACTTATATATTTCTGGTTACAACTTGAGATCCTTAAAATTTAAGATAGAACAGACAATGTCTGAATTGCTAAACTGGTTCAACATTAATAGATTATTAATAAATACAGAAAAAACAACAGCAATAGCTTTTCATCATAAACAAAATACACTTGCCAGTCATCCCTTTATAGAGTTCCAGGGCAAATATATCTCATACACAGATAGTACAAAATTTCTAGGGGTATGGGTGGATAATAATTTAAAGTGGTCGGCACACATTCAAAAACTATCTCAAAAACTGAGTAAAATAACTTATGCCATCACAGTCACATCAAAATTCATGGACTTGAAATCGGTCATATCTTTATATCATGCATATTTTCAATCTGTTCTTAGCTTTGGAATATTATTTTGGGGTAATTCAACAGGAGCAAAATCTATTTTTAAAATGCAAAAACGGGCAATTAGGATAATACTACGTGTTAATAAAATATCCAGTTATAGGCCACTATTTAAGGAATTAAATATATTGCCCCTCCCCTGTATTTACATATATGAAACATTATGCTACATAAAAAATAATCTCAGTATGTACACAACAAACTCACAGATACATTCTCATGATACCAGAAGAAAAGATAACCTTCATGTAATCACACATAGCACTAGTTCTTTTGAAAAATGTTTTGTATATACTGGCCTCCAGCTTTATAATAAATTACCCAATTATCTGAAGCAAATACCTGCACTGCATCGATTTAGAATTTGTCTCAAAAAACTTCTTTCACTCCATTGTTTTTATAGCATAAAAGAATATCATGATAACTTTGACAATTCATTTTGTTAATGTTAATGATGTTAATATTTTATAGTATAGGTGAATTGTTTGAATATGTTAACTACAAGTAAATTATTACTATCATCATCATCATCATCGTCGTCGTCATTATCATTATTATTATACTGTACATACAGTTGAATTTTCACTCCGAACTTGTGTTGTGTATATATATATAGTATAATTTTTAGTTATAAGTACTTGACGTTTCCTATATCATGTAATATGATCAAAAGGATGAATAAATACTAACTAACATGCATTAAATGTGCCCAAGCACTTGAGAAAGTTGGACAGCACTATATTGTAAATTTATATTTTTCCAAGGGTAAGGAATATTTGAAAGTTCGCAATTCTTCATTTATCTTCTCCTTCATAGAAGATACTATTAAGACATGAATTTACATCTACATGCATATAACTTTAACATATGAATGCTATTTTCACTTGTACAGAGCTCTTATAAACTTCGCAAAAGTTAAAGGCATATGGAGGCAGGCCGTACTGCAGACTCCAGCAAGTCCTAAGCATGCTCCTCCTACCAGCGCTGCTGAATGTGGTACATGCATCTCATGCACCTGAACTGAAAACTATATCTCATTAATTATGCTCGGATATTCATATTTGAAAATGACAGATGCCGATTTCATAATAAGAAAGAATTTTATTTTCTGATAATGACCATACAAAAATCCAATCTCTACAATACTTAGAATGCGAGCGATGTACATTTTATCTTCTATATGGTTATGGTTACCCAACATCCATTCATTCAATACAGATAAGCATGAAAAACAACAACATTCCTTCTTGACAACACTTATCTCAAGCATAAATAAAGAGTTCATCTACTGCACGTAGTATGAAACAGACCGAGTTAATGTTCAGTTCGTTTTCAGAGTAGGGTTTGTTATTTTGTTAAAGTGAATGGCATCGTTAAGTCGTGAGTCAAATTTGAGCTGAAATATAGCTAATATTACATTAATTTATTATTATTATTATTATTATTATTATTATTATTATTATTATTATTATTATTATTATTATTGTTGTGACTTTGTGGGTTCGTGAAATGAAAAGTCCAATTACACAAACTCAACAATGTTCTTTATTTCCACCGACTTACAGTTGAACACTTGCCAATTACACAGAATTACGTAATGCACACAATTACGATTCACCAGTTCGTCCGTTACCGTTCCGATGCACGTACACAGTCTTCTCGTCCGTTCGCTAGCACGTCCAGCACTGACTGACTCCACTCATTCCAGCCCTTTTTATAGAATATCATTGTCTTCTAGAAGTCTCTGGTTTCCGTGAATCACCGCGAAAATTCCAGATGGCAGGCGAAGGGGGAAGAGGCGGCCAGCGACAAGTGACACTCCCCTAATCGTCCCCTCAGCCAGTGACTGAGATTAATGAGGGGGTGTGGCTCGGCTGCCTCTGGTCCCCTCTCAGCTGTCGTTCGTCCGGCGTTCCGATAATTGGGTGACATTATTAATTATTATTATTATTATTATTATTATTATTATTATTATTATTATTATTATTATTATTATTATTATTATTATTATTATTATTATTATTCACATATATTTTCTCCAGTATTTGTGATCCGAATGCATGAACATGTCCCTGGAAGCTGGGACAAGTAATTTTTTGATCAACAAACGTGAAGTGATTCATTCTCAGGGCAGAAGAATTATATCTAACATGAACAGGTTTTTACAAAAGCTCTCCAATCTATAATATAGGGCAAGTGTAGATTTTTCCAAAATCCAGCAATTAACTGTAGAAGCTTGTGGTGTAGGTAGTGCACATACAGTGTCATGAATATGTAGTGAAACAGCTTCACCCTTAGTAAAAGGGAGCGCACATGTATTTCAATCTTCGGGAAAGACCCAGCAAGTTGAAAAGCCGGTTACTGGATTGGAAACCATGCTTGCTATTCCACTGCTGTGAAGTGTGTCAAGGTAAGATTTTAATGTTTCAGGAATATTTAATGTGCGCTTTTATTACAGGAAAAATAGGCAGAACCTTTGCTGGCATGTAAAACGTGCCATGTACAGAACCTCTGCCAGTACTCCCACCACGCTTGGCAACAGTGCTCCACTTGAGGACTGGCCAGCGTTCATAACCTTTAACTTTCAGAAGCGGTATAGAAGTGTGGTTTCTGAGAAATGAGTGAACGATAGCCTGGCACAGATCATAGGTGCCGGTATTTGTTGCCATTGTAAGACAATGACCTACCTGGACTTATGAATATCAATAGCTTGTAACCTAATTGAGAACTGTAACATTCAGAGGCCTCTTCATATTGGAGGTAACAAATCCGCCACTGCAGCACCTCTCATACTTGAGAGAAAGCACTCACCCACAATTAAAAAAGTTGTGACATTTAAAACAGTCTAGTATGTCGCCAAAAAGAAGTTCGCAAGGAAAACAGTATTATTTGTCATGATGTACTCTTGTGTATTTATCCAGGTTTTGAGCTGTACCATTAAAAAAGAAATCTTTAGGGGAGAGAAGAGAGAGCCCCTAGTGGTTTACCGGGGGAATATACAAGTCAAATGGAGAATTTAATGTCATTATAGCAAGTTGGCCATGATAGCTCAATGGGTATGAGCGACTGGACGGAAACCAGGAGATCCGTGCTTCAAATCCTGGCCATGGCATTGAATTTTTCATGTTGATTCTATCAAAACCTTAGCCTATATACAGCTAGTGTGAAGAAATGATTAATTTCCATCAATTAACTAAAATAACTTTAGGGGTACGTTTTCATCTTTTATAAAACTAATTTAAATTTAATTGAAAAAAACTATTTGTAGTTAGCTTTTGATACTTCTTCACTTACATTTTATAGTTTTGAGATATATATATATATATATATATATATATATATATATATATATATATACACACGAGGGCTATCCAGAAAGTAGATTACGTTTTGGAATAAAAAGTAAACAAAGTATAGGAAACAAATTTTATTATATACAGATGAAAGCCACACTCAAATACTACTTTTCGACATAGTCACCATTCAAATTAAGGCATTTATCGTAGCGATGTACGAGCTTGGAAATTCCTTCGTCGAAAAATTCGGCCGCCTGCACCTTCAACCACTTCGTACCCTCTTCTTGCAGCTGTGCGTCGTCATCAAAACGCTGCATAGCCAGCCACTTCTTCATTGCTGGGAATAGGTGGAAGTCGCTCGGTGCCAGGTCGGGACTGTACGGCAGATGAGGAAACAACTCCCACTTAAAAGATTCAAGAACTTCACGAGTGACATTTGCCGTGTGGGGCCGGGCGTTGTCGTGAATCAACAAGATCTTAGAGCTCAACATTCCTCTGCGCTTGTTTTGAATGGCTCTTCTGAGTTTTTGGAGAGTTTGGCAATACCTTTGAGAGTTTATTGTAGTGCCTCTTTCCAGGAAGTCCACCAAAATCACACCTTTTCTGTCCCAAAAAACAGTCGCCATCATCTTCCTTGCCGACATTGTTTGCATGCATTTCTTGGGTTTTTGGGGAGAACTTGTGTGCCCCCACTGCATTGATTGCAATTTCGTTTCACAGTTCACGTGTTTCACCCATGTTTCGTCACCAGTAACGATGCGATCGAGTAAAGAGTCACCATCCTTATGGTAAACGTCCAAAAAGTTCAACGCTGCAGCCATTCGCTGATTTTTATGGTCCTCTGTCAAGATTTTTGGAATCCATCTTGCACAAAACTTGTGGTAACCAAGCTTTTCGCTGATGATTTCGTGCAACAAACTTCGCGAAATTTGTGGAAAACTCAAAGAAAGTTCCGTTATTGTGAACCTTCGATTTTCACGGACTTTAGCATCGACTTTTTCGACAAGTTCGGCAGTCACTATGCTGGGTCTCCCACTTCGATCTTCGTCGTGAACATTGGTTCGGCCATTTTTAAATCTGATGACCCACTGACGCACTCCACCTTCAGTGATAATGTTGTCCCCATACACTTCACAAAGCTGCCGATAGATTTCTATCGGTTTACAGTTTTTTGCAGTCAGAAACCTTATTACTGCACGCACCTCGCAGCTCGCGGGATTTTCAATTAACGCAGACATTTCAAACCGTCACAGTATCTGAACGGAGCACAGCACGAACCTCTCACTAGCACGACTAGATGCCGACTGAGCTGCGCAACGCTCTGACCCCAAGATGGCCGCGCTAGCCCCGCCCCTAGCGGAAACAGACGAAAACGTAATCTACTTTCTGGATAGCCCTCGTATATACTTTATATTTTAATAATAATTTAAATTTATTGTAAAATAGAAAAATTAAAATAATTGGTGTTAAATAAGCATTAAATGCATGTATGCACAGGACGTCTCTACACATCCATAACGGTGTGCGGCATTTTGTCTTTCTTGGTGCAGATTTGGATGTTACCTTTTGTTTGACGCATGCACGCACGCGCACACCCACACCCACAATGAAAGATTTTTATTTTTCACCAGTATAAGTTAGTTTTCTAAAGTTTCTTGGGTACTACCACAAAATTATTTGTTTAAATAGCAAAGCAAAGTTTTGAAAACCTTTTTCTAAAAAAAATCATGTTAGATAATGAATGAAGTGGATGAAATGATGCTTAAATGAATCCCATGTTCGCAAGGCTTAGTGATACCCAACATATATCTTTCAGAATAAGGAAAAACCTCAGAAAAAACCTCATCCATTTAACCCACAATGACATAAATTCGAAATTGGGACCTCTTGAACATGAGGAGACATGCTACCACCTTCTTTTCATGTGTAAATAAAGTTGTGACAAAAATTTCTCAATTTCTAAATTATTATAAGCTTCCCTGTTATTAACTTTTTTAAAGTTGAAAGTTCTGGTAAATAATTTATACTCATCTTATTTCTTGTTTAAACTACTATTGTATAATTCATTTGCAATTAATATTAAGACATACGAAAAGAAAATTAATGTGGGAGAAAATTACCTTATATACCTTTTAGTTTTAAAAAGGTTATATTACATATGAAAATCTTCAATTTATTTCCACATAAATTACTTTCTGAATTAATCACATCTGTTTATGTTTCTACTTAAAGCACATTAAATCTTCCAGTGAGTTCATAGTTACCTTTAATAGGCTGCAGTGATGGGCGCAGATTATCTAAGTTATGAAAGAATAGTCTGTCTCCCATGGTTACACTTAAACCAGGTGTAATTGGCCCAGGATCTATAACAGAAGTACGATGACTGATCTTCTTTGCTGGATGTGGCTTCTTAAAAAGTTGCTTTGGGATTTGTCCAAAATTGTTTATAAAGCCAATTGTAGCATTCTTTTTCAAAGGATCATCAATACTGTAAAAAATTATGGCAGTGATTCAGATTAGTTTTTGTGTTTATGACCTAATTTGTGTTAGGAGTATTATTTTTATGAACATCTAAAGTAACATATGCAAAGATTACCTTTGAAACTTCTAAATGCTAAAGATTTCTCTTGGCAGTAATTTCTTTGCAAAGTAGAGCAACCAAAAAATATTAATCAAACATTTACAATTAGTAAAATGGATATATTCTGCAAGAAAAAGAGATAGAGCAAGAGTCAGCATATTATCAAGAACAGAAGGAGTGCTGAAGTAAACTGATTCACTTTTATCCATATATTAACAGATTTTATTTTCAACTAAAGTTGCTCAACATATTCATCAGTATTTTTAACCCTTTTCTCTTAGATACGCAATAGGCTGTTATTAATTAGGTTAGCCTGGGGTAGATCAAACTTGGAACAAAGCGATACTGTATGTTTAGAAGTATAGTATGCTAATACGGAGTTATACAGCTGCACATGTGCACTTTATAAGTGTAAGCACACAATGCTCATAAAATAGCTTGTCCCAAGATACAGCCAAGGACAAAAATGAGCCATCCCCAGCTTCTATATGCTGACTGGTGGGCTTTGTATACCTTTGTACAGTTTTGTTCACAACACACATCCAGGAACTGTATGGTCTATGGTTATGAATACAATGATCACCTTATAAGCTAATAAAAACAGAGCATTCTACAATGTTACAGTACCTGAAAGGTTAAGAAGGCACTACTCATGCTCGTAAGCCCCTGTTAGTGTTACTTTTTATGTTAATTTTATGCCTGGGTGCATAGAATGTAAAATAGCTTTTAGTCGTAACTTGTACCATGATGCTAAACTTATTACTTTATCATAAGCTTGTTCAAATCTAAGAAAACATTGCATAATCTGCCTCTTCTCATTTATCAAAGTTCTGATAATTATTACAATATGCACTATTCTCTTTCACTTCTGAATGTTGATTGGAATGGCAATAATTGTTTACTCCTCTGCTCAACATTGAAATCTCTCAGCCAAAATTCCAATGAAAATGTTTTCCATGTTTAAGACTATCACACTATAATTTTCCGGGTCTGCTGCATCACCTTTTCTTGAATTATTGGGCTGAACTGTTGCAATGAACTTACCTTCATATGTTTAAAAGTCCCATGTAACCGCAAAGTGAAATTTATGGTGGATAACAAGATGATGGGACAGGTTTCTTTCGGATCCTCTGGTTTCCCCCACCATCATTCCACCAATTGCTTCATCATTCATCTTTCCTATCATTCATTTCACCCTCATACTATCATCCACTTCTCTCGCTCTCATCCCAGGCACTGGATTGGCCCCTTAACCCTGGTTTCCTCTATCAGGTCAATGCTAAGGCACCCTCGCCCTGATTTTCTGAGCTAGTGGAACCCGAACAACTCCTAACACTGGGATTGGTGACGTAAGGGAGGAAAAAAATGTTTCAAAGTCATAGAAAAGGCTGTGCCTGAATGCTTAACTGCCAAAAATTCTGCACTTTGCATACAACTATATTCTGTGCTTTTTCAGAATGCCCGCACATAATATGGTTTGTGTTGAAATATAAATATTTTCTTGTGCCATGATTTTCTGAAGTGAGTTCCTTGGGAATTTCTTAGTAACATTCTGGCAGTTGAGTGGCCTGCTCTTCTTGGATGAACACTTTTTGTCTTGCCCTTTTTATTTTAAAACATATTAAAATTTTTGTTACTCTTGGTAGCTGAGGCATTTCAAATATCTCCAATAAATTCTTGTAGCATTTGTTTAACAAAATTGCTCTGTGACGTTAAATATTTGTTTTTAACATTGCTCTACTTCCTCTGTCATATTTTCACATATACTGTAGATTATTTAGTTCACCAGAATTATGGTATGCCAGACAGATGGCTTTAATTGCAAGTTGTTTTCTTGTATTACCCACTTGATACATGGCCTTAATTGTATAGTCATTATCTATTTTGTTGCTATTGAGTTTTTGGTAGAATGCAGAATATGGCATCATGTAACTGCTTGGCTGTTCTTAAATATACCTGTAGAAGTTCTTAGAATGTTAAGCTAAAGGGGAAAGGATCAGTGAATAATCATTAGTGCAGTTGAACCTCTATTTTATACTTCCATGGGGGACACTTAAAAATAATGTAAAATGAAAGAAAAGTTATGTGATTGAATACAAAAAATTCTAAGGTACATACAACAGAAATGATGAACATCACTTTTAATAACCAATTCCTTCCAATCATGAAATACACATGTATTAATATTCTGAAATTTCTATTAATGCATTTATAAAAATACTCTATCAGAGACCCATTTTCAGTTGATTAAAAAAAACTGAATTTTTATAAAGAAAAAGCTATGTTCTATGAATATATATGGTTCTATGTAGAAAAAACATTCCTGGTACATACAGAAAAAAAAAAAAATGAAAAGAATGCAACATTAATGCAATAGCCATTAACATTATTTAATAACCAAATTTTATTCAGAGAAGCCTTGTCACATATTTACTTACAAACTTGTAAAATTACATAATGAATTATGACCTTATGCCACTGTTTAAGTGCATACATTAAATGTGCAATAGTCTATTCTAATGTCTATTAATCTGGATTTATCTGATTAATCAGATTTTCAGATGGCAGCACAACACTAAGCCAGATGCAGACACCGGTTGCACCATCAGTCAACCAAAGAACTGAGGATAGGGAAGAAATTCCCAGAAACTAGTCTTCATTAAAAAACTTGTAAGTGGAGAAAAGTGTTCACAAGGTTGACTCATTTGCTTTATTTTAATACAAATATTAACCCTTTCTTGCATGTACAAATGTATATTCTCAATCCTAAAATTCTTTGTATGCAATCAAGCCTCATTTATAACAAATAATGTAATTCATAAAATAAACACTAGAATATTTGATTGCTGCTCTTCCTAATGATCTTAAAGAAAAACCCGATAACTGTGGTGCTTTTAAAAATGCTGCTCGATAATACCTATACTCAAAATCATTTTATACTGTACAAGATTATTTGAATGACAAATTATCCTGATAATGCTTAAAAGTAGAACCTAACTGTTCCAATGAAAAATCATTGCCAATAAATCTTTGATGCCTGTTTAAAAACTATTTTAATATATATGTATTTAAGAAATGACCGAAAAATGGTATCCATTAAAAAATGTTAAGACGTACTGGCAAGGCCAAGTGAAAGTGGATTAGAAAGTGATTCTATATTGTATATAATTTATCCCTGCCTTGTTTTCCATGCTGCTTTTCATATTGCCTGTTGAAGTTAAGATTAAAAAGATATTAACATACAACACATTTTTGCCAGTACAAGTGACAAAAGCTCACTGAGGTTATATAGAGAATTAAAAACAACCTGGGGGAGGGAAGGATGTATAGACATATGTAATAAGTTAGGGCAAGAAGGTTTTGCTTGAGTGAGAACAGGAATGAGAAACTTGAAAGGTATAGGTCAAGATAGGGAGCTAGATAAATGTACATTGTGTGGAGAAGAGAATGCAGACTTCTACTGTATATTATATTGTAGTGAAACAAAGATATGAAGAGAGCAGGCCTGGCTACATAAATGGGACAATTTGGGGGAGCGAAGTAGTAATCAGAAAAATTTTGTCAGTAAAAGGGTAAAAGAACAGGAGAAATATGGGGAATTATTTAGGGAAAGTTAAAGAGAGGTGGCTAAGAACAATTAGGAGCAAAATGTAGATTAGAATGGGTGAAATGGCAAAATGTGTAAAAAGGAGTAGACGGCCTCCACTACACAAAAACCGTGTATGGGGACCAAATTATTATTCAATGGCAAGCAACATGGTAGGATTTTCAGGATTTAGGAATATATGGTGTTTTCCAGTTTGGATTTTATAATTGTAATCTTGATTTTGTATTTCCAGTTGATGATGTAAAAGGAAAGATGAGAAATAAATTACAAACTATTGCCTATATATGTGTCTCTTATGTTACATTTTCAAGCATATATGCTAATAAACTGTATATCTCTGAAAATGTTCAATTTTCACAGTCCCTTGTGGCTACAAGTGAATCCACTGAACATAAATCAATCCAATGCACTCTAATCTAATGAAATATTTCTGTGACTGATGCAAGGTTATTAAAAATACTCTGAAAAATTCCTCATGACAAATGTTTGTATATTATGTATTATGTAAATTGTATATTGTGTAAATTAACTATAAGTACTTATTACGCTATCATCATCATCATCATCATCATCATCATCATCATCATCATCATCACCACCACCACCATCAAGTTCACGTTTAATATGTAAATGATGTAATAAATGTATTAATTTGTATGTATATAATAGTTGTAATTACACTGTAAACTGTTATGTAAATCTGTCATATACTTGTAATCCACAAGTCTACTGACAATAAAGAAAGAAAGATTTCATAAGTACTATGTCAATGCTTTGCACTTTATATTCACAAGTGACACAGTCATCAAATTCAATATCAATAGGTTGCATAGATTCCCATTAGTGCTTCTCTTGATCTGTAAGAGCAAAGACATTCATTGCATCCTTCTCAGATAGGAAATCCACCTTTGTTGAAGCAGTTGTGGATTGTTGTGGAAGCAATATTTTGCTAGGCCTCTGTCATGTAGTGCACAGCAGAAAGGATGCTTAGACTTGCTTGTAAGCATCTGATAGAAGTCCCTCATCTACACTGACTGCTTTCCTTACCACCTGCTTACCAAAATGGCACTTCATGCTCTGATCACTCCCAGGTCCGAAGGCTGTAGCTTGCTGGTACAGTTTGGAGGCAAAAACACTACTTGAACATTCATTAGGGTAGTTGTATCTTTAGAAATGTGCTGCACACTGGTTTATAAAGAGAAGGATCTGTTTGTTCTTAGCACCCATTTGATGACTCAGATGAAACAGGTAATTCTCAAATATTGCAGTCGTGACTGTTGAGTTGGCCTTATATTTGGTTGGCAATGTTTTAATCCTCTTAGAGCGCTGTGGCTTATTACATTTCACAATAACCAGGGCATTTCACAATAACCAGGGAAGATAATTTAACAGAGCCATTTGCATTGCAAGTGAGCATCACAATCATGTGCTGCTAGGATTTTGTACCATCATGACATGGCTCACGTTTGTAAATCAGGTTTATGTTAAGTAGCAGTTTCTTTAAAGGCCAGTTTCATCTGTATTGTACATGTCCTTGAGGGATAGCCTTCCATCAGCTTCCGTAGTTCACACTTTCATTTGGTAACATTGTTTGAGTCTACACTAGCACATTCTCCAGAGAGAGATTTGCAAAAACAAATGCTATACATTATTTTAATGCCATGAAATTATCAATACCAAGTTCAGCCGCAATATAGAGGGTTTTCTTCTTTAAATGCTGATGGAAGTATTACCCTGCATGCTTTTTTGAACCACATTTAACGGAGAAGTTTCTAGTTCTTCTAGAGGCAATGTTTTTAATGATTTCCTCTCCTTAAGCAAAGTGACACAGTTTCCTGGACCTGAAGTCGGGCTACTGGCAGGTAGCTCTAGACCCGAGAGACAAGGAGAAGACCGCATTCTCGACAGGCCAAGGCTCTGGCAGTTCACAGTTATGCCCTTTGGCCTCTGCAATGCACCAGCTACCTTCCAACGCCTCATGGAGTCAGTACTGAGAGGACTGACTTACGACGCCTGCCTGCTATACCTGGACGACATCATCGTCGGTAAGACTTTTGAAGACCATCTCGAGAATCTGAGTAAGGTGCTACAGAGATTGCAGGCAACCAACTTGAAGCTGAACGCGAAGAAGTGCCAGCTCTTCCGCAAGGAAGTGAACTACTTGGACCACATAGTCTCAGCAACCGGCGTGGCCACAGACCCGGAGAAGACGCAGGCGGTGAGAGATTGGCCTCGCCCAAAGGATAAGAAAGGGTTGCGCAGTTTCCTGGGGCTGTGCAGTTATTACCGACGCTCAATAAAGGGGTTTTCTAACATCGCCAAATCCCTCACCCACCTGACAGAGGAACACCGGCCTTATGTGTGGACGGAGGACGCCAAAGACGCTTTCCAGCACCTGAAGAAGACCCTGTGCAGTGCTCCAATTTTGGGATTTCCACAACCAGATGGCGCCTTTATTGTGGACACTGACGCCAGCGACCATTGCATTGGAGGTGTCCTATCGCAGATCCAGGACGGCCATGAGCGGGTGATAGCCTACTACAGCAAAACGCTATCCAAGGCAGAGAAGAACTACTGCGTCACCCGTCAGAGTTACTGGCGGTAGTAAAGACCTTGGAGCACTTTCACAAGTACCTGTACGGTCAGCCATTCCACCTGAGGACTGACCATTCCGCCCTAACCTGGCTATTGAGCTTTAGGAACCTGGAAGGCCAGACAGCACGTTGGGTCCAGAGGCTGCAGGAGTACGACTTCACCTCGGAACATCGTAGAGGGAAGAGCCACGGTAACGCTGACGCCATGTCCTGAAGACCCTGTCCAGAAGAGTGCGGCCAGTGCACAAGAGTGGAAGAGAAGGAGCGTGCAGCAGCAGTCCGAGTAGTCACGGCAGTGCCTGCGGATGGCTGGGATAGCGCAGGTCTGAGGAGGGAGCAGCTGGCGGACGCAGACTTGGGGCCACTCTTGAGGGAAGTGGAGGCAGGGACGAGACCAACCTGGGAGGACATCGCACCGAGGAGCGCCACCTACAAGTTGTACTGGGCCCAATGGGACTCGTTGAAGACCAGAGAGGGCGTGCTGTTCCGGGTATGGGAGTCACCCGATGGGAAGATGCAGAGAGAACAGTTGGTACTTCCCCGGAGTAAGGTCCCGGAAGTCTTGGAGGAAGTGCACGCCGGTACTTCAGGAGGACACCTGGAGCGAACCGAACGATTGACAAACTATGGCAGCGCTACTACTGGCTGAGACTCCGAGCAGATGCTGAGAGATGGTGCCATCAGTGTCACATTTGCGCGGCGAGTCGCGGCCCCCAGACTAGGAGCCGGGGTCGCATGCAGCAGTACAACGTCGGAGCGCCATTCGAACGGATCGCCGTTGACATTGCTGGACCGTTCCCAGTTTCCGACCGAGGCAACAAGTACCTAATGGTGGTCGTGGACTACTTCACCAAGTGGCCGCAGGTGTATGCCATCCCAAACCAAGAGACAGAGACAATCAAAACTGCCTCATGGAGCAAGTGTTCTGTCGATTTGGGGTGCTGTTAGAGTTACACTGTGACCAGGGCACCAGTTTTGAGTCCAACCTGATGAAGGAGGCACTACAAAGGCTTGGGGTGAACAAGACCCGCACGACGCCTCTGCATACCCAGTCGGATGGCATGGTCGAAAGATACATCAAAACCTTAGAGGAACACCTGAGGAAGGTCGCGGCCAGCCATCAGCGAGACTGGCACTTAAGGTGTCTCTGTTCTTGCTGGCCTACCGCTCGTCTACACACAACACAACTGGGATGATGCCAGCCAGCTTAATGTTCGGCCGATAGTTACGCCTCCCTTGTGACCTGGCTTTTGGAAGCCCTCCGGAAGCGAAACAGCCAGCAACAGAGTATGTGGAAAACCTGGTGGACCATCGCCACGACATGCACGAGATGGCTCGCCAGAACATCCAGAAGGCGAGCGACCGCATGAAGACCCGGTATGACAGGCAAGCCAACAGCCAAGGGTTCCAGCAAGGTGACCTGGTCTGGTTGTACCGCTCTACCCGGACCAAGGGACGCTGCCCGAAGCTTGAGCAGCCATGGCAAGGATCGCACCGGGTGGTGAAGAGGATTAACGACGTGGTTTACCGCATCCCGAAGGTGCCCCGAGGAAAGATGTTGGTGGTACACCTGGATCGCCTGGCCCGCTACGATGGTGCTGTTCGGGACGACCAGCTTTGAGGAGGGAGCAGTGTCACCCCAGGCACGGCCAACTGACGGCTGAGTGAGGGCCGAGCATTCGGACATGCCTACCCATTTATCTTGTAGCGCTAACTGAA
The DNA here is from genome assembly GCA_030765055.1 of Mantis religiosa. Classification (NCBI taxonomy): domain Eukaryota; kingdom Metazoa; phylum Arthropoda; class Insecta; order Mantodea; family Mantidae; genus Mantis; species Mantis religiosa. Next base: position 60,572,339 of record CM060955.1, on the reverse strand, counting down.
GGGATCGCAGCCCACTATGCCGTCTCTTTCCCCTCCCACTGAGTTCTCGAACATTCAGGATATTTCATCTAACCCGGAACCTTCTAGATAGGTCAGTTGGTCTTATATAAGCGACGCGTCGGGCCGGAGAAGAGTTCAGTTCTTGGCGAGCAGCCGTGAAGAGCGCCCAGTGAGGGAACGGACAGTGTACGTGCATCAGAGGAGTGTACGTAACTGCGTGCAGTGGACCTGTGACAGACGAACTGGTGAATCGTAATTGTGTGCATTACGTAATTCTGTGTAATCGGCAAGTGTTCCAATTGTAATTCGGTGGAAATAAAGAACATTTTTGAGTGGTGCAATTGGACTTTTAATTTCACGAACCCACAAAGTCACAATATATATGAAGACGGCCATCTGAATGCAATTAAGCACAGCAGTGATGGCAGTCAGCATGAGCTTACAAAAACAAAAGCTCAAAATGTGCAGTGTTTAACGCCCGCTTTTACTACATACGGCACCGCAGGCGGTGACACTGATGATACATGAGATGAAGATGGGGCACCAGTGGAATGAGACGGCGGGGGAAACCAGAGGTCCCGGAGAAAACCTGCCCCAGCGCCGTGTTGTCCACCACAAATCTCACTTTGCAGTCGCCTGGGATCGAACCTGGGCCGCCTTGACGAAAGCTCAAGAGGAAGTAGTTAGTTAGTATTCAGTTAGTTGCTGATGGCACTTCTATGAACTGTATTGTGACATTGTCATATCTTGCATATAAATAAGGTAATAAGTGCTGCAGGGCACAAATATTCAGTGCAAGATCGAGGAAAATGTAAAATTCAAAAGCTTAAAATCAGAGAAATCTTTATATTTTTTTAAATGAATATTCAAATTGCAATTTAAATTAATGGTATAGAAGTGAGAAAGCATAAATTTGGAGTGTAAAATAGGAGTTCCATTGTAGTTTGTTAATACAACAACTTTTAGCAATATAAAAATAATTGGGATAGTAACATAATTTTGCAAGACAATTAGTATGTATAGATTTATTTGAGACAAGCAGCTGGAGACAAATCTCTCAGGCTCCTTTATGGTGAGCACTTAATAACATTAGTTTAAAACATTCTTACACCATTTGCTTAGGTAATTTGTTAGTAGATGTGTTACCTTCTGGTAAATGTACTTTTTCTCCCCCCCCCCCCCCCCCTAGTACTTTTGGTCATTGGATTCAATATTCAGTCCATATACAATATGTTGTTGCTTTCAAATGCTAGACTTTGGCAATGAAGCCATTAGCTCTCTTGCTCTCCAATATTTCTGGGTAGTGGGTCCGGCAGGTTGGGCTTCACAGGTTAAAAGATGTTCTTCAGTCATTTCCTCTTCTTTGTTGCACAGAGGAAAATTTGGACTTGTATAAATTCCTATTCTGTGTAAGTGTTTGGCCAAATAATCATGTTCCGTAAGTAACCTAAAATTTGGTACTGCAGCTTTACGTGGGATTTCTGGAATAATTTCTGGATTTTAATTAAAATGTACCATTTTTTATCTTTGGATTTGTTAGATATTGATTGGTTTTGTTTGTTTTTATATTTGCTTTTGATTAATCTTTTTATGGATGTAAAGTGTAAGTTTTTACTTTTGTTCTGAATTAAATTTGCACCTTTTTTGGCAAGATAATCAGCTGATTCATTTCCAGCAATTTCACAATGTGCAGGTATTCACTGTAATATAATTCTTTTCTGTAGTTTTTTCCATATACAATATGGAACTGAGAGAAACACCAGTTAAGATTTACTTGTTCATGGAATTTGAACCCAGGACCTCTTGGCCTGAGCCACAATCGCTAATGTTCAAGTCATCTTGCTCACTGCAAATAAACTTAAATTGCATAACAAGCAAGTAGTGGAAGTAACCAAGCAATAGAATTGTTAACAAGATTTATGCTAAGATTTTATAACTAAGATGAACTCATTTTGAAATTAAATGAAAATATGAATGATAAATGTCTTGCTTACCTATAAATGTCTACATTTCCCTCATAAAACAAATGATGAAATACATTCACTGCTTCAACAGCTGCCTGTCCATGCTGTTTGTATCCAAAAATTAAATCTATCCATTCATGCAAATGCTGTGAAACATAATCACATTCAAGAGCCAGTCTATGCATTCGAATAAATTCTCGAGGATCTTCTTTTGCCCATGGTGGCAATACAATATCCCCCAGCTGCACACCATTCTGTTTACATCCTGTAACAAGCACAGGGTATATATTTTGCATTCCCACTTAGAAAGAATAATGCAATAGCATTAAAATACTAGAATTTGATGGTTATTAGGAACTATTTATACATCCAACAAAGCATTTAGCTCAATATGTACTATTACTTCATTTTCTGTTTAGTTATTTGGCTGTGCAAAGCATATTGTATTATTAGATTAATTTAGCCCCTTGGTCCAGCTCTATACAAAGACATTGTAGAACAATAAAAAATTAGATGAAACATTGAATTATTATAGGAAGAAAGCATATACTTAATTTTTTTTTTTTTTTTTACATTTTTTCTTCATATAACTCTCAGAGCTAGTTATAAGAGCCAATGTTAAAAATACTTTAAAATTGTGTTTGTTAACATTGTATTAAATTTTTGAGTTTGATTTATGAGTCACTATGTTTACACTCAAACTTCACTTACTTGTTGTATAATTGAATCGTTTTCAAGATCATTCGATCTCATCCTCAGCTGTTTGGTGACTAAATGAACATTCATTCCTCTTCTTCCACTACTACGGAGCTCCGATCCCTCTGCCATCTGGTGTTAGGGACACTAAGTTTTAATACTTCATTTAATGCCGGGATTTTAAAATTTATAACTTTATCATGGTTTTTTGGTTATGAATATTTTTTCCCAAATACCCAATTCTATGGGTGTACTTAAAGATTTTAACAGTTTAATGTTGTGGCCAATGTTGTGGTTTTCTGTCCAAAAATGGTGTGACACTGCAGATTTTTCTGTTTGTTTCAACTTTCCTATGGTGTACTTTTTGCCTGGTTAACAAGTTTCTCTTAGTTTTTCCTATATAGCTTTTTTCACATGTTTCACAATTTATCTGATAAATTCCTGATATAAAAGTGTTGGGGATTTAATTTTTTAGTGGTTTATTTAGCAGGTTCCTCAGACCGAATTTGTTTTGGGGTGCTAGAATTGGATAGACCCATAGAATTGGATATTTGGGAAAAAATATTCATAACCAAAAACCATGATAAAGTTATAAATACAACCTACATCTAAAACTAACCAAACAATTAGGAATACACATCTGGCAAAATTTCGAAATGCAGGTTCATGAAAAATTAAACATATTACACCCACAGAATTGGATACTTGGGAAAAAATATTCATAACCAAAAACCATGATAAAGTTATAAATTTTAAAATCCCGGCATTAAATGAAGTATTAAAACTTAGTGCCCCTAACACCAGATGGCAGAGGGACCGGAGCTCCGTAGTAGTGGAAGAAGAGGAATGTTCATTTAGTCACCAAACCGCTGAGGATGAGATCGAATGATCTTGAAAACGTTTCAATTATACAACAAGTAAGTGAAGTTTGAGTGTAAACATAGTGACTCATAAATCACACTCAATAATGAAGAATACTTCACTGTTAATAATGCTTCTGCTTTTAATATTTATTGTATTAAATGTTTAACATAATGTTTAAAACTCTTGGGTTTCATAAAGTTTTACTGTGGTGTGTTAGTTGAATGAATGCATGGTTTATTTCCTGTTTCTTATTTGCAATATATTACATATTTAACATATACAATTTCATACATATATGTAGCACATCTACGAAAGTCATCTTTCAAAAGTCACTTCAAAGTTTAAACCACTAATACTGGGCAAATACTCGTAATAGGATTTGGTTTTCTTTTGTTTTGTTTTTTGTTCAGTTTACTGTTATCTTGGGTAAATTTTGTTGAATAACCATTATTATCCATTTATTGTAAGAATAACATAAATGTCAAAGAAGCACATGGCAGAAATCAACCCACATGGCAGAAATCAACCCACATTGCCTGATTGATTTTAATACTCAATACTCTGTATTCTTCCATAACATAGTTACGCTATTTATTAAGCTACTTTTTGCTTTACCTGCTTTCAATAAACCATTCAAGTTGGTGTTATAATATACAATGTGACGGTTATTTCATGTTTTTTAAATTTTAAAAATTTATTTTGAAGTGTTCTCGAAAAAACAGTTTGTACAGAAAAGAAAATGTAAAACTGGGTAGCCATGGAATGATACAACATAAGTTAAATGTTACATAATGTTGTTATTGGTAATTGCAAGAATGCAATTACATAATGTGGTGAAATGGACCAATAAAAGAGAAGTAATTTAGTTGTTATGGAAACAAGAGTGCAGAAAACCCAAAATGATCAGAGAGCTTGGCGTCTTTCTGCAAACAAATGTCTTGTGAGTAAGACATGTTTTTGTGTCACTCTGCAACTGTGCAGACCATTTAGTTGTGAATGCATTTGTGTTGCACTAGTGGCATGTGCAAGAGATATAAAGTTCACTGATGCAACAACCATTATTTGTGAAAAGACAGCATCTAAATTATTTAAAGTTGTAGCAAAATTTACCAACTGTTTTGTGGAATAAAACCCGCAATACTTAAAAGATAAGAACTGTTGTTTATTCTCCAACAATTGCAATATCAAATTCCTTTGCTCTGAGACTGCGCTCAGAGTTAATTTTAATTTTACGTCCTCCAACGTTAAGTCATATCGGACGGTGAATGAAATGGGTGAAATGATGCTCAAATGTGTCCAGGGTCCATGGAGCTTAGAGCTACCTGACATTCGTCTTTAAGGATAAGGGAAAACCTCGGAAAAACCTTATTCAGGTAACTCATCCTGACCGAGATTCGAACTCGGGACCTCTTAAACGTGAGGCAGACATGCTACCATTTACACTACTGAAGCGGGCGCTCAGAGTTAAGACTCATTGCTCCAGAGCTCTGAGGCATCTACAAGATTTCTACTAGATCAGCAAAAGTGAGAAACTAATTATTAGCATCTTCCATCATCCCATTTGCAACAAAACTAGTTGCAATAATGATCGCCATAACGCAGGGCTTCTAGAGCATCAACTTCAGTCATCAGGCGTTTTGCATCTCACAATAATTACTGTTTTAACCATTAACATCATAATGCAATATAATGTACTTTATGTCTTATCACTAATCACAAAAAATTGAGCTTTGTTATTTTGAACACCACTTACTTGGTCAACAGTTGCGGATGTAGGGTTTTATGTTTCTCATAACATTCATCACTTAATTATAGAAATACTGAGTAATTTTCCTTAAAATAAAATACACATGATTACAGCAAAACAATGCCTCTCAGGTGTTCAACAATGCACTGGTTGATGTAACAAAGATAACAGTTAAACTTAGGTGATAGTTTTAGTTAATTGATGGAAATTAATCATTAGCCATATACAGGCTAAGATTTTTTGTTGATAGAGTCAACATGAAAAAAAAAAAAATCTTAGCCTATATATGGCTAGTGTGGAGACATAATTAATTTCCATCAATTAAATAAAATAATAATAAGAGTTAAATGATGAAGCCTGGGACTCAAGTACTTAGGATAGAAGAATGTGAAGCCGCCAAGATAGGTTTGTTGATAAATGCTGCATTACTTGGGAGTGTTGATTGATTTTATACACTTTCCACAAGGCTGACAATATAGAAGTTTTCTATCTGTTTTGAATGTACCCAAGAATTGTTTAACATATTCCTGTAACTGAAAAGCTACACTACCTTTAACCTACAGCATTATGGTATACACACAATTTTTGTTGTTATTATTTTACATCCTCCAACATTAAGTCATATCGGACATGAATGAAATGGGTGAAATGATGCTCAAAGGTGTCCAGGGTCCATGGAGCTTACAGCTACCCGACATTCGTCTGTAAGGATAAGGGACAACCCCGGAAAAACCTTATCCAGGTAACTCACCCTGACCAAGATTCGAACTTGGGACCTCTTAAACGTGAGGCAGACATGCTACCATCTATGCTACCGAGGCGTGCATAATCACTCAAAACATATATTAAGCATTGTCCGCCACTTCTGAAGTGAACTGAAGGAACAAGAATAACTTGAATGTGTAATTGTGTTGTTCAAATACATTGTGCAATACTCTGACATCTGAAACTTCTTTCCTGTGAGTTACATGTACCTATAATACTGTAGTGAGCTGTTGACAACACATAATCTAATCTAACGTTACAGGATAAGCGAAGATTGTACAGCTTCTCTTCTTAAAAAGAAAGTCATGTTGTTTGCTACACAATAAAAGGAGAAACAAAGCTCAGTACAATATATTGGCAATATGCTTAAAATATGAACAACTAAATTGTACAAAATATTATGTATATACCTAAAAATCTGTTCCCTAATTATTACATACTAACAACATATAAAGGAGACCTTTACATGATTGTGTGCTTACCAAGATCAAAATTATTTGAGTTACAAAGAAATTCTGGAAGATAGAAGAATTCTGGAATGAGTTCTTTTACATCAGCCATATTATGCTTGGATGCAGAGAGCCAAGCCTCTCTTACTGAGTTGAACATTCGATCAGCAAGATCAAAATGTCCTCCCTGAAGACGAAGAAAGTGCTGTGTGAATGGCTCCATTCGTACCAAGTAGGAACACACAATCATTGCAGATGAATAGTGAGTTCCATAATGATATGGAGGTGTTTCTCCATGAGGATCATCCCATTCTTTGTACCTGAACAAACAAAGCTAATTATTAGTAATCCCTCATCAGTACTCTGCTGAAATTCTGGTTGCTTGTAACTGAGATAGGAAATCATTTTTGCTACATGAAACTATATTTGGGAATGTTACACTTTGCTTTATGCTTAAGAGAAGTATTCTATAAAGTTACTTATTATTAGCAAGCTATTATGTCATCTAAAGGCTTCAAATTCATAATAGAATAATGCTTGATAGAATGGGCAACAGCATAACAAAACATTAATTTATTAAATAATTTAAACAAAAATGAATGCTCTTGAATCAAATTTGAACATTTTCTCAGAACTTGACAAGGTGCACAAAATGTGTTTCTGTGAAAAACTTTTTTCTACTTATTAGCAACAGAGACTGGTTAGCATCACAAATTTTGAAATGATTACTTCTCTTTTCTTAAAATGTCTCAACATATGAGAAAACAAACAACACAATCTAACTAGTAAACTTTTGACATTTGAAAACTCCTAAGTTTTTTTAACAACCAAATAGATGCTTTGTACTTGGTTTCAGACACTTAATTTGCAAGTCTAACACTTTCACAGATTCATGTTTTTGTAATATCTTATGGTTCTCATCAGGGCTAAAGATTCAATTCTGCCGAAACTGTATTTGAAAGCATATAGCTGACAATGCTTTCAGTACATATGTAAAAAATGTTCTACTCTTCTTCAAGAGAGTAATAACATAAACATCATCACATTAGCACAAAAGTGAATCGAGAAGATATTGACACACTGCTTCACTCACACTGTTTTTTCACAGGACATTTTTCAAGAGCTTTTGCTCTTATCATCAGCTGGTACTCGACTAGTGCAAATTGTAGTGGTTTCCTCTTTCTCTGTATCGTCGATAGATGGCATAATGTACTTGTCAAAGATGTCCGGTGGTGGAGTTTCAAAATTCATGACTATGACGATTTTTGTTAATTGAGATTTTTTCCCATACAGAAAGGTCTATGGGGTAATTAATGTATTTTATTAAAGGTGTTTCTAAGTTGATGTTATGTCTAGTATTCAAAAGATGAAAAGCCACTGCTGATTTTTCTGTTTCACCATTTTTAATGTTTCTTATATGTTCTTTAGTTCTGATGTCAATATTTCTTTTTGTTTTTTTCTATATAAATTTTAGGGAAAGTTTTACATTTGATCTCATAGATTCCTGGTTTTTCTTTGGTAGTAACTGAATTTTGAATTTTTTTTTTTTTTGGGGGGGGGGGGGGAGGTGGGCTTTTAACAAATTTTTTATATTAAACCTCAAAAATTCAATTACTACCAAAGAAAAACCAGGAATCTATGAGATAAAATGTGAAACTTGCCCTAAAATTTACATAGGAAAAATAAAAATAAATATTGACATCAGAACTAAAGAACATATAAGAAACATTAAAAATAGTGAATCAGAAAAATCAGCATTGGCTTTTCATTTTTTGAATACTAGAAATGACAACTTTGAAACATCTTTAATAAAATATGTTAAATCACCCCATAGACCTTTCCGTATTGGAAAAAATCTTCATTAACAAAAATCGTCAGTCATGAATTTTGAAACTCCACCACCAGACATCTTTGACAAGTACATCATGCCATCTATCGACGATACGCAGAAAGAGGAAACCACTACAATTTGCACTAGTCGAGTACCAGCTGATAAGAGCAAAAGCTCTTGAAACATGTCCTGTGAAAAAACAGTGTGAGTCAAGCAGTGTGTCAATATCTTCTCAATTCACTTTTGTGCTAAGTTTTGCTTCACTGTCTCTACGCTTCTTTCAAGTTTATACTTTGAATCAGCACATTATTAAATTTAAAGGGAGTCGATTAATGACACTAAACAACACTTACTGTAACATAACAACACTGTTTTCAACACTTCCAAGAAAGGAATTGTCATCACATTATTCTTGTTCTAGCCAGAACAATTTGCTTTCTTTGTTTCTGTGATTCCTGCCTTCTGGGCATTCTATGACTAGTACTATTTCTCAATCTAAGCTGCTGTCAATTATTGTCTATAGCACGTGTAAAGTGCAGTGTCTCAACTAAGCATAAAAATGAGTGGAAGTTAATTGTATCCAAAATTAATGCTGGGACAAGACCAAATACATTATGTACAAACTATCAAATTTCTGGGATGAAAATTTAAGTTGGGAAACTCACATAGAGGCATTGACGAAAAAACTTAGTAAAATGTGTTTCTTAATGAGGGCAATTATAGGCATGTCGAGCTTGAAAGTTTGGAGAATAGTGTACTTTTCATATATACACAGTTTGTTGGCGTATGGTATAATTTTTTGGGGAAATTCTAAAGACAGTACAAAAGTATTCAGATACCAAAAGAAAATAATTAGAATCATAGCAGATCTTTCAAGCACAACTAGTTGTAAACCATACTTCAGTAAATTAGGTATCTTACCACTGCCAAGTATATACATATATGAAACTCTTGTACATATGAAAGCAAGCCTAAGTTTATTCAAAACAAATTCTGAAATTCATATACACAACACTAGAACAAAGAATAGTTTATTTGTGAAGTCACACAAAACAAAGATGAAAATAGTTTCACATATGCTGGCTTACATCTTTACAATAAGCTACCTGAATCTATAAAAAAGATTGAATCACAACATCAATTTAAGAAGTTGTTATTAAACTTCCTTAGAGCCAATAGCTTCTACAGTGTGGATGAATTTTTAAATTTGTAAATATTTAGTTAGCTACCTTAATTATAAATATTGTACTTAGTTTTTAATTTGACGTGTCCTATAACATGTACATGTTTTAATGGATGAATCAATAAATCAAATCAAATCAAATATACACATGTAACAAAGCTTGCAGATATGAGCAGGGTTTCCAAGAACTGCAACAGTAAGATAGCAGTCAATGCCAACATCACACTTCATAGAATTAATGTTATTATACACTGTCGAAATATACTAATTCTATTACCTTTTGGAAAAACTACTAATATTCCTTACTTTCTACATAGACCTATATAGAAATAAGCAAAATCTAATGTAGTAGAACAATGCAGGAGGCTCTAATTTTGCAGAAACTCAATTTCCTAAAATTTATCATCTATCAAGTCTTGAAAAAAATGCTCAATTGTTCCTTATGCTTCTCTGTGAGAAATAGATTTAACTATTACTATAACAATTAAAACAGTATTTAGTGTTCATTGATTGGTAACACTAACACAGCCATATTACTCCCAAGTTGATCAAATAGTATTTACAAAGTTAAACACATGCATATAATTAATTGCACACTAAAATTTGAAGTTTAACACTCTTGACTCTACTCAACTCATTCTGAATTCAAACAAGTTTCTTTTATACATACTATACCATTCTTATTATTATGGTGAATGTTTGGTTACATATTTAAAATTAAACATCCTCTCACCTTACCATACGCACCATTTTAGGACATTTAAGTAAGTCTTGCTTTTGATTTTTTGGGTGAAATGCCTTCCACAGCTTTAACCTCAATCACAAATTTAAATATTTCAGTAAGTGTATTTGTAGATTGCTAGATATTCCTCTATGTAAATATGGAAAAATATGAACATGGTAGCTAATGTGCTTTAAATGGCTTCTAAAGCCTTTATTATAGGTATATAATAGAGGAAATAAAACAAATTATGGAACTATTAAAGAGCTTCTGCACTGAAAAGATTAAGAAATTTCCTGAAAAATTAATTTACAAAATGTCATTGCTTGAATAATAATTTCTGAATATATCAAGATATGCAATACTAATACACGACAATGAGAGAATAGGAACAACATTAAGTTGGGTCTTACATTGAAAACTTTTATTTACCTTTTCTTGAACTGTTCCAGTCTCTCAGGACTCTGTGCTCCCATTGGTTTTGAAAAGTCCCTAAATGTTGCCGAGTCTGAAAGGTCCAGTTCTTCAGATTCATAGTCAGCGAGAATCCATGGAAAAACAGGATATTGCATCAGGTCATTGTATGACCTTCCTGCTAATGTATTAAGATGCATCAGGTACTGAAAATTAGAGATCTCTCCACGAACCCATCGCTGAGTAACTGAAGTTTCACCTGTTACAACAATAAAAGAAGTTAAATAAATTATAATTAGTGTTAAAAAATTCACTCATCTTGGATATTAACACATGCACGTGCGCGCACACGTGCCCATACACACACAGACACACAACACAAGAATGCATGCACATATGTATTTGGTTATATGGGATATTAGTATCTGTGAGATATATATATTAATATCAAAGATAAGTGAAGTTTAGTCACTAATTGTTACAATTTATTCAATTATTGTGTTTAATTGTTATAATCACAGAATATTAAAATAAATAAATATATAAATTAATAATAATAATAATAATAATAATAATAATAATAATAATAATAATAATAATAATAATAATAATAATAATGTTACAATTACAATATTCCACTATAATTCTTTGTAATCAAAGTACAAATACTGCCAGCTACCTCATGCTTATGGGTTATTTAGTTGTTGGGCTCCCTGGCCATTTACCCCTAATTTTAGCCCATATTAATCTACTTCATCATCTCTCCCTCTTAATTTATTCACCCTTATTAATACTTTTTCCTTTACTCTCCTTGCAAACTTCACTATCTTCTTAATCTATTTTTCATGTTTTACTGTATGCATCTTTAGTGTTACTATGAGTGTACTTCTATTTTCACATTCTTTTTCCTATATTTCTTTTTTCCTATATTTCTTTTCTCCAATTTTCTAACTCTTTGCATTCAACCAGGAAATGCTCCAATTTACTTCTTCTCCACATAGTATGGTTTTATCTGTTTTATGGTTTTAACGCACTTTTAGATTGTGACGTACACAGATGTGTTTGTTTTATTTCAGATGGATGTTTTTAGCTTTGTTTTATCCAGTCTTTTAGCATGACTGAATCTTTAAGGGTGCTGATGACCGCGCTGTTGAGCGCCCTAAACCCCCAAGGATCATCAACATAGTATACAATTCTTAGTTAAACCAATATAACACATCTCAATATAGCCCCAGTCCTCAACCAGGCTAAACCCTCTCTCCCCTGCCTATCAAATATACCTATACGATTTTCTCTACCCCAATTTTTCTTCATTTTTAAATTTATAGCTAATGATCTCTTGCCAAACAGATTACCCCATATCTCTTGTCTATCCATATCCTCTATTCTGTTTTTAACCATTAAAATCCTTCCAAATTTCGTTCTCCCTGCCATTATCTTGCATCCCTATTTTCCCCAGTATCCTCCCTAATTCTGCCCAACACCCAACCTTATATGCTAGACTTTTTCGTTCTTCTAAAACGCAATAGGTTGTCATCTTTTATTATAAGCTGTACCAATATTTTAAACATCTTTTTATCAATATCCATTTTTTGCAAGCCCTTCCTAATTCAACTCTTGTGACTCCCTTCGATTTTTATTTATTCAATCCTAATAACTCTTTAGAAAACATTTAATATTAATGTTCTACATTCTTACTTATTAAATTTGCCATCCCTCCCTCCCCCCATAAATCTACACCGTAAGTCATTTTTGCTTCTACTATTGTTTTGAATACACTCTCTCAAGACATTTTACTGACATGTCTGGCAGTTTATGTTTATAATTTTTTACTCCTGTCATCACCATACTCCCTTTCAGGGCTATCTTCTTTCCATATGCTCCCCATCCCCCATTGTAACATAGTTGTATTCCTAGACAGTCAAATTCTTTTAGTGCCTCAATTTTCTGTTTATTTAAATACCAGGCTTCATCTTACCTTAGCTTATCTCCTTTTTTAAACACCACTATTTTTTATTTAACTACATTAATCCTTATCTCCCATTCCTGACAATAATTATTTATATCACTGACAGCTTTTTACAATCTACAGCTGTTATGGATCTGACCACTAGATCGTCTGCATATAATCCTGATATTTCTTTATTCCTTATTATCAGGCAGTGGTTGTTACTTTCCTCTATTCTATCATCAATAAATAGATTGAAACGATACAGGACTGAGTTTACAACCCTGTCTTAATCCCAGTCTTTGTTCCAATAATTCTGTAATAACATTCTTTTCTGCCCTTATTACAAATTTTACTCCTTCATATATTTTTTGATCCCCTCATTTCATTTCTTCCTAACTCCTTTCTTTTGCACTTCCACCATAGCATTTCTCTATCAAATGCTTTTCCAAAATCCACAAAAAGAAATGTACAGTCTGCCCCTTTTCTTGCTTATATTTTTATTTATTATTGTTTTAATTATCAATACATTACTGATAGTACTTTTCCCTTTTCTAAACCCAGCTTGGAATTCTGACATCCTTTTTTCACTCTCTGCCCATTGCCATTATGGCCAATAGATTAATATCCCATATAATATTGTGGGTTATTTCTCTCTTCTTTCCCTTTGTATATAATAATAATAAAATAATAATAATAATAATAATAATAATAATAATAATAATAATAATAATAATAATAATAATAATAATAATAATAATAATAATAATAATAATAATCATAATAATAATCATAATAATAATAATAATAATAATAATAATAATAATAATAATAATAATAATAATAATAATAATAATAATAATAATAATAATAATAATAATAATAATAATAATAATAATAATGATAAAATGATAAAATGATAAAATGATAAAATGATAAAATGATAAAATGATAAAATAATAAAATAATAATAAAATAATAATAAAATAATAATAATAAAATAATAATAATAAAATAATAATAATAAAATAATAATAATAAAATAATAATAATAAAATAATAATAATAAAATAATAAAAATAAAAATAATAATAAAAATAAAAATAATAATAAAAATAAAAATAAAAAAAATAATAATAATAATAATAATAATAATAATAATAATAATAATAATAATAATAATAATAATAATAATAATAATAATAATAATAATAATAATAATAATAATAATAATAATAATAATAATAGATTTTTCTGTCATTGAGCAATTACAGCAATAGACAAAGTCAGAAAACAAATGTACAATACAATATACAAGAACAATAAGGTGAAAGTTAAGCTAATTAAAATTCTTATTGTCAAAGTATAACCAATTTGAATATATAGGTGCAACAATGCCCAGTTTTTTTTTAAGTCCTAATTTTCTTCTAAAATCCTTGTAACAACATTGATACTTTCATTTGTTTTACCGTATTCCTTCCAAAACTTACTCGAAATCCAATCAACTCTCCCTGCCTTGTTTCTTTTTAGTTTCCCCATTTGTAAACTTACTTCCTCTGTTGTAATGTTTCCATCCAATCTACTGTCCATTAGTTCTTCACCCCCTATCCATCTGATAAAAATCATCCTCATTTTGTGACTTATTAATTTTCTAAAATATTCTACCCAGTCAGCTGAATCTATCTTACAATCTACCTTTCTTTTTCTGTTTATTTCTTTAATTGCTTCCTGTATTATTTTAATGCCTGATTCATGGTTTTCTTCACTATATTACTCAGTACTTCTAACCACTACTTTCCTTTCCTTTCTACAAAGTTTTTATAACCCCATTTATAAGTCAGGAAGTTACTCGGAAAAACTATTCGTAGTCGGTTTATTAACACTTCGTCACTTACGTTTTTAAATTATCGAGGGACAGTTTTGGAACCCTTTGCCTCCAATCACCCATATCAGGAAGTTATGTTTATCTTCATTTCCTCCTGTAATTCACTATCTTTCTATTAATTTTCTTACTTCTCTTTTTGCTTTCTTACTTTCATCGTACCAGCCCTTATTATGTAAATTTCTCTCTTGCTTTACTTCCATTTTAATTTCAGCTCTTTTCACAATCAATTATAACATTTCTAATGTTTGCCCCACTTTTCCTTTGAACTAAAGCTGTTTCTATCCAACTTTCCATAATTTTACTTATTCTGGAATACACTTCTCTCCTAAATTCATTATCTTCCTCTCTCCATTTGTAAATCCTAAACTGTTTAATAATCTATCCTTACCAAGAAGTGGAAATTTTTCACAGCCTGACTGGATGCATTCCTCTTTATTCTGGTCACAAACTACACAACCTACATGATATATAAATTCAATAAATTCATACGTAAAATATGAAGCTATTAACAGTGAAGCAAACAAATATCTAGAAATATAACAATTTTTAACTTAAAACTTCACTTATCTTATAAGAAAAGGTGATATTTTCCCTATAAATTGTTAGATTTCATGTAAAACTTTTACATATCTTCAGCCGGATCTTGATCATGAAATCCTGTTCCCGGACAATTTATAGGAAAAATATCACCTTTTCTTATAAGATGAATGAAGTATTAAGTTACAAATTGTTATATATGTAGATATCAATAAATTCATACACTTTGGGAATCTGACCTTGGAGATGCACATCAATAGAATGTAAATCTACAAAACTTTGAAAAAAATTAATGAACACTCTCTTTGTTATTCTGTGTAAATAGTATGTGTGCCTCTTTTATGGTAACCCTCAAATATTTTATGTGGAGTTCTCTGACTTCTCTGTTAATGGGGACTCTTGAATGCACATCTACCTAGACCATGATATATTAAACTTGTAGAAGTTTAAGAACTTTAATGCCTTAATGCATTAAAAGCAGTTTGCTTCAAAAATAAATATTGGGAGATATAGTTCATGACAGCATGACTTCGTTGCTTGAAAACTAGGTACTTCTTTAACTTAAATCTTTACAACTATGGTCACTGACTCGAAATTATCTTTTACTTAAGTATGATTTATAAAATTTAAAAACCTTCCTTGTAAGCTACACTGTTCTAATGGTGGTTAAACTACTCATACACCATCACCAATATAGCATGGATTATCTCTAAAATACTATACTACTCCCACATTTCTTGAGCTCTAAAATCTAGTGTTAGAAATGGTCCGAGTCAAGAAGGCCTGTGCTTTGTCAAAGTAACAACTGAACATCATTGTCCATACTTCAATGTTTTCATTTCATTGTATTATGATACTGTTGTTACTGTTCACTCACCTTAATTTTATCATTAGCTTTTGTATTTATTTTTGTATTCAACCAATACAAATAGTAGTTTTAAGCACTAAAGTCCTAAAGCAAATCTAGCACAGACATGGCAAACTCCAGTAAATAGCAAATCCAGCCATGTATTTAGCATTTTAATTTAGCTGTTGACTAATAATTGCCGAACCTTCAACTTCTTTTATATCATTTAAAGTACAACTGTATAAAAGACATGAAAAGTCTTGTTGCCATCTTCGAACAATATTGCCATCTGGAATCTCAACATATAGTATACGAATAGAAGAACATGATATAGAACGTTAGGGTATCTGAACAATAGCAGTAAGTGGTGCTGGAGGTAAGCAGTCTTACAACAAGCACGACAAATCAACATTGTTCTAAACCTTTGAACCTTGTTCATGGTTCATGGAAATACCAATTCATTATAATTGAGAAGAGGACAAGGTGCACACTCTCGGATTTCATTGCTCTGGGTGCCTCAGTTCACTAGGCACTAACCTATTGATCAAAAGATTGCAGATTCAAACGTGACAGTTTTTTAAATGTGCTTAAAAGCTAGTGCCCTATTCAGTAGATTTACTGGCATTCTTGAGGGATGAAATTCTGGCATGCTGGCAGTGTTGATACAAGGGGCACTATTTATAATATTTTGAGCCAATAATTAAAACAAAGTAATTCTGATTGAAAACTGCTTTATTGTTTTTCAAAATATTTTGCTTTATGATCAATACATTTCTGCATCTGTTTGTACCATTTGTCAAAGAATTCATTCCAGTCTTCTTAGACACCTCCAAAACAGGGTTTTTGAAGGCATCAACGGCTTCTCCTGCCAAGGAAAATTGTTGTCCATGCAATTTATTCCTGATGTTCGGACAATATAAGTCACTGGGTGCCAAATCAGGAGTGTATGGTGGATGACCCATCAATTTGATTTTTTGAGCTTTCAAATACTCTCGTTTTAGACGAGATGTGTGTGCATTAGCACTGTCTGGATGAAAAACAATCCTACGGTTCTTGTTGGTTTTCCGTACTTCATTGAATACTTCCAGCAAACAAATGGTTGTGTACCATTCAGCATTAACCGTTTTACGCTCCTCTAAAGGCACAGTTGCCACATGGCCAGTTTTGCTGAGATAGCAGGTAAATATCTGCTTCTAAGTACTTTGAGTGCAAAACAACTTTTGTTGGATTTGCTTCATCCGTAGACTGCTATTTACGTTCCGGCTAATATGTATAGCTCTATGATTCATCACCTGTTACAACTTAAATATGTCTTTTGAGGCAACACCATTGTATTTCTTGAGCATTTTTGTGCACCAACTGACATGAGCATATTTTTGAGATTGCGTCAAATTATGTAGGATCCAACAAGAGCAAACCTTTTTCACGACTAAATAATAATCCAATATTTTATATATGCTGGTGGAACTAATGCCTAGGGTTGCCTCAATCTCATAATATGTCACATCTAACTTGCATTATTAGTTTTTGCACAGTATCAATGTTTTACAGGCAAAGGATGGAGCTTCATTGCCAAATGTGGAAGTTAGTTGATCAATGCACTTTCCTGATAATCCACGTCGAAAGTCGTAATAAATCATTGCATGAACATTTTCACAAGTTAATTCCATGCTTTTGTTGAAACACAATTTTCAAGTCAATGTGCACAAAAAAATGGCACTATTAACAAAATGTCTGAAGTATATTATGGTCAACAATGTCAAACTTTCCATTGGAAATGTCAGATGGCACCTACAACATTCAGGCTTGACAAGGCTCAAAATACAAATAGTGTCCCTCGTATTTATTATCCTAGCAACTGACAGTGTTGTTAATAAACAAAATATTTTTTTTTTTAAATTTAAAAAGTAACAGCAATAACAGAAGTGAGGAGAGTGCACAATCAATAATAATTGTCTTAAAATGTGAATTTTATTATTTTCATGTACTTCTGCTTCCTATCTTACTTATGAAATTTTTTCAGTAAATGCAACCTTTCCCTAAGTCATTTGAAAAGTTTTATGTATTGGAAAGGATTACACTTTCTTGACTTTAATTATAATAAAACGTTATTTCTGTAGAATAGCTTAAAATATTCAAAATTGAATAAGAAAGAGAAGCATCTTATTTTATTTGAAGCAAAAGATTAGAAACAGTGATGTATTTAACATTTGAAAGTAATTGAGTTTGAATGTGTTTGAATTACCGACTCATTACTTTCAAAAGAATCTTATTTGTTTTATTTCTGCATCATGCTGTATGATATCAGGTACAAGCATTTAGACTGGAAAAGCTACAGTGAAACAGTATCTCATTCTCTCTGTAAACTTTTAAGTGAATGTCATATAATGCACTTTAATATTGTAGAAAAGTGTACATATTATTAAAAACCAGGATTATAAATGAAGTAATTAGTGAATTTAAAACTAACCTTAAGCATTTAAATCTTGAACTAACACAGATCAAGGTTTACTAATGTTTTTTGTTGTTGTTGTTGTTGTTGTTTGCTAATGCCCTGGATCCTAAACTTCTTCCATTCTTTGTCTGGCATCACAATAATAGGATGTTAGTTGAATTTGAATATCTCCTATATGTTTGGAATTGTTGGACACAGTAGTAAATGTTCCCTGTCCATAATAGTATCTGAGGCTTGCAAAAGGTGCATGTGGTAAACTGTATATATTTATTCTATGAAGGTGTGCAGCTAAGCCGTCATGAAGCAGTTAAGCAGAATAAACAGGGCTATGAAGTTGTGGCACTTTGCATGAAAGTGGGTCAAACAGAGTGGCCTTTTTAATGCTCTTTACGAAAATGTAATCTGATTGCTTCTATCACCTACAGTTTTTTTTTTTTTAATTTTTTTTTTAAGCTTTCTACTTTTTAATTTACTGCATAATATATACTGCAATAGATGGTAAAATGATTCAATATGATCAACTGACAAGATTGATACTTCTAAAGTTGTTTAGAAGTGTACAAAAGCATAACAATCATTTGAGTATAAATTTGAAGTGAAATTTGGTGTGTCAACTCTAACAGATTATTTCAAATCAGCCTAATAATGGCAACTTCATCAAGAAGATTGTGCGTAAATGATTCTAATCTGTTTTATTACATCTGCAGCTCTCTGACTCTCAAAAGTAGGAGAAAGAACATAACCTCATTTGTGAAAAAAAAACATACCCACCATATTATTTGAAGCAAAAGGTTTGAAAGTAATGAGTCGGTAATTCAGAAACAAATTTTTGTGTTTGAATTACCGACTCATTACTTTCAAATACCTACCATATTTCGATATAAAGTTAGGAGACCAGACAAAACTTTGTCACAACCAAACTGGACAAGAGACAAGCAGAAATCTTTATTATTTGGGATTCCAATGGTATGGAGAAAAGAAGAACACTATGTAGAGTATTATTTTTGTATGGTGAACGTTGACAGGCATAAGAACAGTATGAAAAGTTGTTTATCCAAACCTAAAATCAGCCATAAGACCCATACCACATAATCCTAACATTCCCATGCCTGAGCCATCCACTACATTAGGATCTTCATCATTATCAAGTGAAACTTCAGATTATGATTATGATTCCACACCTACAGAAGATCAACCAGAGCAGTTTACACAATAAGAACTAAATAACTTGGTAAGAGATCTGGATCTCTTAAAAAAAAAGTAGCACAACTTTTGGGGTACATTTAAAGAAGTTACGGATGGAAACCACCTATTCTGCTGTCCATCCTTTAGTCAACATAACATAACATCAAAATACTGGAGTACAAGAAAGCAAATGGCTTCATTGCCAATTGCTTAACATTACAAACCAACCAACCAACCACTTTTAGGGTCTCAAATAAAGGAAAAACATGCTTACCTCAGGCATAACGTTCTACTGGTTTTGATCAAGAGAACTGGAATTTCATGGGTATTTACTACAGAATGCTCTCTTATTTACAGCAAAAACTTTGAAGATGTGTTACCAAGATAAGGTGTTACATACAACATGAATGAATGGAGGTTATTTATACATTCTAACAAAAGAAGCCTCAAGACCTATAATTCGTTCTTCCACACTAGTCTATCTATCCAAAACCTTAGCCTATTCAAGGCTAGTGTGGAGGAACAATTAATTTCCATCAATTAACCTAATAATAGTGGTGTAACTATGAATTCTGAGACTTAAGTACTTACTATAGTAAGTCGCCACAAACGGTGAGCATTTCATTGAATATGAGAACCCCTAGTGGTTTATTAGAAAAAATATGAAACAGTTGCAGAATTGAATGTCACACTAGCATGTTGGCCATGGTAAGAGCAACCGGACGGAGACCTGGGAGATCCATGGTTCAAATCCCAGCTATGGCATTGAATTTTGCAGTCTAATGATCTGGTGTGTTAATATCCCAGATTTTTCTATCATTGCCAATCTATAAATGATAATTTTATATTCTTAAACTATAAATACAATTATCAGACAGTAAAAGTGAGTTGGTACTGACATTACATGACTTACTTTTTTAGTTTAGTTCAGTATAAGCATATTTACAATGAGGTGAGTAAGGATTGTTTAATATTGTCTACAGAGTGAAGCAATATGACCTTTTCTTGTCACTAACATGACAAATAGCATTAAGCCCATACTCTGTTTCAAAACAAAAGTGATGTCATAAGAAAGTCATTGGCTTCCACAAGTATTCTTTTGACCTCAGAGTGCGACGTTCTTATTTACTAGACGCACCATCAGCAGTAATTGTTTCAATTATTTAATTGTTTCCTCATTAACAGTTCAGTTCAGTTTTCCTGTTATTATTAAATAACTTATTTGAGAGCCGCTGTGGCAATTACAACTTGTATTTATTCCAGAAGCAAAGAAGCATCTTCACTCAAGCTAGGAAAATTATGTACAAAATGTACAAATGCTCAGTGGAACTGAAAGATGGAGAAAGCATAAGAAATAATGTTGCAGGATGCTGCAGCACGTCAGCCTTAGCTTGTCAGGGAGAGTTGTGGGCTGGAAAAAGAATTAGAAACCAAGCAAAGACTTATTAATGAAAAACAGAGGTAAGATACTTACTATACAAACGTTTAACAACAATAATGGTTTGCCCTGCTCCACGCCAACCAACTCTCCTTGCGCTTGCAACCACTCCCCTTTCCCCTGTACAAACTAACAAAGAGGCAAATCGCTACAGCAATTATGTATCTCTGTTATTCACCACCTTCACTCATGTTGGAGACTAGTCTTTTGAAAATCAATAAATACAAAATATATTTACATGAATGGCATACCTATGAGACTTGACAAAAGACCAGCCCCTTGTTCAACATTGGCTGTCCTCTTCTGTCCTGCCACAGACTGCTGTGCACTGTCAGCTATAGCTGTTGCAAATGCCATAAATCTCTGGTACACTTTGTTGCGAACTTTGCGAGGAAATGCTAGCAAATAATTACGTCCATCACCAGAAAAAACCTCCAATGCCATGGGCTGCAGAAGATATCTGCGTTTATGTACTTCTCTGTAATGTAAACAGTTTACATTAAGATACCATGTATTAAATTTTGCTCTACACACAATTAAATAACTAACACAGCATATAGCATGTTGCAATATAATAGTGATATACAAGAATTAAGGAAAAGTTTGAAAAAACAAGACAAAATCTTTTAATGTTTTTTTTATTATACATATATGGCTTTAGGGGAGTTAAGATGTATGGAATAGAGATCACGAGTGCAGAATAAGTAGTAGTGTAACTAAAAATGTTTCTGAAATTTATTGCAAGAGTTTCAAATAACTCAGCTGGAGTAAAAGCTTTGTTATTGGCAAAGTGGTTTAGACAAAGTAAGTGTATGAAGAATAAGGATGAAACGAATGCTGAAATAGTGGTCTACAGTTTATCATCATTGGGACACATTTTGAAACATTGCTTGAATGTATAAGAAAACTAACAGCTCAAAGACAAAATAATTACACCTTACAATAAACAGTATGGGTAATAATGTGGCTAAGAAGAGAGGAAATGTTGACATTTATCTGGATATTAGAGGCACATTGAAAGATGTGGACTGAATTTATGGGCAACGCTAGCACAAAAAAAAAAAAGTTCTTTAAAATGCTCAATGATATTTTGGAAATAAGAAATACAGTGAGATACAAAGAGATACAGTGTTACCCCTCTTTTACATTTTCAAGTGATCAGGGGAAGAATGCTGTAAAGAGAGGAAAGGGTAATTGTGGGTAATCACTAATATAGGTAACAATTAAGTTAATTAGGAGTCGATTAATAACACAAAACAACACTCACTTTTAAATTTTCCCGGAACCGGTTTCTGAGGTCTTCCCTCTATCTTCAGCCGGACATCGACTAGTTCTCATTGGTGTAGCTGGCAATATTTTGTCTTCGGTCTCCTCTGGTGGCGGTTCGAGGAACTTGCTGAACAAATCTTTCTGGGGGATGTCGAAATTGAATACTTTGTTCCTATTTTTTGAAATAAAGATTTGTTCCCATGTGGACAGTTCTTCTTTTCCTGTTGTATGTTTTAGTAATTTTGGTTCTGGATTTATGTTGTGGTTTTTTTTTCCCAAAAATGCGTGGCAACTGCTGATTTTTCTAATTGTTTGTATTTTATGTTCCTAAAGTGTTCCTTTGCTCTTGTTTCTAAATTTCTTTTCGTTTTTCCATTATAAATTTGACTACAGTCACAGCATTCAATTTGATATATACCAGATTTTTTGTTAGATGGAATGGCATCTTTGATGTTTGAGCAAATTAGGTTTTTTAAGGAGTAATGGTTCACTGGAGCTAGTTGAATGTTTTGTTTTTTGAAGACTTTTTTGAATTTATCAAAGGCCCATGGATGGTAAGTGAATTTTTTGAAGATCATTTTAGTTTCTGTAGCTGAGAGGGTTGTGGTTTCCTTTAGTAGTTTCTTCTTTTTTGCTAAGTTCACTTTTTTGTCTACTAGTGATTTGGGAAAGTCATTTTTCTGTGCTATTTCAATAATTTTGTTGTATTCTATTTTGTATTCTTCTGCTGTGAGAGGGATGTTGACCAGTCTGTGTGCTAAACTATTAAAGATTGCCTGTTTGTGGGATCTTGGATTGTAGCCATTAGCTTTTATGTAGTTGTCTGTCTGTGTTGGTTTTCTGTAAATGCCAAAGTTTATTCTATTTTTATTTTTGATTATTTTTAGATCTAAAAATGGTAAATACTCGTCTTTTTCAACTTCTACAGTGAACTTGATGCTTTCTTCTTGAATATTTAAAAGTTTTAGTGCGTCACTGATGTGTTTTTTTGGCACTATGGCAAATATGTCATCTACATATCTTTGCCAGAGTTTGAACATCCATGGGAAACCTTTAGTGATCCTTATTTCTAGTGCACTCATGTACAGATCGGCCAGGAAGGGTGATAAGGGGTTTCCCATTGCTAAACCAGAAGTTTGATGGAAATATTTTGTTTGAAACTGGAAGAAATTCTGTTCTATGCATAATTTGGTAAGTTCGATGTAATCTGAAATTTCAAGTGATGACATTCCAAGTGATTTGAGCCATTTTTCTATCAATGTTGGGAGTTGTTTAACTGGTATGCTGGGAAACAGTGATTTAACGTCAAATGAGACTAGTGTGTCTTCTTCATTTAGTTCAGTATCCTTAATGTGTTCTATAAGTTCATAGGTGTTTTTGATGCTTAGGCTATCGAATTTTGGAAATGAGTTGAATTTGTTTGTTAGCCATTTTGCAAGTTTGTATGTTGGTGAATTTATACTGCTAACTATAGGTCTCATTGTTATGGATGGTTTGTGTATTTTGGGTAAGCCATAAAGTCTAGGTAAGGTTGGGTTATCTGGTTTAACTGCATATTTGTTTGATATTATACTTGATTTTGCTATTGTTTTTTCAAATGATTTTATGCAAGCTGTTAATGGATTTTTGTTAATGGTTTCATATTCACTGTTAGTTAGCATTTCTTCCATTTTTTCAAGGTAATCAGATTTTTCCATTATGACTATTTTGTTACCTTTGTCTGCCTTGGTGTATATGACGTTTTTTTGTTTCAATGAACGGATAATATTTTGTTTGCTCTTGTGAACGGATCTGGTTTTTATTTCTTCCAAAATATTTTCACATTGGCTTTTAAGTGGGTTTTGTTTTGATACTGGTAGACACTGTGCCGAAATGTTTATATCTGCAATGTAGTCCTCAATTTCGTTTGAAAAACTTACGCAAGTTTTTAATCCTTTGTTTAGAAGACCTAATTCTTTTGTGGAGAAATTTTGATTTGAAAGATTTACAACGTTTTCAAAGTTTTGCGTGTTTGTTTTTTCGTTTACGCTACTTGTTGCTGTTTTGCATTTAGCGTGTGGACTAATTGCTGCAGGACTCAAGTTTCTATTTCCGATGTGTCTCTTATTCTTGAACTTATTTTCGGTATGGTTTCGATGTGAAGAAATGTTCATCAAATTGGTCAATTTGTACTTTAGTTTTTCGGTTTTTGTTTTCATTTTCTTGCTTAGCATTGCCAAATAGTTTTGTTCGAAATTATCCCACATCGTGTTTCCCAGTGTTTCCGTTAAAACTGAATGAAGTTTATAAAGTTTCAATTCCGTTTCTTCCAAATTTTTATAATGTTTATTAATTTCTAGCTGTAAAACTTTTTTCTCAGCCGCTCTGTGTTGATTCCCGTAGCCTGGTTTTACTATCCTCCGGACAAATCGGGGTGTCACTTTATTTCGTAGACATAGCTTTATGAATTTTATGTTTGCAAAAAGATTCCTTTTCTTTTCATGCAGTTTTAAGAATGTTTTTATTTCTTGCTTGTTACCAAAATTTTCATTAAATCCGTCATGCGTTTGAAATTTTAAATAGGTTACCTTATCCGCCATATTGTCAGCTGTTTTTATGTGCGATCAGTTGGTATAATTTCACTTCTTGAAGACTTGTTTGCCTATTTTATAAATCCTTTTATGGAAGTGTTGAAAACAGTGTTGTTGTATAAATTAAGTTAATTAGGAGTCGATTAATAACACAAAACAACACTCACTTTTAAATTTTCCCGGAACCGGTTTCTGAGGTCTTCCCTCTATCTTCAGCCGGACATCGACTAGTTCTCATTGGTGTAGCTGGCAATATTTTGTCTTCGGTCTCCTCTGGTGGCGGTTCGAGGAACTTGCTGAACAAATCTTTCTGGGGGATGTCGAAATTGAATACTTTGTTCCTATTTTTTGAAATAAAGATTTGTTCCCATGTGGACAGTTCTTCTTTTCCTGTTGTATGTTTTAGTAATTTTGGTTCTGGATTTATGTTGTGGTTTTTTTCCCAAAAATGCGTGGCAACTGCTGATTTTTCTAATTGTTTGTATTTTATGTTCCTAAAGTGTTCCTTTGCTCTTGTTTCTAAATTTCTTTTCGTTTTTCCAATATAAATTTGACTACAGTCACAGCATTCAATTTGATATATACCAGATTTTTTGTTAGATGGAATGGCATCTTTGATGTTTGAGCAAATTAGGTTTTTTAAGGAGTAATGGTTCACTGGCTAGCTCCAGTGAACCATTACTCCTTAAAAAACCTAATTTGCTCAAACATCAAAGATGCCATTCCATCTAACAAAAAATCTGGTATATATCAAATTGAATGCTGTGACTGTAGTCAAATTTATATTGGAAAAACGAAAAGAAATTTAGAAACAAGAGCAAAGGAACACTTTAGGAACATAAAATACAAACAATTAGAAAAATCAGCAGTTGCCACGCATTTTTGGGAAAAAAACCACAACATAAATCCAGAACCAAAATTACTAAAACATACAACAGGAAAAGAAGAACTGTCCACATGGGAACAAATCTTTATTTCAAAAAATAGGAACAAAGTATTCAATTTCGACATCCCCCAGAAAGATTTGTTCAGCAAGTTCCTCGAACCGCCACCAGAGGAGACCGAAGACAAAATATTGCCAGCTACACCAATGAGAACTAGTCGATGTCCGGCTGAAGATAGAGGGAAGACCTCAGAAACCGGTTCCGGGAAAATTTAAAAGTGAGTGTTGTTTTGTGTTATTAATCGACTCCTAATTAACTTAATTTATACAACAACACTGTTTTCAACACTTCCATAAAAGGATTTATAAAATAGGCAAACAAGTCTTCAAGAAGTGAAATTATACCAACTGATCGCACATAAAAACAGCTGACAATATGGCGGATAAGGTAACCTATTTAAAATTTCAAACGCATGACGGATTTAATGAAAATTTTGGTAACAAGCAAGAAATAAAAACATTCTTAAAACTGCATGAAAAGAAAAGGAATCTTTTTGCAAACATAAAATTCATAAAGCTATGTCTACGAAATAAAGTGACACCCCGATTTGTCCGGAGGATAGTAAAACCAGGCTACGGGAATCAACACAGAGCGGCTGAGAAAAAAGTTTTACAGCTAGAAATTAATAAACATTATAAAAATTTGGAAGAAACGGAATTGAAACTTTATAAACTTCATTCAGTTTTAACGGAAACACTGGGAAACACGATGTGGGATAATTTCGAACAAAACTATTTGGCAATGCTAAGCAAGAAAATGAAAACAAAAACCGAAAAACTAAAGTACAAATTGACCAATTTGATGAACATTTCTTCACATCGAAACCATACCGAAAATAAGTTCAAGAATAAGAGACACATCGGAAATAGAAACTTGAGTCCTGCAGCAATTAGTCCACACGCTAAATGCAAAACAGCAACAAGTAGCGTAAACGAAAAAACAAACACGCAAAACTTTGAAAACGTTGTAAATCTTTCAAATCAAAATTTCTCCACAAAAGAATTAGGTCTTCTAAACAAAGGATTAAAAACTTGCGTAAGTTTTTCAAACGAAATTGAGGACTACATTGCAGATATAAACATTTCGGCACAGTGTCTACCAGTATCAAAACAAAACCCACTTAAAAGCCAATGTGAAAATATTTTGGAAGAAATAAAAACCAGATCCGTTCACAAGAGCAAACAAAATATTATCCGTTCATTGAAACAAAAAAACGTCATATACACCAAGGCAGACAAAGGTAACAAAATAGTCATAATGGAAAAATCTGATTACCTTGAAAAAATGGAAGAAATGCTAACTAACAGTGAATATGAAACCATTAACAAAAATCCATTAACAGCTTGCATAAAATCATTTGAAAAAACAATAGCAAAATCAAGTATAATATCAAACAAATATGCAGTTAAACCAGATAACCCAACCTTACCTAGACTTTATGGCTTACCCAAAATACACAAACCATCCATAACAATGAGACCTATAGTTAGCAGTATAAATTCACCAACATACAAACTTGCAAAATGGCTAACAAACAAATTCAACTCATTTCCAAAATTCGATAGCCTAAGCATCAAAAACACCTATGAACTTATAGAACACATTAAGGATACTGAACTAAATGAAGAAGACACACTAGTCTCATTTGACGTTAAATCACTGTTTCCCAGCATACCAGTTAAACAACTCCCAACATTGATAGAAAAATGGCTCAAATCACTTGGAATGTCATCACTTGAAATTTCAGATTACATCGAACTTACCAAATTATGCATAGAACAGAATTTCTTCCAGTTTCAAACAAAATATTTCCATCAAACTTCTGGTTTAGCAATGGGAAACCCCTTATCACCCTTCCTGGCCGATCTGTACATGAGTGCACTAGAAATAAGGATCACTAAAGGTTTCCCATGGATGTTCAAACTCTGGCAAAGATATGTAGATGACATATTTGCCATAGTGCCAAAAAAACACATCAGTGACGCACTAAAACTTTTAAATATTCAAGAAGAAAGCATCAAGTTCACTGTAGAAGTTGAAAAAGACGAGTATTTACCATTTTTAGATCTAAAAATAATCAGAAATAAAAATAGAATAAACTTTGGCATTTACAGAAAACCAACACAGACAGACAACTACATAAAAGCTAATGGCTACAATCCAAGATCCCACAAACAGGCAATCTTTAATAGTTTAGCACACAGACTGGTCAACATCCCTCTCACAGCAGAAGAATACAAAATAGAATACAACAAAATTATTGAAATAGCACAGAAAAATGACTTTCCCAAATCACTAGTAGACAAAAAAGTGAACTTAGCAAAAAAGAAGAAACTACTAAAGGAAACCACAACCCTCTCAGCTACAGAAACTAAAATGATCTTCAAAAAATTCACTTACCATCCATGGGCCTTCGATAAATTCAAAAAAGTCTTCAAAAAACAAAACATTCAACTAGCTCCAGTGAACCATTACTCCTTAAAAAACCTAATTTGCTCAAACATCAAAGATGCCATTCCATCTAACAAAAAATCTGGTATATATCAAATTGAATGCTGTGACTGTAGTCAAATTTATATTGGAAAAACGAAAAGAAATTTAGAAACAAGAGCAAAGGAACACTTTAGGAACATAAAATACAAACAATTAGAAAAATCAGCAGTTGCCACGCATTTTTGGGAAAAAAACCACAACATAAATCCAGAACCAAAATTACTAAAACATACAACAGGAAAAGAAGAACTGTCCACATGGGAACAAATCTTTATTTCAAAAAATAGGAACAAAGTATTCAATTTCGACATCCCCCAGAAAGATTTGTTCAGCAAGTTCCTCGAACCGCCACCAGAGGAGACCGAAGACAAAATATTGCCAGCTACACCAATGAGAACTAGTCGATGTCCGGCTGAAGATAGAGGGAAGACCTCAGAAACCGGTTCCGGGAAAATTTAAAAGTGAGTGTTGTTTTGTGTTATTAATCGACTCCTAATTAACTTAATTTATACAACAACACTGTTTTCAACACTTCCATAAAAGGATTTATAGGTAACAATGCCTGCAGAAACGTGTTAGCATTTCTCAAATGTACATTTTTAATATTATAGATATCCAGAATGATGCTACATTACATAAAATATAATTCATCTTATTCACTAGCTAGCAGAAAGGCAGTTATGTATAATACCCACATTCTTTTGATTTGCTTATTTTTATAGTATAGGCATGAAATTAGTTCTGGTTATGACAAGATCTTGGCTTGCTCAATTCAAAACAAATTCACAAGTACACTTAAATTTAAAGGGAGTTGATTAATGACACCAAACAACACTTACTTTTAAATTTTTCCGGAACATGTTTCAGAGACTTTGCCTCTATCCTCAACCGGCCATCGACTCATCGACTCATCGACTCTATCCATCGAGGATAGAGGCAAAGTCTCTGAAACATGTTCCGGAAAAATTTAAAAGTAAGTGTTGTTTAGTGTGATTAATAGACTCCCTTTATATTTAATTTATCACAACACTGTTTTCAACACTTCCAAGAAAGGAATCACAGGTACACACTTATAATACAAGAAGTAAAAGCAAATCTACATATTATAAACCATAATGTAATTTGCATAGTTTTGAACATAATTCATTATTATTGTGTAACAAACTGCCATAAAACATTAAAAATATAATATTTGGAGAAAAGATACAAACTAGCTCTAAAATCATTTTTAATGGAGGGCTGCTATTATTCAGTAGAAGAATATTTAAATCATAATTTCTCTTAACAATGCTTCCTAACAAGGCAACTACCACTATGCCTACATCTGTATTCGCTTTAGAGTTTGATGGCATCATCTCTGCTCTATATGGCTCTGTGTACTAAAAATCTGCTGTTGAGTAGAACAGCAGCACCCAAAACTGATGCCTGAAAAGTGTCACATTTGACCACTTGCAAGTAGCTGCTGAACATCCCTAATGAGCTCTGTGCCACCTCTCCTTACGTATGCCAAAGGTAGATTGTTGTCCGCAGGGGTAAACAGTCCCTCCTGTACAAAGCTGTATTATTTTGCCTATATGTTCCTACACATTCTGGACTCTTTTTCAGATACTTCCAGCTATACTCTGTACACAGGCACCTCATAGAGCAGAGATGATGTCAATAAACTCTCAAGCGAATACAGGTATGAACATAGCGATAGTTCCCTTGTAAATTTATGTCTTCTGTAAATATTTCAGCAATGTCCTTTATGGATTTTATTAAATTTAGTTTTGTAAGTTCTTGAAAAAGCTTTTATCTTATACAAAATTCAAATGGTGAATAAAGTGTATGATGATATGATATTACCTAAGATGCAATAAATAATTCAATAAATTATAATAATTAGTGACTAAACTTCACATATCTTTGAAAGTTATATATTTTACAATAGGATTAATTTTGAAAAAACATTGTTTGCATCTTCAGCCAAGCTATTTATTACTTTTATTGTTCAGAGTTGCTGATGGGAAGTGAGCGGTGATGGACGTACTTCTATGAGTGTGCGGCAGCAAGAAAAAAAAAATGGAAGGTGTGGAACTAAACCACGGTCCGGAGATGCAACAAGTTAGTTATGGGACTGTTGAAGCACATTGCAGAGGAAATAACAGAACTTAAAGAAATGAAAGAGAGATTGGAAGTAAAAATGGTAAAAGAATTCAAAGAAATTAAAACAGCATGGGGGAATTTCAAACAGGAGGTAAACAAAGAATTCATTGAATGTAATAGAAGAATGGCAAATTTGGAGAAAGCAGAGGGGAGGAGATGAAAAATGAATGTAATAATTTTTGGAATAGAGGAAGCAAGAGAGAAACTAGTTTGGGAGTAAGTGGAAGAAATTGTTCAAGATAAATTAGAAACAAAGCTTGTCGGCTGGGAAATAGTACATACATTCTGAGTAGGTCGGAGAGACATTAACCCCAGACCAGTAATAGTTAAGTTGGCAACAGCGAAAATAAAATGGGCAATCTTATCCAGTGCCAAAAAATTAAAAGGAACCAAAATATTCATAGAAAATGATTATGGGAAGACAGAGAGAGAATTAAGAAATGTACTTTTAAAAGAGATGATAAATGCAAGAGCCAGAGGAGACAAGGCATACGTAAGAGGATTAGACCTTTGGGTCAGTGACATAAAGCAGGATATATGTCAGCCAAATACCAGAAAGCCAACACAAAACAGCACATGTGCCAGTGGTCAGGAAGCTCAGATGACGTCAAGGTTGTGTAGTACAGCTAGCAGAAGTGGCAGAGAACCTAAAGGGGAGAGCATATTATGTCACCCAGCAAAGAGGTGTCACTGGAAAGACAGATGATGAATGATGCACGTAGTATGGCCTTGGGAGCAGCTGCGGGAATTGACATGTGGAAGCAGTCCGGGCTCAGCATAGTCTCATTGCCAGGAGGAAGTATTCTGTAGGTTGAAGACGGAGAGGGAGGTAGTGATCCAGTAAGAAGGTCAAGGTTGACAAGGAGCAAAACCAAACAGCAGCAATTGAGGTTCAAGAGAAAGGGATCAGTATAGGAAAAGCTACTGGGGGTTATATCGTGGAATGTGCAAGGGAAGTTGGAAAAGTTGAAGAATGGTGAAATAATGCAGATTTTAAGATTAGGCGATGTGACAGGAGTT
Organism: Mantis religiosa; assembly: GCA_030765055.1. Taxonomy (NCBI): domain Eukaryota; kingdom Metazoa; phylum Arthropoda; class Insecta; order Mantodea; family Mantidae; genus Mantis; species Mantis religiosa. The sequence goes on along the minus strand of CM060955.1, from coordinate 60,540,969 downwards.
GTAGAGACTTGGTTAACAGGTGATATTACAGTGAAAGTGAGTGATTTCTATTTTTATGAGAAGAAAGGGTTGAGAAAGAAAGAAAGAGGCCATATGTCAGGCAATCTAGGTTTATTTGTTAGGAAGGATTTGCATATTAAAGTGAAAGTTTATAGTGATCTAGGAAAGAACTCTGTGTTGTGGTGTGTGCTAAGTAGAAGAGACGAATGTCAGGTAACTCTAAGCTCTATGGATCCCGGGCTCATTTGAGCATCATTTCACCCATTTAATACATAGTCCGATATGACTTAATGTTGGAGGACGTAAATTTAAAAAAAAAAAAAAAAAAGTAGAAGAGAGAGGAAGGAAAGGATGTGTTTTGGAGTGGTGTATAACCCACAAATACTCGGAATTTTATAATCCAAACTTATTTAGATTAATAAGAAATGATATGGAGGAAATATCAAATAGAAACTTAGTTAATAGCTTTATCATAATGGGTGATTTTAATGCATACGTAGGAACAAGTGAAATAAACTTAATAAATCTGGAGGGGGAGTTAATTGGGAAAACAAAAGAGATGGAAAAAAGGAGTAAAGATAAAGTTTTGAATTGTGAAAGCAAGAAGTTGATAGAATTCTGTGTGGAGGCAAGTATGAGGATGTGTAATGGGGCTAAGGAGAAAGATGATATAGGAGAATTTACTTTTGTAAATAAACACGGCCAGAGTATCTTAGATTATATACTATATACAGCAGATTTAGACTCACATCTTATTGATTTTGAAGTGTTAATTGTAGTGTGTTCTAGTAATCACTTCCCAATAAGAACAAATTTTTTAGCATATATAAAGATGAAACAAGAGGAGAACAATATTGAGCAGTTAAAAGTGAAAATTATAAATGGAGGGAGGAGGAGTCAGATGCTTTTCTAAGGGAACTGGGGTCAGGTACAGTGAGAGCAGAGGAGGCAGGAGTAGAGAAGATGAAGGAAAATAAAACAGATGTAGCAGTTCTGAAGTTAGAAATGCTAGTAAAAGGGCAGGTGCAAGGATGAAAGTGAAAAATATTGTGGTGGGTAAGCAGAAGGGATGGTTTGATGAGGAATGCAGGATGGCAAAATGAAGAGTATTAAGGGAACTGAGGAAATGGAGGCTAATGGGAGGACAAAAGGAAAAAGAGGATTTTATGATTGAAAGGTGGGCATACAGAAGCTTGCTGTAGGAAAAAAGAAAAAAATGGGGGTAGAAAATGAGTAAAAAACTGAATGAAGCAGCATTAGTTAATGATAGTAAAACTATATGGACTAATAGTTAAGAGACTGTATAGAGCTCGAGTAAGAGAAAATAATATAAATGCAGATGAATGGCTTAATTATTTTAAAAGTCTTCTAGGAGGAGAACAACAGAAGAGGGAAAATATTTGGGGATTACAGAATAACTGCAATGAATTTTTAGATAACCAAATTGGAATCAAAGAAGTAAGGGAGCAAATCAAAAGAATAAAAAGGAATAAAGCAAGTGGAATTGATGGTATTCCAGGGGAGTTTTGGAAAGCATGGAGTCTGAAGGAGAGGATATTAACACTTTTTTTTGTGTGTAATTTACATCCTCCAACGTTAAGTCATATCGGACGATGAATGGAATTGGTGAAATGATGCTCAAATGAGCCCAGGGTCCATAGAGCTTAGAGTTTCCCGACATTCGTCTTTTAGGATAAGGGAAAACCCTGGAAAAAATCTTATCCAAGTAACTCACCCTGACTGAGATTCGAACTCGGGACCTCTTGAACGTGAGGCAGACATGCTACCACCACGCTACCGAGGCGGGCTTAACACTGTTAGTAAGGATACTAAACTCAATTTTTGAAGCTGGTAATGTCCCCAGGAGTTGGAAAACAGCATAAAGGAGATATTAATAGCCCAGCAAATTACAGGGGGATTAGGCTGTTATCAGTGTTAGGAAAAATTTATACTGGGGTACTAGCAGAAAGGGTTGGAGGGAAAATTATCTGAACTACAAATAGGCTTTAGGAAAAGTAGGAGTGTAACAGATAATATCTTTGTAATATCAACATTGGTTAGTAAATATCTTGCAAATAAAAGGGGGAGACTGTATATGTTATTCATAGACTTTGAAAAAGCTTTTGATACAATAAGTAGGGAAGCCCTATGGTACAAACTGAGCAAGAAAGGAATGAGTAATAAGTTCATAGGAACATTACAAAGGATATATGCAAGCAATGATTTTTGTATAAGAACAGCAAATAATCTATTGACGAACACGACCCCAAATTACATAGGGTTAAGACAAGGTTGAAAGTTAAGTCCTGTATTATTTGATTTGTTCATCGATGATATTCTAGAGGAAATTAAATATGAAAATAGATACCTTCCAATAATTGGAAACAAAGATATACCGGGTTTGCTATTTGCCGCTGATCTTGTTGCAGGATCTATAACAAATGTAGCAGTATACAAAATTATGGGAGCAATACAGGAGTTTTGTAATAAATGAAGTCTGAGAATAAACACTAACAAAACAAAAATAATGGTATTCAAAAAAAGGTAATAAGTTAAGGAAGGATGAAAAATGGAGTTGGCAAGGGAATGAAATTGAGGTGGTAAAGAAATTTAATTATAGGAGTAAGGCTAAACAGTAATAGTAGATGGATTGAACAAAAGAAAACAGTATTAGCTAAAGTGAAACTGGAAATGAAAGCTATTAGAACAAATATAAACAAAATACCAGGGATACAAATAAAATGGTTGGAGAGAATATATGGGGCTGTAGTGGAGGCGAAAATGTTATATGGAGCTGAAATTTGGGGCATAGAGGAAGGATGGGCTAATGTAAATAAGGTGCATAGGAGTTTATGCAAACTAATTTTGGGCTTACCAAGAGCATCACCAGATGAGGTTGCACAAATGGAGCTAGGAAGATATGGTAGCAAAGCTAAAATTATGGAAAGAGCATTGAAATACTGGTTCAGAATAAAAGAATTGGAAACTAATAATATTTTGAAGCAGTGTTCAGAAATGCAGCAAAATGTATTAAAGAAGATACTTGGTATAAAAGTATTGTCACGAGCGCATTGTTGAAGCGAGGTGGCACGAGGGACGAGTTCAAAGAGACGGGCAGTGCAGTGCAGAGATAAAAGCTTGCCGAAACGGTGGGGGGAAGGAGGCGGATTTCTGGAGAGTTCGTCTTTCTTCTAGCGCCGTCTTGATTGTTTGAGAACATTCCACGAATTTCTGGAATAGTGCATAACTGTAAAAGGAGCCACTGCCCACGACTGTCAGTCAGTTGGTAATCGGACAAGCGCGTGAACAGCTGTGTGAGCTGAAATATTGAAACAGGGAGACTACCACTTCAGTCTATTTTTGATCCTCATCTGTTATCAATATATATTTCATTTGGACAGCAAGTTGATTTTCAGTGTATAGGTCAACCTAACTAAATTTGTAGTGTCTTTACTCCATGAAAGAAAACTTAAAAACTCTTAAATCTAATCCTTAACAAGATACAGAAGACAGTGTATAAAAAAAGAAATGTGAAGAAAAAGGACACACATGCATATTCTCAACAAATAAAATGTTTCGTATATTTGAAGTTAGTTGTATTTAATTATAAATACATTTTAAAAACTCAGACAAGCAACAGTGGTGCATGGAACAAGTTTTTTAAAAAATAGCTAAACAGCAAGAATGAATAGAGGCAACTATGGAGGTATTTAGATGATTTTAATCACTTTGAAGTTCTATTGCCATATATGTAACATAATATAATTTAAAACAATATAATGTATTTGTTTGCTTGCACTGTGGCCTTTTGTTTGCTATACTTCTGCATGGTTTTAGACTGAAGGTTAAATTTGTCTTTTTAGCAACAGCTGGCATTTGATGCGCACAGATTGTGTTGTCTCTAAAGTCTAAAAGGTGTTGAAGCTCTGCATCTAAATATGACCATAAGTAAGAATATTGTTCCTTTTATTGTGCCAGGTATAGATTGCATAAGCTTAAAACAAATTTTGACTTTCAGCTGAACTTCTGCCAGCTGACGTGATCTTCAGTAAGTGCATAATTATACAATGGAGGAACATAACATAGGAAGGAACAATGAAAGTGAACAGAAGACAATATGTGTGATGTTAACAAAGTTAGTATTAAGATTTCCTTTCCTCATTCTGATCGGAGAAACCATATATATACAATTCTACCAGGTGGAAGCATTATCATAAATAAGATAATTACAGATGAAATTAAAATAAATTTCTTACTAAGTTTGGACTATAATACAATGAAGCACAAAATTAATGTAATTTTGAATCAAACTAGTACTCTGTGTACATATATTACAAGTGTCTCTCTAGAACATGTTTCGTTAGGACATTCCTAACATCCTCAACTAATGTTGACTGTTGAATCTGATTGATAAACTCATTGGTGGCAATTAAGGCATCTCTACCAGTGTCCTGAAGAACATGTTCAGATTCTCATCAAAGGTGATGTCTAAATTGAAGAGTTTTCCTTCATTTATCAAAGAGTATAAGCGGAGAATATATATTAGGTGCATCAGATAGTGAGTTAGTTGGTAAAATATCACAGAGAAATAAATAGCAACAATGTCAACAGGAAGATACAGGAGCCTAAGCAGCGGTAGATACTGCAGATCTCCAAGCAGAAGCTGCAGTTCGGAGGAAATTCAACCCTGAGGTAAATTCTGTTATTACAATTTCAAATCTAGAAGGAACTGCAAGCAGTCTAGCCAGTAGAATGCACGGGAAAAATCCAATTAGCAGTAAAAATAGCAGAAATTTATGCCACTGAGAGAGAGAGAGAATAAAACCTGCAAACACCACCTATTTTTGCAAGATAAAGCAAGTTCAGCTTGTGGTTCTTGTTGACAGTGCAGTAGATGTTTCCATTTTTCCAGCAGCTAAAGTGACAAGTTGGACAACAATTTTAAATTATACGCTGCAAATGAAATTTCAATTTCAAATGGAGATGTAATAGTCTTGGACCTTGGCTTATGCTGACAGTTTTAATTATTCATTATTGCTTCTGTAAAGAAAGGAATGAAGGGAATTGATTTTTTAAATGAATTCAATTTACAGTTGACATCAAGAAAAGATTGATGGCTTAGCCAAAATGAATTCTGCTGACGAAATGATGGCTATATCAAACATTCCTTCAGTACTGCTGGGGGAAACATTAAATTTTCAAAGTTATTTCAGCAGTATCCTGGCATTATGGCATCAATCTTAATGCCCAGCAAAGTAACCCACATTATTAAGCATTTCATTACAATGAAAATGCCAGTTTACTCAAAACCGAGCCAGCGGATCCACGTCTGTCTCAAGCCAAATATGAATTTCAGGTCACGAACACATTTTCAATTCACATCACATCATCACATGTTCACATCATTTGACCATGAAAACCAGAATGGGCAAGTCCACTCCATATGGTCACCAGCAAGAAGAATTCCTTACAACACTGTGAAGCTTACACACATTTGAATGACAATGTGCTACAAATTATTTCCTTTTTATCTTCATAATCTTTGCAAAAGTTAAAGGCATATGGAGGCGGGCTGTAGTGCAGACTCGAGTGAATCCTTAGCTTCACCCTCCTACTAGTGCTGCTGAATGTAGTAAACGAATCTCACGCGCCTGAACTAAGAACATTATCTTCATTAGTTACACTCTGATAAATATTTGAAAATACAGATGCTAATCTTATAATAAAGAAATTTATTTTCTGATCATGACTGTCTCTACGATATTTAGAATATGAGCAATGCACGTTTTATCTTAACATGGTTATGGTTACCCAAAATCCACCCGTTTAACACAGATAAGCCTGAAAAACATTCCTTCTTCACAACACTTATCTTAAGCCTTAATAAACAGTGCACCTACTATGAAATTAGAAGTCACAAGGTTTGAAACAGACTGAAACTGTTGAAACATTAGTTTGTTTTCAGAGTAGTTGTATGTTATTTTGTTAAAGTGAATGGCATCATTAAGTCGTGTGTTGAACTAGAGCTGAAACCCCTTATCACCCTTCCTGGCCAATCTGTACATGAGTGCACTAGAAATAAGGATCACTAAAGGTTTCCCATGGATGTTCAAACTCTGGCAAAGATATGTAGATTACATATTTGCCATAGTGCCAAAAAAACACATCAGTGATGCACTAAAACTTTTAAATATTCAAGAAAAAAGCATCAAGTTCACTGTAGAAGTTGAAAAAGACGAGTATTTACCATTTTTAGATCTAAAAATAATCAGAAATAAAAATAGAATAAACTTTGGCATTTACAGAAAACCAACACAGACAGACAACTACATAAAAGCTAATGGCTACAACCCAAGATCCCACAAACAGGCAATCTTCAATAGTTTAGCACACAGACTGGTAAACATCCCTCTCACAACAGAAGAATACAAAATAGAATACAACAAAATTATTGAAATAGCACAGAAAAATGACTTTCCCAAATCACTAGTGGACAAAAAAGTGAACTTAGCAAATAAGAAGAAACTACTAAAGGAACCCTCTCAGCTACAGAAACTAAAATGATCTTCAAAAAATTCACTTACCATCCATGGGCCTTTGATAAATTCAAAAAAGTCTTCAAAAAACAAAACATTCAACTAGCACCAGTCAACCATTTCTCCTTAAAAAACCTAATTTGCTCAAACATCAAGGATGCCATTCCATCTAACAAAAAATCTGGTATATATCAAATTGAATGCCGTGACTGTAGTCAAATTTATATTGGAAAAACTAAAAGAAATTTAGAAACAAGAGCAAAGGAACACTTTAGGAACATAAAATACAAACAATTAGAAAAATCAGCAGTTGCCACGCATTTTTGGGAAAAAAACCACAACATAAATCCAGAACCAAAATTACTAAAGCATACAACAGGAAAAGAAGAACTGTCCACATGGGAACAAATCTTTATTTCAAAAAATAGGAACAAAGTATTCAATTTCGACATCCCCCAGAAAGATTTGTTCAGCAAGTTCCTCGAACCGCCACCAGAGGAGACCGATGACAAAATATTGCCAGCTACTACACCAATGAGAACCAGTCGATGTCCGGCTGAAGATAGAGGGAAGGCCTCTGAAACTAGTTCCAGGAAAATTTAAAAGTAAGTGTTGTTTAGTGTCATTAATTGACTCCCAATTAATTTAATTTATACAACAACACTTCCATGAAAGGATTTAGAGCTGAAATATTGTTAATATTACAGTAAATTATTATTATATCCTTATCCTATCTCCAGCGTTTGTGATCTGAGTGCATGAACATGTCCCTCGAAGCCAGGACAAGTAATTTTTCGATTAACAAATGTAAAGTGATTCATTCTCAGGGCAGAAAAATTATATTTAATTTAAAAAGGTTTTTTGCAAAAACTCTCCAACTGTAGATTTTTAAAAACCTAACAATTAACTGTGGAAGCTTGTGGTGCACACACAGTGTCATGAATTTGAAGTGAAACAGCTTCATCCTTGAGAAAGGAAGTGTGCCCATATTTCACTCTCCGGGAAAGACCCACAAAGCTGGAAAGCGAGTTACTGGATTGGAAACCATGCCTGCTGTTCCACTGTTATGACGTATGTTAAGGTAAGATGTTAATATTTTAGGAATACTTAACGTGTTGTTTAATAATGAGAAAAATATGTAGATCCTTTGCGGGCATGTAAAACATGCTCTTATGTACAGAACCTCTCTGGTACATGCACTACACTTGCAACAGCGCTTCACTTGAGCATTGGCCAGTGTTCACATGCCTTTAACTTTTGCGAGCGGTATAGTGAGTAGCCTTGAGCACAATATATGCAGACAAATTTTCAATTTTATTGCAAGCATTTACTAAAGGTTAACGGTTGTTCAGTGTTGTTTGATATCTCTGATCTATTGCTTCTTACGAAAACAACTACATTTATTTACTCAGTTCTACACGAGGAAACTTATTTTGTAACAGTAAATTGAAACTTGCCATTAAACAGCACATTTTAAAGTTCAGGAAATGCTCAAACCTTATATCTTCATAGCTGAATTTAGAGCACTGCCTCATGGCTCTAGATCTTCTGGGACTCCCTGGACTTGGCAAAATGGGTTCATGTGCTCCACTTGGTAAGCTTTCTATATCACGAATCTCTCTTGATTTAAGAAGTGTAAACCCATCAATCACATAGAAATGCTCTTTACCAAAGAGTAGCAGACCTTCTGTGGTGTCCAAGCCTTGTATACGTGCACAGCGGAACATATGACTTATCTGCAATTCAGTTAAACACAGAATAGGTAAATAAAATAATTTTTCTGTCTGGTTTTCTGATTAAATACTGTACATTATGGGAAATCTCAAGTTATAGAAAATGATATCTTTTTGAAAAAAAATTATAACTGTGATCAAGTATACTGGATGTCATCCATGGTAACATGCTGGCCTTTGGTTCTCAAGGTTGCAAGTTCAAATCTGGTGGAGAGCAATGAATTTTTTCAAGCATAAAAATCCTCAGCATGATTTCCCTCAGAAGGAAGGTAAAACTTGTGGTACAATGTTACAGATTTATGGCATGTAAAAGGACCTCAAGTTTCATAAAGAGGCTTCTGGCAAAATTAAGCGGTCTTTCATGCTCAATATAGAAGGGGATACTGAGAAACACAGCAATAAAAGTGTCCAACAATTTTAATAAAAAATAAAAAGCAAGGATATCTGTCAGATTAATGGTTAATCATAACAATAATAATATTCTAATTATATAGAATAAAAAGAAGTATTTCAGAAAGTGGAGTGCCATTGTTACTAAAATTAGGCAAGTGAGTCAACCTTGTATATACTTTTCTCCACTTACAAGTTTTTTATGAAGACTAGTTTCTGGGGACTTCTCCCCTATCGTCAGTTCTGTGGTTGACTGATGATGCATGCGGTGTCTGCATCTGGCTTGGTGTCGTGCTGCCATCTAATGTCCTGGTAAGTTTGATGACGCCATCTACCTCTTGCTGAATTTTGAAATTCCCACGGTAGATGACTTCATCAAACTTACCAGGACATTAGATGGCAGCACGACACCAAGCCAGATGCAGACACCGGATGCATCATCAGTCAACCACAGAACTGACGATAGGGGAGAAATCCCCAGAAACTAGTCTTCATAAAAAACTTGTAAGTGGAGAAAAGTATATAAAAGGTTGACTCACTTGCCTAATTTTAGTAATATTCTAATTAGTTAAAATGACAAGAGATTCTCAATAAAAACTGAAAATCTACTCTCTCTCTTAATGTCATCATTATCCTTTATATTAAGTACAAGCTATTGACACTATTTCACAAAGCCTGCAATACCAAAAAACTAAGATCACAATGGCTTTTTAACCATTTGATTTTTTTTTTTTTAAATCCACTAAGGCAACAGCCATCATTATGAAGTGCAATGACATCAGGGCATACCTTGACTGTGTGGACAACATGGATAGGGTAAGAAATAAATATTTTCTTTATAAACAATGCTGACAATTGCCAGGAATATGTCAGCTCCACCAATGTGCTGGAATTTTTCCTGCAAAAGCTTTTTTGCATGCTAGTAAATCCATAGACTTAGGACTTCCCCTTTTAAACATACTTAAAAACCATCAATCTGGGTCAAGTTTGAATCTGCAACCTTCTGATCAGTAGGTCAGCTCTAACCAACTGACCCATCCAGGTTGGCAATAGATAGAGCAGAGAAGAATCCAGCATCAGTAGGTATACTCTAGCAGGGGTAATGAAGGTGCTGTTATGATTTGTTTCATGCTGATTAATCCCATGGTGACTCATGTGTGAAAGTATAATATTTTACAATTTCCCTATATCACGGTTTCTGCAACTTTTATCACTTTGCTGCCTGGTATCTTAGCATGTCACATATACATATTTATGTGAGCAGCCCTTTTCACTGATGAAGACTTACTTGAAAACCATGTCAGAACACAACTGAAAACGTATTCTTCATTTCTGTGTCAATCAGAACATGGTGGCCAATATTAAAAAACTATTGAATAACAAAAGAATTAAAAACTATTGATGTAGTAGTACAGGCTCAAAATAAATTTACACTTTGGTTAAATCAACGCACTATAAAATAAGAATCCATTTTCACAAGGAGAAAGGAAATATTTGTTTAGTTATTCTCATCAAGATTTCATCATAATTTTTAATACAGAGTACTTTGTAAACCTCTTTTAGTAAGCTGTATATGTAGCTTATTTATGCGATATGTAGCAGTATTTGTTTCCTTTACAGTCATTTTATTCAAATTAATAATATCTATTGAACCCCCTACTTTACATATTATAGCCATCACAAATAGTGATGTGTTTTACAAAATAAGATCTTAAACACAGAATATGTCACTGAGATGTATGCGTCACACCACTGTAAAGCACTGCTGTGCCATCACCATTTACGGTAAGTAAGTGTCCCTTTTTTTGTTTGTTTGTTTTTTGTTCCCCATGGGCTGAGTGATTACATCACAGGGCAAGTTAATGACTGCTTTAAGTGCATTAAAATCAGTGGAATTGAACTGTTTACCCTGAAACTTTTCAGCTTATTTCATTTTAAATTGTGAAATTCATTGCTTTATAAATCAAACAACTTCCTAATTCTTAATTACAGTCAAAAGGTTACTAAATACTATTAGTAGTACTATTTTAACTTATAAAACATTGAAGATAAGTTATGAATTACAAATAAAATAACTTATATTATTAATGAATAATAATATACCCAAGCTTCTGATGCAAAACTGTTATTAATGCTACATAGAATAAAAAGAAGTATTTCAGAAAGTGGAGTGCCATTGTTACTAAAATTAGGCAAGTGAGTCAACCTTGTATATACTTTTCTCCACTTACAAGCTTTTGATGAAGACTAGCTTCTGGGAACCTCTTCCCTATCGTCAATTCTGTGGTTGAGTCAACAAAAAACTTGTAAGTGGAGAAAAGTATAAACAAGATTGACTCACTTACCTAATTTTAGTGTTATTAATGCTATTGATGTTAAAGCTGAACTGCTATATTCTATATCAAACTCTTCATCATCAAGTATGGCAAAAAACAAAATAGAAATTATGCATCAGCAGCGAGCATTTCCTAGTCTCCAACATTTTTATAGCCTATGCAAACTAAGTTAACAATGTGAATGCCTTTAAACCATTCAAAACTTGAGTTTTCAATTACTTTTTGTAGTGGTCCACTAATATTTTTAAAATTTTAATTTTCCTAAAAAAATGTAACTCTGAACTTTATTTTTTCACAGACTCTGGGGTAAAATTTATCCTAGCTATGAGGGTGATCCCAAAAGTAAGTTCTCCAAAGCACTAGGATCACAGAGAAATTGTTTGTGTGGCTGTTGGCCACACTTTTTTCTTCCTCCAGAAACTGCCGCACATCTGCTGGAGCGTTCAGTCTTGGCTTGGTAATGGAACTCCCATTAACCACTACCATCAAGTGCGAAGTTTGTACAGTTATTTGGTTTTTGAGTGCAAAAGGTCAATCAACTGAAATTCGACAGTTGAGAGAACTACATGGTGAGTTGTGCATGGATGTCAAAAATATTTGTAGATGATGTGGAACATTTCCAGATAGTTGATCCTAAATTCATGACAAAGAAAGAAGCAGGGGACCACCAATTCTTGAAGACACAATCGTAAAGGATGAACAAATCATGCTTAGAAATTGGCGCATCACTCTCAATGAACTGTGCATTGTTGTTCCTGAGATTTCTCAAAGCACCATTCACCAGACTGAGTGAAGTGTTGAAATTTAAGGTATGCGCAAGATGGTTCCAAGGATGTTGACATGCAGAGGAGAAGGGTAACCTTTTTTGATTCAATAGTCACGGGTGATGAAACCTGGGTTTTCTATTTCAAACCTGAGACCAAACAGTCACGTGAGTGGCATCATTCCGATTTACCCAAGCTGTGAAATTTCAAAAGAAAACATCTGCTGGTAAAGTCATGGCAACTGTATTTTGGAATTGAAAGGGGATATTGTTGATTGACTTCATGGATCCTGAGAGAACCATAAATGCTGACAGGTATTGTCAGACATTAAAAAAACTCAGACCGCAGATTCAAAACCAAAGAGGAGGAATATTGAGCAAGGGCATCAGCCTTTTCCAGATAATGCTCAGCCCACACCGCTCATCAAACCATTGATTTTCTGCAACAGTTTGGATAGAACATCACTACCAATCCACCCTATAGTCCAGAATTAGCGCCCAGTAACTATCACTTATTCCTCGAGTTGAGAGAATGATTGGCTGGAAGGCACTTAGTGACAACAAGGTGAAAGATGAGGTCCAAGCTTCTTCAACAGCACACAAAAACTGTCTCAATGTTTACAAAAATGCACTGATGAAATGGTGATTATGTGGAAAAATACAAAATGTTCAAGTTTCAAAATTAGTAAAACTTATTGTAAACAAACGTTTCTTAATATTTTTTATAAAATTGGAGAACTTACTTTTGGAATCACCCTTATCCTTTCAATATGAAAAATTTGTACCTTCGTTAAACTGTACATGAATACATGCAATTTTGTCAAAAGAGAGACTGGTTCATGGTAATCGTGCATGAAAACCAGAATATGAAAACAAACTTAAAATACATGTATTATAATATAAGCATTCACATTTCACGAGAAGATTTACTAGGTCTTGCAAATGTGAAACAAAAATTACTCAAATTTCAACTTTCTCATTATTAGGACTAGCAAATTATATCCATATTAACATATTAGGCTCCTCATTGTAAAAATTATTTAAGGTCACATGACATGCAAAATAGCAGCTATAGCTCAATCTACTCATAAGCTTGGAAAAAGAAACCAGAGGACACATATTGTAACGGGAGCGCTGAAACACCCTGTGAAAGCAGCTGGCAGCGGAAGGTAGGGGAGGTTCGGTTAGCCACACCTCCTCCTCGTTTGTCTTGTGGTGGTGACAGACTGTGGTCAGGGAAAAAAACATGACTGTGTCGCCTGTTTTCTCTTGCACTCGTTTCTCGATCTTTCTGTTACTAGAACAATCCTGTAAACACGAGAAACCGGCGATATTCCTATATAAAGAGAGTTACAGACAGACAGAGGGAGTTAGTGAGTTGAGTTGGTTTTGGTTTAGTCAGTCAGTGAGTTGGTTTTGTCAGTGAGTGAGGAGACAGTCGCAGTTCTTGGTGTAAGAGTTAGTCAGTGACGTGTTAATGAACGAAAGGGTTGTGCAACGGAAGACTGTACGTAACTTTGAATGTGTACCGGAGCTTACGTAACCGCGAGTACAGTGAAATTGTAACGGACGGACTGGTGAATTGTAACTGTGTGCAGCAAGTAATTCTGTGTAATTGGCAAGTGCTAAACTGTAAGTCGGTGGAAATAAAGAACATTGTTGAGTGGTGTAATTGGACTTTTCATTTCACGAACCCACAAAGTCACACTGGTGTCAGGAAGCGGGAAGATAACATCACCGAACATTACAATCATGGACGCGGCATTGGAAAATTTTTTGGAGAAGATGATGGAAATGATGGCCGAATTAACAGAGAAGACGGAAGCGGCAAGTAACAGCCTGGCCGCGAAGCTGGAGACTACAAATAACAACCTCACCGCCGAGTTGAAACAAATGAAGACGGCCAACGACAACATCACCGCAGAGTTGAAACAAATGAAGACGGCCAACGACAACATCACCGGGAAGATGGAAGAAATGAAGGCCGAATTAACAGCGAAGATGGAAACGGCAAGCAACAACTTGGCCACGACAATGACCGCAAAGATGGCCGAACTGACAACGGAGATGAGGGAGGCGAACGAGGTCCTCGCCGCCAAGTTTGAGGAACGGTTGGCCGGCGTGAGGGATGACGTGACGGAGCTGGGCAAGCGGATGGGCCAAGTAGACGACCGCCTTAATGATTTAGAGGAAAAGGCCGACAACATCGCAAAACCCCTCACCCGCCTGACGGAGGAAAACCGGCCTTATGTGTGGACGGAGGACGCCGGAGACGCTTTCCAGCACCCGAAGGGGACCCTGTGCAGTGCTCCAATTTTGGGTTTCCCACAACCGGGTGGCGCCTTCATTGTGGACACCGACGCTAGCGACCATTACATTGGAGGTGTCCTATCGCAGATCCAGGACGGCCATGAGCGCACAAGAGTGGAAGAGAAGGAGCGTGCCGCAGCAGTCCGAGTAGTTGTGGCAGTGCCTGCTGAAGGCTGGGATAGCGCAGGCCTGAGGAGGGAGCAGCTGGCGGACGCAGACTTGGGGCCACTCTTGAGGGAAGTGGACGCAGGGACGAGACCAACCTGGGAGGACATCGCACCGAGGAGCGCCACCTACAAGTCGCACTGGGCAAAATGGGACTCGTTGAAGACCAGAGTGGGCGTGCTGTTCCGGGTATGGGAGTCACCCGATGGGAAGGCGCAGAGAGAACAGTTGGTACTTCCCCGGAGCAAGGTCCCGGAAGTCTTGGAGGAAGTGCACGCCGGTACTTCAGGAGGACACCTGGGAGCGAACCGAATGATTCACAAACTACGGCAGCGCTACTTCTGGCTGAGACTCCGAGCAGATGCTGGGGGTACACCTGGACCGCCTCGCACGCTGCGATGGGGCTGTTCGGGGCGAACAGCTTTGAGAAGGGAGCAGTGTAACGGGAGCGCTGAAACACCCTGTGAAAGCAGCTGGCAGCGGAAGGTAGGGGAGGTTCGGTTAGCCACACCTCCTCCTCGTTTGTCTTGTGGTGGTGACAGACTGTGGTCAGGGAAAAAAACATGACTGTGTCGCCTGTTTTCTCTTGCACTCGTTTCTCGATCTTTCTGTTACTAGAACAATCCTGTAAACACGAGAAACCGGCGATATTCCTATATAAAGAGAGTTACAGACAGACAGAGGGAGTTAGTTAGTGAGTTGAGTCGGTTTTGGTTTAGTCAGTCAGTGAGTTGGTTTTGTCAGTGAGTGAGGAGACAGTCGCAGTTCTTGGTGTAAGAGTTAGTCAGTGACGTGTTAATGAACGAAAGGGTTGTGCAACGGAAGACTGTGCGTAACTTTGAATGTGTACCGGAGCTTACGTAACCGCGAGTACAGTGAAATTGTAACGGACGGACTGGTGAATTGTAACTGTGTGCAGCAAGTAATTCTGTGTAATTGGCAAGTGCTAAACTGTAAGTCGGTGGAAATAAAGAACATTGTTGAGTGGTGTAATTGGACTTTTCATTTCACGAACCCACAAAGTCACAATATTTGTTGGAAGCATTTAACTCCCAACATGCAAAATCCACAAAGAACGCAAAAACCAGTAAAAAATAACAATAAATAGCTCTCAACAGCCTCTGAAGTCAAATGGCCGAATTTCTGGCTTCTCAACACAGAGGGAATTGGAGAGGAGTTCAGTTCACGCTGGGATGAAGAAATTGTGTCTTAATTATTTTCCCTAATCTTCACAGAGTTTGAAAATATGCATAGGGGAGTAAACATAAATGAGTTTCCAGTACTAATGATTAGAACCCAATATCAAAAGAATATATGGTCAAGAGTTGCTACTCAAGTCAAGGCCCTGATACTAACACAGAAATAAAAGGGTATTGCACAAAGGAAAGAATTACAAAAATTCATAATAAATAACAACCATAATAATGATAAACTACTTTAATGTATATTATTAACAAAAGAATGATTCCAATGAGTACGGACTATGATACAATCAAGCACAAATTAATATAATTTTGAGTCGAACTAGCACTCAATGCTCCATTTATTGTTAGTGTTTACCTAGAAGGCATTTTGTTAGGACTTTCCTAACATCATCAGCTGTTGTCGACTACTAGATGTTGGTTTGGTGATCTCCTTGGAGGCGATAGGGGCGCCTCTGTCGGTATCTTGATGAACTTGAAGTTTGGGTTCTCCTCAAAGGTAGTGTCAAAATTGAACAATTTTCTTTAAGAAAATTTTTTACCATGTGGTTAATGCAGCTGGACACTGGACAATTTTCAATAAGTGGATTTCTCGTTCTATATCATGATTATCATTCCAAAAGTGGTGCGCTACTGCCGATTTATCTATTTCTTTGTTCCTGATGTTCCTAAAATGCTCTTTAAGCCTAATGTTCAAATTCTTTTAGTTTTTCCAATGTAAAAGTTATCACAGGCTTTGCAGTTTATCCGGAACACACCTGATTTTTTGTCTGTGGTTATCTCCTTTGTATTATGATTTCAAAAGGTGTTGTACACTGAATTTGTTATGTGGGGCCAAAGTAATGTTGTGCTCTTTGAAGACTTTTTGGAAAAGGTGTGTAGCTCTGGTATCCAGGGTCCAGCTGCATTAACCACATAGGAAAAAATCTTCATAAAGAAATATGAAAGAAAATTGTTCAATTTCAACATTACCTTTGAAGAGAATCCAAACTTCAAGTTCGTCAAGATACCAACAGAGACGCCCCTATCGCCTCCAAGGAGTTCACCAAACCAACATCCAGTAGTCGACAACAGCTGATGTTATGATGGTCCTAACGAAACACTAGTAATAAATGGAGCATTGAGTACTAGTTCAACTCAAAATTATATTAAAAGAATGATTCCTTGTAGGAGGCGTGTTCATAAAATAAGGTCTCCAATTTTATTTAATATAGAAAACATGTTTATTGTGGATGAATGTCACACTGATGGAAAGGCGGAACTTACAGCTATTTTTCAACGTAATCATCACTACGATCGATGCACTTTTGCATGTGCTGTGGCAGTTTTTGTATACCCTTGTCATAGCACTCTCCCGCCAAGTTGCGCAGCTAATGCTCAACCTCGTTTTTCAAATCATTGTCGGTCTGGAAATGTAGGTGTTACTTCAACTCAGGAAACAGATGATAATCACTAGGTGCTAAGTCTGGACTGTAGGGGGGATGTCCCATCCGAACTGTGCAGTATGGCACAATGGTTGTCGTAATGAAAAATCACTCCCTTCATCAGCATTCCCCACCTTCGATTTTGAATGGCACGTCGCAATTTTTTTAATATCTCACAGTAGCTAGCAGCATTTATTGTTGTACCGGTAGGCATTAACTCGCACAACAATACACCTTTTCTGTTCCAGAACACACTGGCCATCACTTTGCCGGCAAAAAATGTCTGTTTGAATTTTTGCGACTTTGGCGAATTCGAATGCTGCCACTGACGAGAACTTTCTTTAGTTTCTGGTGTTGTGTAGTGCACCCAGGTTTCATCGCCAGTGACAATTGAATCCAACAATTCCTCGCCCTATTCTGCATAGCGCTCCAGGAATTGGTGGGCCACTTCAACACGTTGCCGTTTATGATCTTCGGTGAGCACTTTGGGGACCAACCTCGCACACACCTTGCGGTAATGCAAATGTTCAGTCAAAATCTTGTCAATCGTAGTCCTAGTGACTTCAGGGATAAGTTTGCACAGCTCGCGAACTGTCACATGCCGACCAGAACGCTGTTCGTCATGGACGTCTGTAGGTCCATCTTTGAACTCTCTGACCCACTTTTGCACGTTTTTGGCGTCCATACATTGTGGCCCATAGACTTCTCATAACTGACG
This sequence comes from Mantis religiosa, assembly GCA_030765055.1. Lineage (NCBI taxonomy): Eukaryota > Metazoa > Arthropoda > Insecta > Mantodea > Mantidae > Mantis > Mantis religiosa. The sequence continues at coordinate 60,523,392 of CM060955.1, read as the reverse complement.
AATTTCAGTGGGGGTAGTACCCTTGGCACTCAAAAAACGGATCACTGCACGCAACTTGCACTTGGCGGCGGAAGTGATAGGAAGCTGCATCACAAATGGCTGCCCAGCCAAGACTAATGGTTGCAATGGGTTCGTTGTGGTGGAGATTTGAAGGGGTGAAACAAAGCTACATGCCAGTGTTGCCGGATCTCGCGTAATAGTGCTCCTCACGGCTCCAGCACCTTGGAGACCTTATTTTAGGGACACACCTCGTATGTCCAGAGAAATCCAAAACAGCAATAGATCTTTTGGATTAAGAAAATGTTTACTCTATCAAATTTTGGTATTGGCTAAACTGATTGCATTGTCCGAACTGGAAGCAAATAAAAAACAATCATTGCCAATTATAATTAAATTGTGTTCCACTTAGCTATTAAACAAACATAAATATTTATTTTCATTATTATTCTTGAAGTATTGAAATACAAAATATTATATGCTATTTTACTGTCCATTCTGGTTTCTTTTCTCAAATTATTATGAAACAGCCTTATGGATGTTTAGCACTCTGTTAGTTTTATAAAAAGAAAAATACCTTTTCTTGCTCCTCCAAGAGACGGATGAGTGTTTGATTGTCAGGAGCATTGTCCGGCTCTTCTGATGCACCTACATCTGTGTCAGCATCATCTCCAGCATCTTCAGGTTCCGAGACAGATCTGCGTACTCCATGCCTTTCCAAAACACTAGCACATTGGACACCCTGTAGACTAATGTCCTCCCCATTCTCCCCAAGGTATTGGAGCTCCATCTGAGAAAATAAATACATTTATTTCCAAATAATTCAACTTATGGGATTAAAATTTTAATACAGTCAAGATATCTGCAAGGCAAAAATATTTTCTAATAAGAAGAGATGATTGTGAAGTACTCAGAGAGGTTCTTTCTAACTTTACATTACGTCTAAAACTAAATTTTCAGTGCTAACTTTTTCATTGCTTTAATATAATGCTAATTTTATACAGTCAAATTTACAGGGCCAATGTCAAGGGTACTAACGTACATTGCTTAAAATTAACATCTTGCTGGATAGTAAAACATTCAATGGCATTCTTGAAGTGCTTAGGCTGCTAATGGTTATTTCACAGTCTTACCCTGTTGCAAATATTGTTGTATAACTCAAAACATTTCCACAAATATCCCCAATAAATAACACAAAGAAAAGAAAAGGAAATACTCTGGGACTTTACAGCTGAAGAAAATGTCACCTTGTCTTGTTGGAAATTGTTTGTACAACTTGAGATTTCTTTTCTAGGGAGACAACTCACATGCTTTCATTTATGAATTTTGTTTGATATTTTTACACTTTCGCAAATGAGAAGAGGCTTGAATATAGAATGGTTTGGTACAGATTGAATAAGCTAATTAGCATGGTAACATTGCACATTCATTTAATAGCATGAGTCAACAGGATAGGCAGGAAAGAACTTGTTCCTTCAGCACAACAAATATATATTTGGCAATTTAGGGGGATTACTTTTGAGATGATATTCACTGGCAGTTTTTTAGTACTTGATCTATAAGTACTTTAATGTCTCCTTTATTGTAAATAAATACCACAAACTAATTACCCGAAGATATAGGAAAATACTTTTAAAAAGTATGAAATTTTATGAAACTTAAGTTACATAAATTATGGAATTGTAAATGATCTTTATCTATTTGTTATGATTTTAGTTTACTGTGCTGCTCTAATATTTGCTACTTTCCCTACCATGCATTTAATATAAGTATAGGAAATGTTATACTCCACCCAAAATTTATAACAAGATTTCAGCAGAAATATATGTTTTGAGACTCCCTGAGTCGAGAAGAAATCTGAGTGCATGGATTATTATTAATGTGTCCACTTCAAAACAGATCCACACTACACTATGTTTTATTCAATAAAACTGTTGCATATTGGTAAAACAAAATTTTAATTTTAATTAGTATATGTGTAGGTAGGCTTGTAACTTAAGTTTCATTTGCATAAACACAAACTAACAGATAGGTAAAACAAATATTTTCCTGTGCTGTATTATCTCACATCATAAGTTCTGATTTGTTTCTGGTAGATTCAGAGATTTTGTTTGCTGAAAAAGGTAAATGTAACGGTTGAAGCAGGTCTCCAAGCTAGGCTATTACAGAAACATGAGTTAGTGTCAGTTAAATCAGCTTCATTCACAGCTCAGTTAAAGCTGCATGTTATGAGTACCTCCAGTCATTTCCTCATTGTTTTACCTATTTTCACCTTGACACAAGAGTCTATATAATGTGCATTCATTCACTCACTGGAAATGCAATGAAGGACTATCAAGAGGTAGTTCAGTAACTCTTTGGGGACATACTCAAGGTAATAAGTCTTGATCACTTTCATTCCTTATCTAGCATGAAGTTAAACACAACAACTTTCCATGTCTTTGCATAATCATGGGAGAAAAACTATGAATGAGAACTTGAAAATTCAGAACAATGCAAAAGAATGTCTCTGAACTGGTAAATGCCACAAAAATGAATTTGATACTACTTCTATAGTTTAATGAGAACTACAGTTTCTCTTGTACAGTTACATACTTGCCTAACTCTTATGATTCACAAGTTACACAAAATGAATTCTGATTGAAGAGAGCTTTACAAGCTATTTGCAGAGAATTAAAATGTTTTAAACACATGATATTTTAATCAAAATCACTTGAGCAATTTTTGGCATCCACAAATACTTTTATAAAGATCTTTTTTTTTTTTGGGGGGGGGGGCTTAAAATCTGCATCTATCGCAAATTCTCTGTATCAAAATTTTCAGTAGAATACAATCTTCCTCTACTGTCGTCTCAGGACAAGAAGGCAAGCTAGAGAAATGTGTAACGTAATCACATTTGCTGTACGCACAGTGTTTAAGCTAGACTTCCGAGTATGACAAGGATGCTAGGTTTGTTTAAAATACACAAGTGTTGTCAGGTAAGTCATGCACACATAACATCTCTCACTGCATTTACTACAATGTGCATTAGATCTGGCACCATGGTGACTCATACACTCATTTCCTTGTAAACAGATCCACTAACAGAGCAGATTAACAGTTCAAATCCCTTTCCCCTTCATTTGTCTCTTGCCTTCTTGTGCTGGGCAGACAGTACTTACTATAGAGCATCCCTCCCATGGTGCAGTGGGTGTGGCTGCCAGCCACATAATGTTTCTGTATTCAATCCCACCCACAGACGTTGGGCATTTAAGCCCAGATATTCTTTCAGTGTTCAATTCACTGGACTCCTAGTAGGAGATAGGGGGCAACGTGAAAGATCTTTTGGCTAACGTGCGAGGACCATTGAGCACTCTCCAAACCTACCATTACCATTACTAGGGAGCAATTACACGTCATAACAGGAGATAAAATTCAAATGTGATTATTTTCTTTAAAGCAAAGTTATTTCTTACACTTTAAGTGATATTAATACTAAAATACATACAAATTCCTATTTACAAGAACTTTTCATCTTACAGATATTGGTTTGTTGAAAAAGTGCAAGAACATTTTAGTTAATTAATGGAAATTAATCATTTCTTCACACTAGCCGTATAAAGGCTAAGGTTGTTGATAGAGTCAACATGAAAAATTCAATGCCGTGGCCAGGATTTGAACCACAGATCTCCTGGTTTCCATCCAGTCACTCTAACTCATTGAACTACCATGGCCAACGTGCTGTCCTGACATTAAATTCTCCATTTGACTTGTATATTTCCCCGGTAGACCACTAGGGGCTCTCTCATTCGAGATACACCATTTGTGGCGACTTACTATCGTAAGTGCTTGAGTCCCAGGCTTCATCTGCCTTGGACAGAAATTTTTTTCACAATATTTCCTTCAAAAATTCCTTACATGATTATTTTATTCACATGTGTTTTTTGTAGCTGATGAAGCCAAAGTTCACTATTCCAAATGTAAATCATTATAACGCTCAGTATGCTGTGAACTTATATTGTAAATGTTAGATAGTCACATGTGAAATGCTCTAAAGAAGAGAGAGAGAGCAAGTGAAAAAGAGATAATCTTAATTGTATGGGCCATTAAGTACCGCAGCATTATATACCTCATTTGCTATTACAAGTAATTGCATTATTTAACTTACTCGAGTGCAAATGACATTTTCAATAAATCCTTTCATTAGAATTGATAAGAATATTAAAACATATGACAGTACCATATAGATAGCGGTCCCTCAGTGCTTTGGCCGGGAATTGACAGCAGTCTTGTGCGACATACCTGAATGAACTCAAGGCCACGAGCTCTTCTACTTATTGGAAATATGGTAGCGGGCTCCAGTCAGCTGTTTTTGCTCCTTGAGTATAGATGCAAGATGCATGTATATTTGTGTGCAATTGCATTATCAGATTACAACCAGAAATTACACTCAAATTTTTGCTCGAACAATAAATACTGATAAAATAAAAATTAATTATGTTTGTTTGTGTAATAGATAAATATATCATAGCAATCATCATAAAATCAGTAATAATATGGCATCAGTATCAATAATGAGAATAATAAAAATATGCACTGACTATAGCGTGCGGAATGCGCATTGTGACTACCAGTCAGATAGCTAATATCTGAAGGATTGTGCAGAACATCCACTGTAACTAGCAGCCAAAAGGCTGAGGAAACGTTCTGTACTATCACTAGATTTTCCCAAATTAAGGAATTCAAAATAAAAGTGAAGAAAGCTTTCCTATAATTTGGACACTGTAGCAGATCATTTTGTTGCTCCAGACTGGTGCAGAGCTGTAGATCTAATGGTAATAGTGAGGATTCTAAATCCTTTGTAAACTGGGACTGTAATATACAAATACATTTAAAGCTTCAATATTATTATACAATACGAAAGATAGGTGCAATACAAAGATTTGTTAAAGCTTGCTGCAAATAAAAAAATTACTTAACAAAATTAGAGAAAATGTGCTTATAATAATTACTTTATCACTCGGATCTTCTGGCTGAAGTTGAGCTTCAAGTACATAGTCCCTATCTCGTTCCAAGAGACTCTGAGGCCTGTATTTCTGGTAGAATTCCTTGCTGTCCCAACTAGAAGCGACCTTGTATTTAAGTGCTTTATTGTCACCACTGTCTAGTTCTGGTCGATATGGATAATGTATGTAAAATAGTTCATTTCGCAGCATTTTCTTCCGCATGCGGCAAGGCCCTTCAGTCATATCCAGCATCCATTTATCTAGCCTGAAATGTTTACAGTACATTTATATATAAAATCTTTTACAGCACAGACAGCATAATCGGTAAAACAGTTTATACAGTAATATTAAAAAATATTGCTAGGACTTTCAATTTCATACACCAAAAGTTATTGAAAATGCATAAAAATAAATGTTGTTAATGAATATGAAGAAAAAAATAGTCATTACAGAGCAGTTCAAACATCAACTCGATTACATGTTCACAATTCAGTTTATTTTATTTGTTAATTTTTACTTTCTTCAAATTCCTATTTATTAAAATCAATCAGGGGCATAATTGCAATCCTTAGAGGGATTGAGTTTATTTGAAATAAAAGTTAAGAAGGTGTCTCTCTCTCTCTCTCTCTCTGGCCCCCTGCTTGGATCTAAAATGCTTCATTTTGGTTCTGTTAATTCCAAAATGTATATTTCTAGTGATAACAATTAACCATTGAAATTCAAGGACATTCAGAAACCCTCTGATCAGCATACATGTGAATGGGAATCCTTGTCTACCCATACTTACCTACAGGGTGTCATGGGTCCCCAAAGGCCACGCTCCCTTGTCAGTTCAATTTCTGTTTGAAGCCATTCCTCCAACACATAGCGCTGCATATGCAGTTGAGCTTGTTGGTGCTGTTTGGCTTGTATTTCTACTAGTTCCTTTACAAGCAGCGTGTTGTTCATTGTGGAGTTTGCTATTTCACACTGGGTTAGATGTGAATGTTTTATTCTTATGGTTTCTTCCTTTTTCACTTTAGTTCTGCTAGCTAATCTTGTTAGACCCCCAGTGACTTTTTGAATTTTCTAAGATAAGAAAAAGCATTAATTTACTTACACATAAACATTTTTCTTTCATGCTAACAATACAAAGATAAAAATAAAAAAATTATCAGATTTGAAAAATTCAATGTTTTGACTGGGTCTCGAATGATGGATCTATAGTTGATCTGGCTGATGCTCTTTAGCATTCAACAACCCATAGTTATGGCTATAAAGTCAGTATTCTTGTGCATGAACTCTTAACAACTCAATGGTAGAATACTGGCTTTATAAATTAAAAGTTCATACATTTCTAGCAGTGGCACTGAAATTTCCAAATCTGATTCAATTAAATCCTTCTGTAGCACAACATATATTCTCAAAAAGACAAATAGAAAAGATAATGTAATCCATGTTGTATCTACTTTTGTACTGTTTATAATTTTGTTCTTAATAATAAATGGTTAGGAATCACAAAATATATGACGTATAATTAAAGTCTTTTTACATGTAGAAATATGGCATGGTCTATAAAGAGTTGTATAAAATAAGTAATTTAAGGTCCTGTCAAAGATTTAACTGCCATTTATAATTTCCAAATTATAAGGACAATCAATGATAGTTGATTGTTCTAACAAGGGCCAGAATAGAAAGTAGCTTTGATTAATTACAGTAAGGATGCTGTGCTTTCAGTGAACAACTGTGACGAGTTTGTGAAATGTAGGCAGCGGACAACAGGGAAGAAGAGAATGGTGTAATCATTGCATGAAGCAGATTCTGAACATACATTACACGCTGTTTTAAAAATAATAACACAACTGATTATTATCTTAGTTTGTCCATTGATGGCATTACAGTGTTTGTACAAATTATATATAATTATTTTCTTTCTCTGTAATGTGAAAATAACAACATATAATATTTAACTAAAATATATTTCACTTGAAAGATAATAGGCACTACTCATATGTCTGCAATTACTTGAATTAATTTAATTCAACATAGTAAAAATAAGCAATATTAAATAATATGATTATGAACGTACATTTGTAACCAAGATTACAGTGACAATCTTCTTACTTTTGTTTCTTTACTCTGCAACAAGTTCATCAAAACTGGGATATAATATCTGAGGATATTTAATTTAAGACTACTGTTAGGTTATCTGGCACTGATTTTGACTTTGCAAATTTCATTAGTGAAAAAGAATTGTTCTGTTACACGTGTCAGTACAAGCGCACATAACATTTGAACATCAAGTGCAGTTTTTACATTGCAATTCAGGACTTTGCTGATTTAAACCTTGTAGTATGTCTTCTTATATACATATTTATGTTGTTATGTGGGAAAGATAACTTAATGAACACTGATCACTTTACTGTATGTAAAATTCTCAAAAATCAAGAAATTTAGCCTCTAAATCTTGGGAGGCAAGAAGAAAAATGATTTTATCATCAAATTTTGAGGGGGGAAAACATGCACACATGCATGCACACACCTTGTCATGAATAATAATATTCTTTGAAAAACTATTTGTAGTCGGTTTTACATCACTTATATTTTTATATTAATAGAGGACAAGTTTCAGAAGAAATTGTGCCCGTTTTCAGCCTCAAAGGTCCAATGTCACTGCTACTAAATTCCTCCAATTATACATAAATTGATATTCTTCTCACAGTTGAAAGAAATGATCAAGCTTTTTACCTTTGCTCATCCAATGCACATTACTGTGATATGGAATATCACCATCTGATTTTCACATTCTACAAGGATGGCTTAGGTCTCTTGATCAGATTAAATATGTGACTTTTGCCACTTCTTGCATCAGTTGCTAATTTAAATTCTTCAGGCACAGATTCTCTTGATGAAGAATGCCGTGGATTGAAGATTTGGAAGTCAGTTCATGTGCTGCATTAGGAAGGATAATGTTTTCCTTTATCTGCTTTATTTTCCCATCTTACTTCCCACTTTTCTTTTTTTTTTTAGTTCCTCCTATGTTAAGTCATATCGGATGATGAATGAAAAGGGTGAAATGCTGCTCAAATGAGTCCGGGGTCCATGGAGCTTAGAGCTACCTGACATTCGTGTTTCAGGATAAGTGAAAACCCCAGAAAAAATCTTATCCAGGTAACTCACCCTAACCGAGATTCGAACTCGGGACCTCTTGAACGTGAGGCAGCCACGCTACCATCTACGCTACCGAGGTGGGCTCCATTATAGATGGTGCTCCATCTATTGACAAAGACAATTTTCTTCCAACTCAAGCCTACTTTTTCAACAGCTCCTTCAACATCTTGAAATATCAAGTCGCACAAGAGCCGTAGATGCAAACGAAGATTTGCGAAACATGTCCTCAAAATAGGTACGAAAGTGAAGCAGATGTGTAAGAAATACGACTCATCTAAAATTTAATAATCTTGAAATATGTCCAATCCCAAAGTAGTATTCTTAAGGAGGATTAAATCTAATAATTCTTTCTAGTATTCAACTTGTCATACACTCCCCTAATGAAAATTGTTAGTTGTGCTGTATCTGATACTCCACAACTCTCACCGACAGCTAACGAATATTTCACAAAATTACAAGCTGTAGCATTTAATTGTTCTTAACATCTGCACCCATTTCTTGAAAACGACACAATTACTTCTAGAGACAAACTGATTCTTTCAAAATCTTTTACCAAATATAGCATTTATCTTCTGCCATCATAATAATCTCATTAGTAAATTCCCCTTCCATAAATGACTACCATTTTCTTTCTACATATTGAGCTATTCTATAGCTGAGATGAACAGATTCACTATTCTTATGAGTAGGACTTATGACACAATAAAACACAAAATTAATATAATTTTGAGTGGAACAGTAATTTTCAAATTGCATAATACAAAAGAGAAACCCAAAGATAAAACCTCTGGTGTGTACCAAATAAATTGCAAGGGCTGTGACAACTTTTACATTGGCAAAACTAAAAGGAATTTGAATATTAGGTTTAAAGAGTATTTTAGGAACATCAAGAACAAAGAAATGGATAAATTGGCAGTAACATACCATATTTGGAATGTTAATCATAATATAGAACAGAAAACTTCACTTGTCTCTTTCTTTGTTTAAACTATCAACAATTTTTTCTTCATTCATTGTATAATAACCTGGATCGCCATCACTGTCAAGTCACTCCTCATGTCATCAACTGTGACAGACTTCTCTGTGCTTCATAGGTGACCTTGGTGAAGCAGATTTGCAAGAACCACAAAGTAAAATGAAATGTGTAGTGTTTAACACCCACTTTTACTACATACAGCACCACAAGCTGTGACACTGATGATACATGAGATGAAGATGGAGCAATTAAAGCATAATATCAAATCATATTATGATCAAATCATAAAAGCCCTTAAAAAGAAACCAGTTATTTATACTACAGCAGACAAGGGAAATAAACTAGTAATTTTGGAAAAAGATTACACTAAGAGGATGGAAGACTTGTTAGAAGACAATAATTGCCAAAAAGTAGAAACCAAGCCATTAAATACTGTATTGAAACCACAAATAAAACTCTACAAGAGAGCAAAATAATTAACAAAAAAGAATTTCACAAAATTAAAGTAGATAATCCAACATTACCAAGAGTATATGGGCTGCCAAAAATTCACAAAACAGAGAAAGGCATGAGACCTATCACTAGTAGCATAAATGCCCTTACATATATAATTTGGCCAAATGGTTACTAAACAAATTCAATAGTTTCCCAAACTTTGAAAGTGCAAATTTAAAAAACTCTTTAGATATAGTAGAAAAAACTCAAAGATATAAATTTAGATAAAAATGACAGACTGGTTTCATTTGATGTCACATCTTTATTTCAAAGCACACCAACAGAACTGTTAGACATTATTTTAAAAAAGGCTAACTACAATAGAATTGAAAACAATAGAAGTAGAAGACTACATTTCACTAACAAAAATATGCATTGATCAAAACTTCTTCAGCTTTAAGCAGAAATCAGGGTTATCAATGGGCAATCCACTTTCACCCTTTTTGGCAAATTTATTTATGAGTGCATTTGAAACACAAATTAAAAAGGCCTTCCCATGGATCTTCAAAGTTTGGTATAGAATGTTGACGACATCTTTGCAATAGTGCCAAATAAACATTTAGATGATGCATTAAAATTACTCAATCTGCAAGAAAGGAGTATCAAATTCACAATAGAAAAGGAAATCAATGGACAACTCTCTTTCTTGCATCTAAATATCATCAAGAATAACACAAAAATAAAATTTGGAATTTACAGGAAACCAACACATTCAGAAAATTACATGAAAAATAATAGCTACAACCCAATTATACATAAGCATGCAATAATAAAAAGCCTTACACACAGGCTAGCCAACATACCCATGGATAAAGAAGAATACATCAAAGAACAAAAAGCCATACTAGACATAGCAGAAGAAAATGGATACAACAAAAGTCTTGTGTTTAAGAAAATTAGAAAAGCTAAACTAAGGAAAATCATTAAGGAAGCAACCACATTTACAACAGAAAAAATCAACAGCATATTCAGTTCATTCACATATCATCCAAAAACATTTAATAAATTTAAAAATATCTTTAAGGAACAAAGTATAATCTTGGCACCTACTAATGGACATTCAATTTTAAAATTGCTAAATTCAAAACCAAAAGATGAAATCCCATCAGTTAACAGATCTGGAATATACAAAATAAGTTGTAAAAATTGTGAAAAATGCTACATAGGTCAAACTAACAGAAATCTAAAAACCAGAGTCAAAGAGCACTTTAGAAACATCAGATTGAAACAAGAAGAAAAGTCAGCAGTAAGCATTTCATTGTTGGAATGAAAATCATGACATTGATCCAAATCCAAGTTATTAAAAGAAGTGATAAACCAAAATAAACTAACATGGGAGAACATATTCATATTGTGACTGTGGGTTCGTGAAATTAAAAGTCCAGGTTACAAATACTAAAATTTGCTTTTTATTTCCGTAGAAACACACTCTGTACACCAGCAGTCCAGAATTACGTCACATAAACAATACAACTTGCAAGGTCAACGACCACAAACAAACAGCTGTTCACGCACGCAAATTCAATTAACTCTTTTGGCGGGCGGGCTTCCTTTTTTATAGATCACTCACATTCCGGAATGTACAACAACAGACAGACTAGACAGCTAGAACAAAGAACTAGAACTCTCGAGAAATCCGTCTCTTCCCCCCACCATTTCGGCGAGCTTTTATTTACACACTACACTGCCCATCCCTTTGAATGCCTCACCGTGGCACCTCGATAAACAATGGGCTCGCGTCACTGCTCCCTCCTCAAGGCTGGTCGTCCCGAACAGCACCATCGTAGCGGGCCAGACGATCCAGGTGTACCACCAACATCCTTCCTCGGGGCACCTTCTGGATGCGGTAGACCACGTCGTTAATCCTCTTTACTACCCGGTACGGTCCTTGCCATGGTTGCTGAAGCTTCGGGTAGTGTCCCTTGGTCCGGGTTGGGCGGTAAAACCAGACTAAGTCACCTTGCTGGAACCCTTGGCTGTTGGCTTGCCTGTCGTATCGAGTCTTCATGCGGCCACTTGCCATCCGGATGTTCTAACAAGCCATCTCGTGCATGTCGTGGAGACGGTCCACCAGGTTCACCACATACTCGGTTGTTGGCTGCTTTGCCTCCGGCGGCCTCCCAAATGCCAGGTCACAAGGGAGGCATAACTCTCGGCCGAACATTAAGCTGGCTGGCATCATCCCAGTGGTAACGTGTGTCAAGGAACAGTAGGACAGCAGGAACAATGCTGACGTCCCAGTCTTGCTGATGGCTGACCAGGACCTTCCTCAGATGTTTTTCTAGAGTCTTGATGTACCTCTCAACCATGCCGTCCGACTGCGGGTGTAAGAGTGTTGTGCGGGTCTTGTTCACCCCAAGTCTTTCCAGTGCCTCGTTCATCAGGTGCCCTGTTCACTGTGGAGCTCCAACGGCACCCCAAAACAGCAGAACAGTTGCTCCACGAGACAGTCTGTGATGGTCTTCACCTCCTAGTTTGGGATGGCATACACCTCCAACCACTTGGTGAAATAGTCCACAGCCACCATCAGGTATTTGTTGCCTCGGTCGAACACTGGAAATGGTCCAGCTATGTCGACAGTGATCCGTTCGAATGGCACTCCGACGTTGTACTGCTGCATGTGACCCTGGCTCTTAGTTTGGAGGGCTGCGACTCGCCGCGCACATGTGACATTGACGGCACCATCTCTCAGCATCTGCTCGGAGCCTGAGCCAGTAGTAACACTGCCAAAGTTCGTCGATCGTTCGGTTTGCTCCTAGGTGTCCTCCTGAAGTACCGGTTTGCACTTCCTCCAAGACTTCCGGGAGCTTACTCCGGGGAAGCACCAACTGTTCTCTCTGTGTCTTCCCATCAGGAGATTCCCATACCCAGAACAGCACGCCCTCTCTGATCTTCAACGACTCCCATTGGGCCCAATACGACTTGTACGCAGCACTTTTTGGGTGTGATGTTATCCCAGGACGGTCTCGTCCCTGCCTCCATTTCTCTCAAGAGTGGCCCCAAATCAGCATCCGCCAGCTGCTCCCTTCTCAGGCCTGCGCTATCCCAGCCGTCCGCAGGCACTGCCATGACATCTCTGACAGCTGCGGCACGCTCCTTCTCTTCCACTCTTGTGCATTGGCCGCACTCTTCCGGGTAGGGTGTTTGGGACATGGCATATGCATTGCTGTGACTCTTCCCTCTACGATGTACAGAGGTGAAGTCATACTCCTGCAGCCTCTGGACCCAAAGTGCTGTCTGGCCTTCCAAGTTCCTAAAGCTAAGCAGCCAGTTGAGGGCGGAATGGTCAGTCCTCAGGTGGAATGACTGACCGTACAGGTACTTGTGGAAGTGCTCCAAGGTCTTTACTCTGCCAGTAACTCTCACCGTGTGACGCAGTAGTTTTTCTATGCCTTGGACAGCGTCTTGCTAAAGTAAGCTATCACTCACTCATGGCCATCCTGGACTTGGGATTGGACGCCTCCAATTAAATGGTCGCTGGTGTCGGTGTCCACAATGAAGGTGACACCTGGTTGTGGGAATCCCAAAATAGGAGCTCTGCAGTGTCTTCTTCAGCTCCTGGAAAGCGACTTCGGCGGCCTCTGTCCACAAATAAGGCCGGTGTTCTTCCGTCAAGCGGGTGAGGGGCTTGGCAATGTTGGAGAAGCCCTTTATGAAATGGCGGTAATAACTTCACAGCCCCAGGAAACTGCGCAATTCTCTCTTATCCTTTGGCTTGTGTCTCACGGCTTGTGTCTTCTCCGGGTCTGTGGCCACTCCGGATGGTGAGACTATGTGGCCCAAGTAGTTGACTTCCTTGCGGAACAGCTGGCACTTCTTTGTGTTTAGCTTCAGGTTGGTCACCTGCACTCTCTGTAGCACCTTGCTCAGGTTTTCGAGATGGTCTTCGAATGTCTTGCTGACGATGATGTCCAGGTATAGCAGGCACGCGTCATAAATTAATCCTCTCATCACTGACTCCATGAGGCGTTGGAAGGTAGCTGGCGCATTGCAGAGGCCAAAGAGCATAACTGTGAACTGCCAAAGCCCTTGGCGTGTCCAGAATGCGGTCTCCTCCTTGTCTCTCAGGTCTAGAGCCACCTGTCAGTAACCCGATTTCAGGTCAAGGTTCGAGAACCACTGTGCACAGCAAGCGTGTCCAGGGTGTCGTCAATCCGGGCTAAGGGGAAACAGTCCTTCTGGCTGACAGCGTTCAGCTTCCTATAGTCCACGCAGAAGCGTAGCTCACCGATCTTCTTCATCACCAAGACTACAGGGGAACACCAAGGGCTGTCAGACTCTTCGATCCCTCCCCTGGATCTCATGTCTTCCAGCATGTCTCGTACCGCCGATTGTTTCGCTAGCGGGACGCGTCTAGGTTGCCGAATAGGCCGGGCGTCCCCGGTGTCGATGTGATGGAGCACTCGGTCCTTGCGGCCGTAGTCCCTGTCGCCTTGGCTGAAGACGCACTGGTAACGTTTCAGTAGTTGTCGAACCTTCTCGAGCTGTTCTGCGGTCAGGTGATCGGCCGTCCTCTCCAATACGCCTTCCAGCCGGGGCCCCAAGTGTTGCGTCGGCACCGGCTCCTGGGTCTGGTCGATTGGTGTTACGCTGACCACGGGCTCGCACGTCCCCAACTCCGTCCTGGCCTGGATGTGGTGATCGGTGTCCGTTGCGTTGAGTAACCTCACCGGCAACAATGTACTGGCTCAACAAAGTCCGTGCACAGGCGTCTTCTGGTCCAGCATCAAGTTCTTCGTCCACTGGCCTCCCAGTCTCGCCGTCACCACCACCTCGCTTCTCGCGGGAACCACCACGTCTTCCCTCAGGACGAACCTGCGGATTCCCAGACGTTCTTCGGGTTGCCGGAGTATCACCTCTTCTCCTTTGAGCCGCAGGACCTTCCTGCAGATGTCGACCGTCGCCTCGTGGCTCCTGAGGGCATCCAGTCCCAGTATCAACTCCTCAGCCACCTCCGCGACAAACACCCACAGACGTACGGCACTTCGCCCCAAGGTCAACTGCAGCAGGTCCTCCCTCTCCACAGGCAATGTGTCACCCAATGCCGTCACAAGCAGTATGGTCGCCTCGGCTTCCTCGTCGGCAAACCCCTGACCACGTCAGGTCTGATGAAGGTCACGGCTACCCCGGTGTCTACGAGCACGCGGCACGGCTTCCCTCTCAACCAACCATATCCATCCGCCGGCTGACGGCGCGCAGTGTCACTCAAGGGGATAATGGCGCCGACATGCGCCTCGCCACGACGACCTTTACTCGTTTTCCGGCTACTTTCCCTGGTGTGGGCAGTCTCTCTCCAGGTGTCCCGGCTGTCCACACCCCCAACACACGCCACTTGGTCTTCGCCGGCATCCCTCAGCTGGACTTCGGTCTCCAGTGTAGCGGATACTCCTTGTTCTCGACGCCGGAGTAGCCGTCACCTTGGCCACCTCCAGCCTCAATGCTGCCGTTAGCGCCTCGTGAACGGTTTTGTTGTCGCCGAGCATTAGGCGCTGACGTATATCGACGTCTCGTACCCCGTCAACGAAAGTGTAGGCGGCTTCCCGGGATACGAATTCAGGTGGGAGGTCGACCAAAGCTTTGCTGGCCAGCTGTTCAATAGCCAGGGCGAACTCCTGCAGCGTCTCCCCTGTCTGCTGCGTTCTTGACTTCAGTTGGCTGCGGTAGGCTGCGGCCAAGCGGTAGTTCCCGAAGCGGTTCTCCAGGGCCTCCCTGCTCGGCCACCGTGTCGAATTGGCGGCGGAAGACTTCGAACGTGGATGTGCCGTCGTATTTCGGCAGTTTGACGCGCGCAGATGTGTCGGCCTTTAAATCTTTCATCCTTCTGCCGACGATGTCCTCCACCATGGCGTTCAGGATCTTAGTGTTGGTGTCGGCCTTTCCCTCCAGGTCACTCACGCGGCTCGCCAGGTCTTCGACGCGCTCGCCCAACTCCGTGACGTCCTCCTTTACGCCGGCCAACTCTTCTTCAAATTTTTCCGCGAGGGCCTCGTTCGCAGCCTTCATTTCAGATAGTTCGGCCTTCATTTCCATGGTCAATTCGGCCATTTTCGTTGTCATCGTCGCGGCCAAGTTGTTATTTTCCGTCTCCAACTTCTCCATTTTCTCGGCGATGTTATCGTTAGCCGCCTTCATTTCTTTCATCTCGGCTGAGGTTGTCGTTCGCCGTCTTCATTTCTTCCATTTTCTGTAGAATCTTTTCCAATGTAGCCTCCATGGTGGTACGTCGCACTCCTGACACCAATTGTGACTTTGTGGGTTCGTGAAATTACGTCACATACACAACTTGCAAGGTCAACGACCACAAACAGCTGTTCATGCACCCGAGTTCAATTAACGACTGACTCTTTTGGCGGGCGGGCTCCATTTTTTTATAGATTACTCACATTCTGGAATGTTCTCCAACAATCAAGACGGCTAGAACAAAGAACTAGAACTCTCGAGAAATCCGTCTCTTTTACCCCCGCCGTTTCGGCGAGCTTTTATCTATACACTACACTGCCCGTCCCTTTGAATGCCTTGCCGCGCTGCCTCAATCAACAATGGGCTCGCGACAATATGGAAAATAAGGACCGCGTAATTAACTTTGAAATCCCACCAGTAGATAATTTGACAAAGAAGTTCATAGTTCCACCACCCAGAGAGAGGAGAGCACACAACAACAGATGCTAATTAGAGAGAGGTTGAAAATGGAGGCAATGGCCTTTTAAACTAGTCCCTCAATAATATAAAAAAAAGTAAGTGACGAGTGTCAATAAACCGACTACAAATAGATTTTACGATTAATTTTGATGTCACTGTTACTAAATTCCTCCAAACACACATACACAAATTTATTTGCATTCCATAGATCCTTAACAACAGGATGTGGAACATGTCAAAATGTTTATACAATATTTACAATATAATTTGCAGAATTAATATTGTGTATGAAGATAAAACTATTAATTGCATACATTAGTTGTTAAACTCACTAAGAGTATAAAATGAATGTCCAAGAAGATATTCCATTAGCTTAATTTTGAACACTTAATCATTACAGGTCCTCAACTCATTTGTTAACATATTAAATATATTTATACATTGGTAATGCCCTCCATTTAGAACACATGTGAGGTTAGTTGATGGTACATGGAGTTCGAATTTGGATCTTGTATTGATACTGTGGATGTCAGATTAGTAATAAAGTAATTTTTATTTTTTATGCAGAAGGTCGTCAATGTGTATATGTATTCTCCGGTAAGGGTTAATATTTCTAAATTTTTGAAAATGCTTCTACATGAAGATCTTGCATGAGAGTATGATATAATTCTGAGGGCCTTCTTTTGTAAGTTGAAAATTCTTTTTGAATCTGTAGAACCTCCCCAAAAATTTATACCATATTTTATTACTGAGTGGAAGTATGCAGAATAGGCCAGTTTTAGTGTGTATCACTGAAGGAGGGCAGAAGTTGTAATGCATAGCATGTGGAGCTCAGTTTAGGGACAATTTCATCTATGTGGGTTTTCCAATTTAAGTGCTTGTTGATTCGTAAACCTAAGAATTTAGAAGTATTTTAGTCTTGAACAGAATTTCCATTTATGTCGACTGCAAAGTTATGACTTGTGGCATCGACTGTGGTGAATTTTAAAATATTTGTTTTATCAACATTTAGTTTCATACCATTTGCATTGCACCAAGACTGCATTAATGTTATTTGATACGAGGTGTCTTTAAGTCTAAGCTTTTATGCAAGATTAATAGTGTGGTATCATCAGCAAATAGAAATACTTATGCGAACCTGTTTAAGCTTGGTGTTAGATCATTTATAAAAACTAAGAAGAGTAATGGTTCTAAAATAGAACCTTGAGGAACTCCTTGCTCTTTAGGTTTACTCCTTGAATAACTAGGTATATTTGAATTAGGTGTTGATATTTTCATTTTGCATTCTGTTTATTAAATATGAATGAAGCCTTTTTAATGGAGTTCCTTGAATGCCATAATATTCTAATTTTTCTAGCAGGATTTGGTGGTCTACACAATCAAATGCCTTAGATACGTCACAGAATATCCCACTAACAGGTTTTCTTTCATTTAATGATTCTAATAACCTATTAGGGAATTTATAGATAGCATGATCAATCGACATTTCCTTTCTAAATCCGAACTGTTCTGGGACTAGAATATTATTTGCTTCTAGGTACTGGTATAGCTGGTTATACATAATTTGTTCAAAGATCTTTGAAAATGTGGCTAACAGGGATAACCGGAGATCCCAGAGAAAACCACTCCAGCACCGTGTTGAACACAGCAAATCTCACTCTGCAGTTGCCTGGGATCGAACCCGGGCTGCCTTGGTGAGAGCCAAGCGGTCTAACCACTCAGCCACGATGTGACCTTCAAACAAAAGTAAGGAAATTATGGATAACTTGTAATACCAACACAAGTATGCACTGTACTTTATTATGCATATAATGTTCTTATTCATGAAATGAATTTGTTTTCTTTTATTTCTGTTAATTCAGACTTTTGTTAATATAGACAACCTGTATTAACAAGGTTTTACTGTATTTAAAATAAACCATAAAACTATTCTGCTTATAAAAAGTTTCTTACCGACTGAATCTGATTGTGAAACTCCCAAGGTGCTCTATAGGATGCTTTCCTTTCCATATCAACATAATTTAGCCACAGTTTGTTGGCAGATTCGTAAACTTGCTCCCGTACTGTCGCTAAGTCTGGTGCTTTATTGTTGGGCCCTGCTAAAAGTGTAATCTTGAACACTTCTTCTATTGCAGGTTTTTTGCAGACATAGAGTTCCTCCCAAACTCTGCGAGCTGCCACAGCCATTAAATTATGTCCTTGGTGTGATGTTAGCTTGTCATCACTTTCATCCTAAAGCAAAACAATTTCTAATGGAGTCAAAATACACGATGATGTAAGATGAACTCTTTTTCTTAAAAAAAGTAATTTCATTATTAGAGTGAAGTGTAGATTAAGGGTGGTTCATAAACAAACTAAAGGATATGATTACACTGGGCAACAATGAAAATGTTTCGAGATTTAAAATAGTGAATTTACATGTATTTCTATCTGCTGAATTCAAAAATCACAAAAAAAAAAAAAAAAAAAAAAATGATAGATTAGCTCTTGTTTTGAAGATAAAGTAACGTTTCATTTTTTAGAGTGAAGATTTTAAATTTGGGGGAATTTTTTGGGGAGTTGGCACACCTGTCAAATAACAAAACAAAATCAGAGAGAAATTTTGGAAATTAAGTGATGCAAAAGTTAAGGAAGGCATTTTTGTCGGACCACAAATAAAAGAACTTGTAAAGGATCCTTGACCAAATTTTTGAGAGGAAAGAAAAGGAAGCTTGGGAAGCCCTCAATGGTGGTGTTCATGGATTTTTAGGCAACAAAAGAGATGACAACTAGAAGCATTTGGTGACAGTGCTCCTGCAAAAATACCGTAACCTTGGATGCAACTTGTCCCTTAAGATCCATTTCCTCCACTCCCACCTAGACTTTTTCCCTCCTAGTTGTGGAGCTGTTAGTGATGAACATAGGGAGAGATTCCATCATGACATTTCTGTTATGGAACAAAGAATATCAGGATTGTTGGAATTTAGTAATGCTTGCGGATTACTGTTGGTCTTTGTATAGGGATTCTGTGGAACTCCATCACAAGAGGCAAGCTAAAAGACGACAAAGTCAATTGGCCACCACATGATTCTCTTCAGACATGACTATCTGCAAAGTATTTTTCCAGCAATTTAGAACTCTTAGCATGTAATTACCAGTTAAAAAATCAAATGCACTTTCATTGTTGTTAGCATGTATGTAATTAAAATGTATCCTTTTCTCTCAATCCGTTAATATGTAACACTTCCACCTTGTGTATATCATAGAAACTAGAGCTAATAAAAAGTTTTCATTGTCATATTTGTTTTTCTCAACCCAAAATTAGTAGGAATTGCCTCATGAAGGGCTCGAAACATACAAAAAATTATTTTTTTGTTGCCCAGTGTTATTAGTTTTCTTACTATAATTTATTATGGAGGATAAACTGATGTGTTAAACATAAGGAAATATCCACTAGAGATAGACAAAGTAATGGAACAGCCGGGAGAGGATATTAAGGTCTCATGCCATGACCACTGTTCACTAACTTCTTGCAGGAAATTCAACAGGTTTGCCTGATATAACTGTAGCATGAAAAACAAGTAAAATACCTGGAAAAGCACTAATGAAGTGTTGAATGTTTAAAACAAAATGGTATTTTGTTATAAAAGTGAACAGTAAAAATTATTTTCAAACTATTTGCTATTATGATGGGTTATAATTTAGATTTTTCTTGTATCACAATTATGAATCTCTGAACTAATAACAAATGTTACGAGGGCAGTTCAATAAGTATACCCAAGTTTCAAAACATATAGTGTTGCTAAAGGAAGTTTGTGTTATGGTCTGTCATTTGCTACAAGTTGTCAAAACAAATTTTTACCAATTCATAGGTTAGTTCGGATTTTACAGATATTTCAATAAGATGTTCTTGTTTTTGCTAAAATGGGAAAAGTGCAGCATCATTCAGTGATTCGCTTTTTACTTTTATATGGGAGAACTTGCAAGGAGATAAAAGTAAAAGTGGATACTGTTTATGGATAACTTTCACCTTCTCTGACAACAGTTCGATATCGGTATAACAAAATTAAACATGGCCAATTTTGACAAGGAGTACTCAGGATGCCCTGCAGATGTGGTTATCAAGGAAGTCATTGAAAAACTCTTATATATAATTCTCGCTGACCACTGAACGAAAGTTTACGACGTGGCAGAGGCCATAGGTGTATGAACGGAAACGGCAATTCATATTTTGTACAATAAGTTGGAGACGAGAAAGCTGTCGGCCTGTTGGGTGCCCCGTTTACTCATAGTGGACAACTAGTGGGTGCTGCTTTCAACTTCAAAGCTGTATTTGGAGTTGTTTAAGCGAAATCCGAAGGACTTTTTTCTTTGAGTTGTCACTGTCGATGAGAAGAGGATTCATCATTATGCTCCGGAAATCAAGCAACAATCGAAACAATGGTTTGTTTTCAGAGAATCTGCTCCAAAGAGGACAAAATGGTCCCATCGGCCGCAAAAGTGATGGTGACGATGTGGTGGTGAGGATGTTACACTCATTGACTTCTCGGAAAAAGGAAAACGGATTAATGGAGTATACTATGTTACTGGCCCAATTCAACAAGAAGTTGGAGACACAGCCCCATATGGCAAAGAAAGAAGTTCTGTTTCAACATGATAATGTTCCAGCACATTCTTGCAGAGTTGCCGCTGCCGCCAAACTGCTTGAATTGTTGCCACACCCCCCACATTCTCTGTTCCCAAACATGAAGAAATGGCTTAAAGGAACAAAATTTAAATCAAATGAGGTGGTCATCAGGGAGACAAAGGCATATTTTGCAGAGCTTGACAATTCTTATTTTTTGGAGGGGTTAAAAAATGGCAGGAGTGTTGGGAGAAGTATATACCCTTAAAAGGGAACTACGTTGAGAAATAAATAATGTGTGTTTGAAAAAACTGGTGTCTTCATTCCCAACACAGGTACAGAACGATTCAATAGTTTTCTGATGGATAAGGGGGTTGGAGAGGCAAGGGGAACAAAATCCGATTATCGTTTAGTTGAGTCTGGTGAGAGGAAAGGTCAGGTTTACCTGCTATCAGCAAGACATTCCCCTCCTCCGACTTCCCACTGCAGGTAGGGGAAGATGAACGTAATAACCATTAATGCTACCTTTAAGCACCCTGCCATAACAATAACTACAATAATAATAATAATAATAATAATAATAATAATAATAATAATAATAATAATAATAATAATAATAATAATAATAATAATAATAATAATAATAATAATAATAATAATAATAATAATAATAATAAAACTATAATAATAGAACAATAATAATAATAAAACTAATAATAATAAGTAAATCTACATTATTTCCCTAAAATACTTGAACGAAAAAAAGTGTTAACACTAACGTATTAAATTGACCGGTTTCGGCAACGGCATCTACATGACAGTTGATTTTTCGCCATCTTTGTGTTTATTTGTTACCTGAAATGTTGTAATGTTCACAGCCTCTAGAGCAGATAATTGCTGCACACTGCTTCGAACTATATATGCTTGAAATACGTAAACTATTTCTTGTTTAAATGTTTAATTCTGTTATAGCTGCATATTAGATTAGCGTTACGCTCTTATTTAACCTTTCAGGTTTTCTTTGTCATCACAATTATCATCATCATCATCATCATCATCGCCCGCCTCGGTAGCGTGGTGGTAGCGTGTCTGCCTCACGTTCAAGAGGTCCCGAGTTCGAATGTCGATCAGGGTGAGTTACCTGGATAAGGTTTTTCCGGGGTTTTCCCTTATCCTAAAAGACGAATGTCGGGTAACTCTAAGCTCTATGGAATCTGGGCTCATTTGAGCATCATTTCACCCATTCCATTCATCGTCCGGTAAGACTTAACGTTGAAGGATGTAAATTAAAAAAAAAGGAAAAGAAAAAACACCATCATCATTATAAAAGCTGACCAGATTGACTTAGATACTGGCATTCTGATCCAAAGGTTGCGAGTTCAAGCCCGGTCTAGTGCGATGGTTTCTATGTGTAGCTAAAACTAAAATGCATCATATCAGTTTTATTGACATTTAAAGAACTCCTTCGTGAAACCTCTGACATGCCTTTGACGTTATCGTGATCATTATCAAACAAAATAGTTATTTTATTTATTTTGTTGGTCGTTAAAAGTGTAATATATATATAAATCTTCCAATTTGGTGGCTATATTAATTGTCGTAGTATATTCATATAAGCTGTTCTTTAGAACTGTGACAAAAATAATATATTTATTTTCGGAACAAGATATAAATTTTAAACAATTTTAAATATTAATTTTAAATACCACGTAGTTTAACATTATAGTATCGCTAACCTATGAAAGGTAGAAGTATTTCATTCCTGATAAAGCTAAAACTTTGAGTATAGGAAATGTATTTAAAAAGAAGAAGGGAGATTAAAAGGTTGAGGTGTGGTGTGCGAGAGAGAGGAAATAACGTTATTAAAAATGATCGATAGATACAAGGTTGATAATAGAGAGTTATATAAAACCACCTACGATCCATGTGGCAAAATTGTTTTTATTTTCCATTGAGGCTTAAATACCTGTGCGCCGAAATTGCTGGTCAGGTATAAGGAAAGTGAATCACCTGGCGGAACTAACTGATAAGAAACCTGCCTCCCTCACGTAGGCCAGTCTTGCCCACATCGGAAAACATATGCTTGCTTCTGTACCTATTGAACAGCCTTCATACAGTAACTTCATATAAACATATACAAGGTAGTGGTAAAATGTTTGACTTCCTCAAGTATGGTTTGCAGTTAGAGCAAGATATATGTGATTTTAACTATCTTCTAAATTACACATTTTATTTTTTCATTCTTTCATTCATTCATTTATTATCTGCTTAAAAGAATACAAAACATATTCAAAGCATTGTCTAGTTAAATATGTGCAACCAGAAAATCACATAATTATAAATATCTATATCACATCTATATAAACAAGTTCTAAAATAACCTAATTACAATAATAAATCATAAACTATACACTATTACACTTATATTATACAAATACTATTTATTTAGTCAATATTATCTAAGACATTCGTCAATTGAATAATAGCAACCTTCCATACAATATTTCTTTAATTTTTTCTTGAATATTTTAAAATTATGAATATTTTTCAGATAGGTAGGGAGTTTATTATACAGTTCATGAGCTGCAGCAGTAGGTCTGGTTTTATATAGTCCTAATCTGTGTGACTGTAAATGAAAATTTGTATTTCCTCTGGTGTAGTGCTCATGTATTTATTTGTTTTACCTTTATCTTGCCTGTTAAATAATTCACTATTCAACATTATCTACACAGATAAAGGATGTTAAGTTCACAAAAAAAAAAAAAAAAAAAAAAAAAAAAAAAAAAAAAAAAAAAAAAAGAGGAAGCAAGTTGAGCAACAGTCTCAGCTAGTATATAATATTAATGATAAATAACCCAAATCATTAAAGTATTCCACCTTAAATTAAATGTATTAACTTATTCCCAAAAGAATGACCATAAACATTCAAAAATTACAATTCCAAAGACCAAAGATAGCAAATCTTGTGTAGTTCAGCTTAAAGGTTTTTATTTCAATTAAGTAACTTACCAACTGAGGATTAACATGCCATGTTGTACGAACATTTGTATCTAGCATGATACGCATATCAGCTGTAAGTTGGAGCAAACAGTATGTAAGGCATCCCACAAAGTCCAGCTCATGGTTGCCAGCTCCAAACACAAGACCACGATGCGTTGTAAGTTTGTGCAAAGCTTCCAGTACAGACATTTGATCAGCAATGCTTTCTGTTGATCGTGATAACAGAAACAGCGTAGTGCGATTTAAGCAATGGTATAAACCTACAAATGAAATAAAACAAGAGGTTTACTTAATAAAGATTATTACATATAATCAAATAATGAGCCAATTTTAGACTGTTTAGACTGAATCACCAACACAAGTTTTTTATTTTACCACAATTTTCCTTCACTGGTTTTCTATAACACACACAAAATGCTACATCTGGCTTTATCCTTCTGATAGTACATGTATCTATATGCAACACTGGGAAAAGTTAATAATAGGGAGCAGATTTTTATTTGGTAAAATAAATATAATTTTTATATACTAAAAAAGAAGAAAATAATTGGTAAAAATGTTACAATATTTTACTTAAACACAC
Organism: Mantis religiosa; assembly: GCA_030765055.1. Lineage (NCBI taxonomy): Eukaryota > Metazoa > Arthropoda > Insecta > Mantodea > Mantidae > Mantis > Mantis religiosa. Next base: position 60,498,964 of record CM060955.1, on the reverse strand, counting down.
AGAAATAAAATAAAATTATTAATGTATTATTCTAACAGGTTTCACCACTAATTGAAAGATACTACCTCCTAATGTGTTCCTCTAAAATTGCAGCAGGCGACAAAATTCTTCTCCTAATTGTCCATCACAAAGGCATATCAACTGTCTCTACATAGCAGCTTAGATATTGAAAATGATCTTTTCACACAACGGGTGTCAGACGTGCATATTTAGACAAAGGGATTTCGCTAACACTCACAAACTCTAAATCAATTAATTGTTAACCTTCCATGTCTTGAAACACATTATACAGCTGTTCTTTTTTTTTTTTTGAGTTTGATTAATGAGTCACTATGTTTACACTCAACTTCACTGACTATGTTGTATAACCAAAACTTTTTCAAGATCATTCGATCTCATCCTCAGCTGTTTGGTGACTAAATGAACATTCTTCTTCCTCCACTATTACGGTGCTTTAAACCCTCTGCCATCTGGTGTTAGGGGTACTAAGTTTTAATACTTCATTTAATGCCAGGATTTCAAAATTTATAACTTTATCCCGGTTTTTGATGATGTTATAAATTTTGAACCCCCGGCATTACATGAAGTATTAAAACTTAATGCCCCTAACAGCAGATGGCAGAGGGATCAGAGCACCGTAGTAATGGAGGAAGAAGAATGTTCATTTAGTCACCAAACAGCTGAGGATGAGATCGAATGATCTTGAAAACGTTTCGATTATACAACAACATAGTAAGTGAAGTTGAGTGTAAACATAGTGACTCATTAATCAAACTAAAAATGAAGAATACTTCACTGTTAATAATGCTTCTGCTTTTAATATTCAAATTTGTGTTTTAAAAAAAGCATGCACGCACACAACAATCATTTTAATAGGCTGTTCATCATCAACCTCATCATTGTTTACTGGCTAGAAGTGCAGAAGAGGCACAGCCTTCCAGGGCACCCACCCACTGACATCATGAAAATGTCACGAAGCCAGGCAAGTTGCACTGTGACTGCACACATGCCATTCAAGATCATTCTAATAAGTAATTTGAGAAGTCAAAAATCCAGAAGCTTCTTATCACCCTGGCAGGGCTATATGCCAATGAATTTTACAATTTGTTTATGTGTGTTTCGAGCTTTGAGTCAATGAGCATGGCTCCATGGTGAGGAGTCCGTGCAGTGAAACAATTCATGAACAAATATCCAAGTTATGTTAACAGCAAGCATGCAAAACTGTGTGGACATTACTAGCAGCACAGGTTGGTGCATGCAAAAAATACATAAAGAAACATTAAAGAGAAGTTTTGAAGCTGTGTATTTGATTTAAATAGAAGGTCATTGGCGCTAACGATTTTGGTCAAAATAAAGAAGTTAGATGTAAATGTTGTGTTTCGTGTTTTTGTCACAGTATTTTATCAAAGTCTAAAATAGGATTTACAGACCTAGGAATAAAAAAGTGATATTTGTTTCAATATGACTGTAAGCAGCACTTTGTTCCAGTATTACATTATACATTTTATTTCACATTACATTTTTTTCAAACTTAAAATGAATATTCAGTTTCGGTATCAAATAAATTAGGTACTTAACCAATAGTGCAATAGTATTTACCTTCGAGAGGAAATTGTCCAGGTGGTCGTCGCTTTGCTTGAGATATAAGCTTTACTACAAAGTCAAAGACTTCATGTGGATCTTTTGCAAACGTACCTGTAAACATGCATTACATTGCAATCATTATTTATAAACCAACATAAAACAGCAAAATTTTGAAATGGCTACTTGTCAAGCAAAGCTCTGGCTTATAATAGAATGGCTATTCTTCATTGCTATTTGTTTTGAAACATAAAAGATGGGAGATGTCCCAATTGAATCGGCCTATTTTCACTTCAGTATTTCTACCAAACAATTTGAGATATCGAAATGAACTAAACTTTAATAATACATATGACTCATCAAGTTTGTATACAAAAATCAAGAAAGTCCTATCACTGCCACATGTGCCCCACCAGTCACACGAAGGATATCCAGGCGATGGTCGAGCTCCACCCATATGTGTTGAAGCATTTCAGGAATGACAGTTGCAACAGCATTCCAAATATGCTCACGCAGTTGGCAAATAGTTGCTACTTTTGTCGTGTACATCCGGTCCTTGACATACAAAAAGAAGTACAGAGATGTTATGTTGGGCGATCTCGGTGGCCATGCAATTGGTGCACCTCTCCCTACCAATCTACCAGGAAACTCATGATTCAGTGTGTCTCTAACATCTCTAAACCATCTAAAGAAATACACATACATTAATTCACCACCACAAAATAATAGGGTGATTCAATTAGACACCTGTAGTTTAGTGTGGCATGGAGAGATTTATTCAGTGGCAAATGTTGCAAAAGTGGGCTAAATATTTACAAATGAATATTTCAAAATAGAAATCTGACACACAACACTTGCACAATTTTCTTCACAAATTACCAATTTGCACTACATTATATGAAAATCTCATATTGGGTGATAAATATTTGGTAACATACAAGATATAGAAACAATATTAAAAATTGAGGTATGTGAAGCACAGAGTGACTCAGTCAACTTATTTTTTAATTATTGCATTCCTTCACAGTGTTAATTCCAATATGCATTTTCAAAATACTGAAATGTTTAAATTACAAGTAAGTTTTTAACTGTAATGAGCTTATTTGAAATCTTAAGAAGAATCACACATTTTAAAAGGTATTAGGTAAATGACATACCAAATAAACTACTTTCTGGTTGGATTTAAACATAAATCAATGCTTATGCCAACAAAGACATTATTTGACATAAATTATGAATTTGAATTACCTCTGAATGTTTCTCTAAGTAAACTTTATTTCGCAAAAACTTTGTAGTTAGTTTATTAATACTCGTCACGTGACCAACTACAAATAGTTTTTGTGATTAATTTTGACATCCCTATTATTAAATTCCAAACACATAAAACTTTATTTATCTTTTATGGTTTTCCATTATTTTAATTTCTATGAGAGTGAAAGATAACTTTAGAGGCTATTTACATGAAATTCTACAGAAGCATTTTACTTGGAAAAAACTACTTGTAGTGGATTCTAATACTCCGTCACTTACATTTTTATTTTTTTAGGGCCTAGTTTCATAAGCTGTTGCTTCCATTCTCAACCTTGAAGGTCTGACCATCATCTGTTGTTTTTGTGGTCTACTGACTTCTCTCTGGTGATGGTACTATGAGCTTACTTTATGTGTGTGTGATTTTTTTTTAATTTAAGTCCTCCAACATCAAGTCATATCACTCGATGAATGAAATGGGTGAAGTGATGCTCAAATGAGTCCGGGGTCCATGGAGCTTAGAGTTACCGGACATTCGTCTATCAGGATAAGGGAAAAACCCAGAAAAACCTTATCCAGGTAACTCACCCTAACTGAGATTCGAACTCGGGATTTCTTGAATGTGAGGCAGACACACTACCATCTACACTACCGAGGCAGGTTATTATGAGCTTCTTTATCAAATTATTAACTGTTGGGATTTCAAAGTTTATTACTCAGTCCTTATTTTTCCACACTAAGATGTTCTCCCAGATCAATTTGTTTTGGTTTATCACCCCTTTTAACAATTTCCGATTTGGCAAAAGATAGCAGACACAACAATAGATGATAGTCGGACCTTCGAGGTTGAAAATGGAAGCAACAGCTTCCAAAACTAGAACCTCAAAAAATAAAAATGTAAATGACGGAGTGTTAAAAACTGATTACAAATAATTTTTTTCAATTAATTTGGATGTCACTGTTACTAAATTCCTCAGAACACACACAAGCATTTTGCTCCTTATGTCAAAATAATAAAATATGATATTTGAATTTAAATCATTAAAGCTGTTTGGAAGAAAATAAGAAAATATCACTATATATGTGCTTTTAGAACGAAGGTGCTCAAGATGAAAATTTTCTGGGAAATTTTTATATAATATGGATCCATCCATCCATTTTGTTTAATTGCCCAGTGAGTATTTTTTTTTTTTTTTTAATTTTACGTCCTCCAACATTAAGTCATATTGGATGATGAATGGAATGGTATAGAGGTACATAACACACTAATCATACAATACTGGGACTGGTAACAAACTGATACACTAAAAGAATTAGGTGGAACTTATGCATCTACTACCTCTAGTGATGTATTACTAACCCTGCCATAGCTTGTCCACTATGCGAGCAGCGAGGTAGCAGACATTGGGAGCTATATACTGGGGACTTCCCCCTGGTACTACTGGCAAAGCAGCCTGTTCTCCAATGAGTACATCAGCTGCAAGAAGATGCTCCATAAGAGTCCCCAATACTTCAGTTTGGAAACGAGTCTGTTGTACCACACTAGCAGTATCTGGTGAAGCATCCAGTACAAGATCTATTGCAGGTGGACCTTTACCCGAAACTGGAAGTGAAAGCGAGTCCACCACAATTACTCGAAGAAAGTCCATTACAAACTTTCTTGCAGGGTGACTGCTCAAGCCAGCATCTTTTGATGGAGAACGAACCAACACAGCATTCTCAGAACCAGGATATGTCTGCAATCAAAATGTTATTTCTTGCAAGTAGAAATATTGGAGGAAAAATGAGATTCGTAATATGATTAAACATTTCCAAAATTTAAATAAATGTATAGTTTTCCAATAAATCCATCCCACTGTAAACTTGCTGGGAAAAAATATGTGGATATGTTGGCCAAGAAGGGTTCCAAAAATTGCTCCAAAAATGAAACAAAATATACCCTATGATACAGTAAAAGAATTAAAAGCATTTTTACAACCAGTTAAAGGACCTCCAAAATAGACTTAAACAATTAAAGACAATAGACTTAAACAATTTCAGATCTAGCTAGAATATCATCTGCTTTAATGCTCAAATTAATCACAGGTCATGATTGTCTGAGTAAACATATGTTCAAGATTGGATTAATGACTTCCATGGTACAAAATTGAATTGAGAATATATTGACACATTGCTTCACTCACACTGTTTATTTACAGGACATGTTTCAAGAGCTCTTGCTCCTATCCTCAGCTGATACTCGACTAGTGCAAGTTGTAGTGGTTTCTTCTTTCTCCGTATTGTCAATAGATGGCGTGATGTACTTGTCAAAGATGTCCGGTGGTGGAGTTTCAAAATTCATGACTCTATGACGATTTTTGTTAATGAAGATTTTTTACCATACAGAAAGGTCTATGGGGTGATTAACGTATTTTATTAGAGATGTTTCCAAATTGATGTCATGTCTAGTATTCAAAAAATGAAAAGCCACTGCTGATTTTTCTGTTTCACCATTTTTAATGTTTCTCATATGTTCTTTAGATCTGATGTTAATATTTCTTTTTGTTTTTCCTATATAAATTTTAGGGCAAGTTTCACATTTGATCTCATAGATTCCTGGTTTTTCTTTGGTAGGGATTGAATTTTTGGGAGGGCCTTTTAACAAATTTCTGATATTAAACCTATTTTGAGGTGCAAGAGTTATGTTGTGTTTTGAGAAGATTTTTTGGAATTTGTTATAGGCTGATGGGTGGAAGGTGAATTTTTTAAAAAGTTTTTTCTCTTTTTCTCCTGTAGGTTCTAGGGTGGTGGTTTCTTTTATTTTCTTAGCTTTGTTGAGTCTGTTAACTGTTTTGTCGACTAAATTTGGGTTGAAACCATTGGATATAGCTACTTTTTTATGTGTAGGTATTCTTCTTGATAATCTTCTCTGTTTAGTGGAAAGTTGATCATCCGAAAGATTAAACTGTTGAAAATGGCATGTTGGTGTTGTTTTGGGTTGAAACTGTTGTTCTTAATGTAATTATCTGTGTGTGTCGGTTTCCTCTAAATACCAAAAGTGAGTTTGTTGTTCATTTTTTTGATCTTGATGTCCAAAAAGGGGAGCACACCATCCTCTTCTGTTTCCAATGTAAATTTTATAGCTGGATTTTGTATATTCAAAAGTTTAAGACCATCTTGTATGAGTTTTTTAGGTACTATTGCAAAAATGTCGTCAACATAGCGATACCACACTTTGAAATAATTTGGAAAAGCTTTTGTGATATGTGTTTCAAAAGCACTCATGAATAAATCTGCCAAGAAGGGAGACAATGGGTTGTCCATAGCTAGGCCCGTTTTTTGTTTATAGATCTGTCCATTAAAGCTGAAAAAATTTTGATTGATACAAATTTCTGTAAGTTGTGAAAGTTCTTCTATTTCTTCAGGTGTTATTTGTATTGATTCCAGCCATTTTTTGAGAAGTGGAATAAGCTCATTGGTAGGTATACTTGGATATAAAGAAATGACGTCAAAGGAAACTAAAGCATCTGTAGAGTTGATCTTTGTGTCCTTCAGGAGATTTAACAATTCAAACGAGTTTTTGATACTTAAATTTTCAAATTTTTTGAAGGATCTGAAGATTTGAACCAGCCATTTTAATAGTTGGTAAGTGGGTGCATCAATGTTATTAATTATTGGTCTGAGGGTAATTTCAGGTTTATGTATTTTGGGTAAACCATATATGTATGGTGTTTTTGGACTGTATTTTATTGTTCAATTTATCTCCTTTAGTCATGATTTTACTGTTTTTAATTGCTAATTCCACAGATTTGCATGCTTTCTTTAATGGATTGTTTTCTAGTTTAACAAATTCTTTTCCGTTTAAAAGGTTGTCCATTTTTTTGCGATAGTCTTCTTCGTCCAATATTACTATTTTGTTACCCTTGTCTGCTTTTGTGTAGACTACCGGTTTTTCATTTAAATTTTTGATTAATTTTTTATATGAATATCTTTTTGAAATTGCATTTTGAATATGATCTAGAGTTTCTAAGCACTGTGTTCTGATCGTAGATTTTTTGTTATCGGGCAAATTATATATCGCTATTTCAATGTCCGCGATATAGTTTTCAATTTTTTTTGTGTAATTTACACATGTTTTTAGGCCTTTGTTTAGAAAATCTATTTCTTTCTCCGTGAAGTTGCATGTGGATAGATTCGTTACATTGTTAGGTTTTTGACATGAAAGTAATAAATCTTGCATTTCATGTGGATTTGGTTCTTGCTTCTTCAAATTCTGAGCATTACATGCATGCAAGCTTGCATGCACATACATATTCACACATATGAGCACATACTTATCCAGAATGACATCTTTAAATATATTAACTATGAGGGTCATTCAATACATAGCGCGCCACATTTTTTTTAAAAGCCTTTAATAAATATAGACAAACATCCTTGTAGGTTCTCCACATTTGATGTTTCTTCTGTGCACCAGTGAAGTTTTGAACCATTCCTGCAGATGGCAGGGCCATAGTACAGCATCAAAATGGCATCTACATATGACTCCCATTACAAGTAGCGTGCTGTTATTAAATTCTTCTGTACAGAAAAAGAAACCATGGTGAACATCTATAAACATTTGTGTGCAGTGTCTGGCAATGTTGCAGTTGACAGCAATACAGTTGACCGATGGGTAAAGAAAGTTAAAGCTTCAGGAAATGCAGAAACAGAGCTCCATAATCAGGCATGCTCGGGACATCCTCTCACAGACTTGTTCCAGACATACTGAAACATCGGATGCCATTATTCGCACCAATCAACTTATCACAACATGATGATTGGCTCTACAGTTGTCAGTCAGCATTGGAAGTGCATCTGCAATGATTTTGCTCCAATATGATAATGCATAATGCATTTTTGGGAAAAAAAAACCACAACAGAAATCCAGAACCAAAACTACTTAAACATACATCAGGAAAACAAGAACTATCCACATGGGAACAAATCTTCATTTCAAAAAGTAGGAACAAAGTATTCAATTTTGACATCCCCCAGAAAGATCTGTTCAGTAAGTTCCTTGAACCGCCACAAGAGGAGACCTATGACAAAATATTGTCAACTACATCAATGAGAACCAGTCGATGGCCGGCTGAGGATAGAGGCAAAGTCTCTGAAACAAGTTAAAGGTAAGTGTTGTTTAGTGTCATTAAATCGACTCCCTTTAAATTTAATTTATCATAACAACACTGTTTTCAACACTTCCAAGAAAGGAATTGGAATGATAATGCATGCCCACACATAAGTCTGAGAACCTGGAAACACATTGCCAAATTGGGTTGGACATCACTGCTTTATCCACCCTATAGTCCAGACTTGGCACCCTCAGACTTACATCTCTTTGAGCCGCTTAAAGATTCTCTTCGGGGCACACATTTTTAAGATGACAACAGTGTCCTTCATTCAGTGAAAACATGGCTACGCCTACAGCACAAGAGCTTTTACCGGCAGGGAATATACGAGGAGCATTGTTTCAAAATGCAGTAAGTTTGCAAATAGCAATTTTACAGGAAAGCCGAAAATGTAATAACTACTAAACTAAACAACACTTTTGAACACTACACAAATAAAAATATTTAGTAAATATTCTCCACTTAACTTAAGAAGCTGATGACAATACTTCAATTATGTTTTTGCGAAATTAATTTCATGGACATTTGCCCACATCTTCAGTCAACACAATTTGTTGTCAAGGATACCATCTGTGGATACCATGCATTTACGTATTACCAACATCTGAAGACGAAACAATGCTAAAAACAGAATCAATTGCCGGTATGTCAAAATTCATTACACGATTTTTATTTTTTAAAATAAATATTTTTTCCCAACCTATTAAATCTATGGGACCATTTAATTTTTTTAATAATTTAACTTTGAAATTTATTTCATGGTTAAAATTTAAATAAATATAATTTCATGTGGGCAAATGTCCATGGAATTAATTTTGCAAAAACATAATTGAAGTATTGTCATCGGCTTCTTAAGTTAAGTGCAGAATATTTACTAAATATTTTTATTTGTGTAGTGTTTGTTACTCCACTGTAAACAGCTTCATTTTCTGTGTAAACACTTTTGAAATTTAATTAGGCACTCATACTTTAAAAAAATAATGAATAACATGATGCTGAGTGTCAAAAATCAGAGGCTTAATCTAAAGCTATAATCGCGGGTTAAAATATGAAAAAAAACAAAAAAAAAACAAAAAAAAACGGACTTATCGTGTTTTGCACCGAATAAATGGACACAAAGCCTTTTGAACCATTCTTCCATATATAAACAACGCTAACTTCAGTAAATAGTTTTATTGCAAATTTTAAGGTATTTTTAGCTGTTACGTACCAATGTAATTAATAATTACACAATTAATAGTTACACTTTTGGTGATCTGAAATTTTTGTTTAGAGCATGTAGATCTTTTTCGAAAAATATAAATTTGAAACCAACAGTGTTATCATTATGGAAATTAGACATGAACATGTGGAACATGTGGTCATGTACTGTTAATAATGAAGTCCTGTAACACTGCTATGTTTGAGAAAATCTGAATTATGTACTGAGTCCATTTAAAACTTCTTTCTCTAGCTTGTAGCTTTGATAAGAAGCTAATTACAGATTCCTTCTTTTGAGCATACTGTTTGGCTTTTCGGTCACCACCCCTTCCCTCCATTATTGGTTTACCTGCTATTAGAGAAGCTGCTATGCTGTTTACTCTTGTGCGAATACCAAAAAGGGCTCGAAAGAACATAGAACACTGCGGAATAGTTTCGTTGTTTACTCTGACTTGATACTTAATAACCACTGAGTTAATCTTATCTGATTTTCTCGGGCTGCGCCTTTTGGGAGATGATACAGACATCATTTATGCCAGCATCTTATCTTGTTGTTTGTTGCTGTAGTTATACGCTAACTTCCTTGTTCTGGTAAGGTGATACACAGGAATTGTGCAGCATTTAAATCTACCTTCTCTATGTGTACATGGAGACTCAAACTCCAGCATGCTAGGATCTTTATCAGAATACCTGAAACACATCAACGAATGATGCAATAACAGTACGATAATATCCACCAAGTAGCTCTGAATGTCTTCCAGTTGCCGTGTTTTCGTTAAAGTAATACCAATAATTATTTTTTTTTATAAAATTGAAATTGGACTCACCTTTCTTCTTGTTCTTTTTTCCTTTTTGTCGTACTCTTTTGCCTCTTTCTGGAACGAGTAGAACGCTCACCTATAACCACGCTTTCTTCCATACTCACAGAACCAACCGCACGAACCGCTCACAATGCTCACAATAATACCAACACAGCTATTGACAATGCAATCTTTTCAAACAATCAGCTACAATGAAACACATGTTTCTGTCCTGCAACGATAGAAGAGGCAGGAATCCCTCTGCATGAACCCGAAAATGTGCGTAAGAAAGTGGACACTTCGCGGTTTGATCCAGTCTAGGCACTGGACATATTGCAGTTTGCACCAAACCCGCAATTTTGCTCTCGATTTTAACAGGTTTAAAACGTGATTTGAAGCATACAGAGACTTGAGCATGATGCAGGGCATGCTGAAGAGTTCAGATTCGCTTCAAAATACTTTTCGATCGAGAGTGGACTTCTCGCATTTTGAAACGATGCTGCTCATATGCTCTCACACAACATTGCCACCATAAGGCATATGGAGAATGTGTAAAAAAAAAAAAAAAAAAAGAGGACATGGAAAAGATATGTTGATGTATATTACTATCAAATTCTGACTCTTAACAATAAATATGTTCAGAAAAAAAAAGTGGGGCATTATGTATCAACAATCCTCATATAATGTGAGTGCTCACAATTATTGAAAGCTTTCACAGATCCCAGGAATGATAAAGATGACTTGGTCAATTTTTTTTTTTTTTTTTTTTCTATTTCGGGGTTCAGCATATCAGATGCATAGAATACCTATCAGACTCTTCACTGAACCTGGCTTCATCTGAAGAAAGCATAATTAATTTTTTTTATATGCAATTCAAAGCTGATCATTGCCTCAGGAAACAAACTGCAAAAACTACAAAACAGCAACTCTAATAGAAATTAACAGAGCCAATGGGCAAAATCTTCAATGTATGCTAATACTATTAATAAAGGAATCACATCTGGAGGACCCTTTCCTAGACAAATGGAAAATAGTAAGGAATTTGCATTTAGAAAATGTTAACTATTGAATTTTGACATTGGTTAGCCAACAATATAATGGTCAAATTGGAATAAGGTTAGAAAGTACCATTGGTCAATTAAAAATAAATGTCTCAATGTGCAGAATCAAATTTCCAAATTACTATCAATATCACTGATACACATTAATACATAATCCCATTATACCTGGTATATATTGTGACTGTGGGTTCATAGAATTAAACTGATAATATTGAATTAAAATGCTGCATTTGGATTTTCATTCTTGGGTTATTGGAACGAGCCTCATTAGTATCACCTGAAAATCTTTATTTATTTAATGAGTTTGAATTCATCCCTATTTTTATCACTTCTATAATAGATAAATATGATGTAGAATAGTACTTTGAAATGCAATAGCCAAATAGGCGAGTTATAACTATTTCTACTTTGTTGAACTCGGAAATTTGTAATAAAATTTTAAATGAACAGATTAACACTATAATGTTCATCAAAATCAAATACATGTAGTAGCACTGATAAGTGTTTTGACAAAGTCTCATTGATTTCTAATGATGGCAGTACTTACAAAAACAACCCAAGTGTGATGTAAAAGGGTGGCTGGCAATGTGTATTACAACAAAGTTGAGTCAATACGCACAGGTAAGTGTCTTCTAAATGGGAGAATAACATAGCAGGGCTGGCTCAAAAGTCTGTTGACAAAACTTGTGTAGATTTCCCTTTTTTACATTTCATGTGTTTCAGATAAATTATGAGTAATTCACTAAATATTATGCCAACACCTCAAAGTACATAATATTGCCTACTGTTTTGGGATGCTGTAACACATGCTTTACAAGAAGGAAAACCACAAGCAGAGGTTGCTCATAATTTTCATCTATCCTGACAACTTGTATCTGTCTGGAACTTATATCTGCATATGTAAGTACCAGATCCGTAATCATGTATACAATAAATCCACACTGGCTTGGGCTAGAAAAACAACCGAAAAAATAAACTGAATAATTAGAGGCAAATAGCATCAGATCCTAAAGGTCTGCAGGACAAATCAATGAGGATCTGAGGCAGAATTATGGCAGAGATGCCAATGTACCTACTGTAAAACATAGACTAAAGGATGTGGATTTGCCACTCATTGCCCATGCAAGAAACCCTTCATAAGTCCTCACAACAGAGAGCAGAGAGATGCCTTTGCAAAAGATCATCACTGGACAGAGCAGGTATGATCAAGAGAATTATGGAGTGATAACGGCAAATTTAATTTGATATCTTCTGATGGTATTTGTTTGTCAAACTAAAGGTGCAAGATGCAATCTATGCTATGAGGTTCTGACTGTGGAGCGGGTAATGTCATGGTATGGAGCGCTTCTCCACTAAGGGTGTAGATCCTTCAGTGCACACAGAGGATGTAAGGAAGGGTCCAACTACAAGAGATTGGATAAGCATATGCAACCATATGCTAGGCAAAAGATGCCCTGAAAATGGTGTTTTCAGCGAAACAATGATCTTAAACATCACTCTCAAAGTGTAACAGATTATCTTCAACAGAAAAAAATTAATGTTTTGCCATGGCTAAGTCAAAGTCAAAACTTGAATCCAATCTAACATAAGTGGTAGGTATTGGACAAACATGTCAGAACAAGAGAGTTTTCCAATACAGTATTTCAACATGTTGAAATGTAAATGGGAAAACATTTCTCAGGATACAATTGGAGTCCTTATTGCTTCCATGTCAGATGATGTGAGAGTGTTATAAAAGCAACAAAATATTATTCCAATACTTCTTATGAGCTGTGGATTTGTTTTATTTTTGACAGAAATTCAATACACCATCTCCAGAAGTGTTATTTTGTATTTATCTATGTATAATCATCTATAGTTATCTATTGTTCAATAGGCCAACTCATGATGTAAATAAATAAATGTTGACAAAACATTTAGTCAAAATACTTATGAGTACTATTGTGGATGAAGCATCGGGTAAAAAATACTACTGCATAATCAGAAAAAAAAAAAAAACACACACACGTACACATGCATGCACACACATATATAGGCATAGCTTACCTTCACTTCTTCCCCAGGAGTAGAAGCCCCACTGCCAGTCTCACTACTTGATCCTCGTGGAAAAAGTGTTCCAGCTAATGCACCCAGAACATCACCGCCCATAAAGACAGGCATAAAATCTGCCATATTGTGATATAAGAAGAACAGGAACTGTATAATGGTTACAGGGTAATCTCGAAGCCACTCAGGTAGGCTATCAGGACTTTTACCCTCTTGGTTCAACATGGCACGTACCATTGCAAGCAGCACCATCACAGCCTACACATGTTAAAAAAAATGAAGTCCTTAGTGTTAAAGATTTCAAACCAATAAAGAAAAAATTCCACCTTCAAATTCCTAGAAAAAGGAATAACTTTGTAAAACCAATAAAAATGTGAAAAGAATTTTGTCACTGTTACTAAATTCCTCCAAGCATGCACAAAAGTAGAAATCTGTTTGATCTTAAAAACTGTTTGCTTACCTCAGGACATAATGAAACTCTTCCAGCAATGCTGGTCACTGACTGACTAGCAGGCACACCAAACATGAAATTCCATACACTATCCAAGTCTAACTTAGAAGAATCAGCTGGAAGAAGCTTAACAGGTTGCCCCATCATGAGCGCCATGAGGAGGAAATAAACTTCAGGTACATCAATGTGCTGAGGCAGTAACCAGTTCAGTCTCTGAAAGCCTGGCACATGTAAAGCTTCTGACTTTATCTCTCTACTGCCCCCTGGTGTCTTTGGAGTACCAGTGCCAAGCTGATATCCTGCAACATAAAAACATCTCATTGGTTTATTATATTTACATTAGCATTTGGTATTTCTTGTATACCTGTTCCTTAAATTTTTGAATAGTAAAAGCAAAATTTCTTTTAAAACATGTAATTCTTGAACAAAATAAGTTTCGTACAAGCAGGACTTAATTTTATGCTAAAAGAGCTACAGGTTTTAATTGTTATAAAAACAAGCCTTCTGTTATATCTTCTACTTATTTTACTTAATCCTGATAAACATTTATCAAGAAATAGTCTAAAATTTAACAGTAAAGACATGATTTCAACTTGGTGCAAAAACAAGATTCCAATGATTATAAGTATCATAAGTTGTATTTCTTACTAATGAATCCATATAGAGAAACAAATACACACTTTAACATGGAAATCTAAACAATAAAATATGAGGGCGGTACAATAAGTATCCGTTTTAGGAAATGAAGACGCCAGTTTGTTTGGGAATAGAATATCGGGGTGTGGCAGCAATTCATAATCCAGTTCATTGGATTCAATCCAATCCATACACCTATGGCCTCTGCCACTTCATGAACTTCTGTTTGACAGCAGCGACATCATATCATAGATATTTTCAATGACTTCCTTGGTAACTACATCTACAGGGCATCCTGGTGTTCCTCATCAAAAATGGATGCTTGACCACATTTAAATTCGTTATACCAATATCTAAATGTTGTCATAGAAGGCAAAAGGTTTCCATAAACAGTACTGTGACTTTGTGGGTTCGTGAAATTAAAAATCCAGGCTACAAACACCAAAAATTGCTCTTTATTTCTGTAGAAATCAATCTGACAGTCCAAAATTACATCACTTACACAATACAACTTGCAAGGTAATCGACCACAAACACAGCTCACACAGCTGTTCACACAGCTGTTCACACACACGCGTCCAATTACCGACTGACTGTCTGTGGCAGGTTCCGGCTCCTTTTATAGTTACTCACTACTCCAGAAATTCATGGAATATTCTCAATCAGACGGTGTTAGAAGAAAGACAAACTCTCCAGAAATCTGTCTCCTTCCCGCCCTCCCCATTTCAGCGAACTTTTATCTCCGCACTGTACAACTCATCTCTATGAACTCCTCGCCCGCGCCACCTCGAATCAACAATGCGTTCGCAACAGTATCCAATTCTGTTTTTATCTCCTCGCAAGTTTTCCCATCCAAAAGTAAAAAATGAATCATTGAATGATACTGCACTTTTTCCATTTTAGCAAAAATATGTTGAACAACTTATTGAAATGTCTGTAAAATATAAACTAACCTTGATGTGTGTTTGGAGGAATTTAGTAACAGTGACGTCAAAATTAATATAAAAATTATTTGATATCCATACCACCACCAGAGAGAGCAGATAACAACAGATGCCAGTTGGGAAGAGATTGAAAATGGAGGCCAGGGCCTTTGAAACTAGTCTCTCATAAATATATGAAAAAGTAAGTGACGAGTGTCAATAAACCAACCACAAATAATTTTTATAAACTAACCTATTAATCAGCAGCAAATTTGTTTTGAGAACTTGTAACAAATGACAGTACATGATAATACAAACTTTCCTTAGCAACTTCAAATATTTTGAAACATGGGTACTTATTGAACCACCCTCGTAAACATACTTAAAGCTGGGTTAAGTTATTCAACACTAAGATAAACATGGTGAATTTAACCTGTTAATATTAACACATTGAATCAATTTGGAAAGCAGTTGAACTCTTATGATTAAATAATAACTGGAAGTTTTTAATAGTGAAGTTAACAACACTATTAAATGAACATCGGTTATGCTTACAATACTTCACTTACTTTTTTAAATCAGAACATGTTTACGAAATGTTTGCTCCTATCAAAAATTCACTAATTGTATTGATGCTAGAGGTGTCTGATATGAGCTGCTACCATGACAGAAGTTCAAAGTTCAAATTGGATCCTTGTTTTTTGTAATGTGGCTGTTTTCCCATACTGAGAGTTTAGTGGACATCTTGCTGTCATGATGGGAGCAAACATTTCAGAAACATGTTCTGATTAATAAAAGTGAGGTAGTGTAAACATAAGCAATGATTCACTTAATAAGCTCTTATGACTCAATATATTCCAGTGTCAATGTTGAGCCTGAAATTGTTTCTTCTACTGAGAATTATCTATCTCATTAGTCACTGCAGAAGTTCAGGGACATCTATGTGTTCAGCTTATCTCACTGTCACCATTTTGGTGAGTTTTCTTCTGTGCTCTGGTTTGTAAGGTTAATTTAAGTTTTTGCATCTATGAAAATGTATATATTCCAAGCCTTGAATGCTACAATCCAAAACTATACTCAAATTTAAGCTCATTCAAAAAGTTTTTACTTCTGTGTCAATTAGACAAGTAGGGCTTCATTCGCATTTCTATCTTATTTCTTATTACACACTAAGCAGAGAGACAAACAACAATAGCCAAATCTTCATTATTGGGAGTCTTTTGCTTTTAGCTGAAAAATTTTGTTGCCCTAACATATCAACCTGTTGGATGAAATGATTTTTTTATTTACTTGTATGTTTATTTACTTGTATTAAGCTTCCTAAAAATAAAAAATGCAACAAATATGACTAAGTGTTCAGCCAGGCTGTTAACTATTGATATGCATTATACAACTTCTACAAGCTACATATTAATTTCCCTTAAAATTATACATTGTTTACTTCTCTTATTACTGAGATATTTATCTCTGAGTGTTTAAATTACAAAAATATTAGGAAAATTGTCTTAAAACCAGAATTGGATGTTGTGTCATGACAATATACCAGCTCATCCATCACTCCTTATTTGCAGCTATCTGACAAAACATCACGTTCTCAGTGTGCCCCATCCACCAGAACTAGCCTCAGCAGAATTTTACCTGTTTTCCAAACTGAAAAATATGTTGCAAGAACGTTGCTTCCAAACCATATAGGAGATTCAGGACAATACAATGAGACCTGTGCGCCATCCTACAAAATGTGTTTCCAAAAATGGAAGATATGATGGGAACTGTGTATTGACAGTAGAGGGGACTACTTTGAGGGGGACAGTGCTTAAATTGTTGTACAATATGTAATAAAGGTGACATAGCAAAAGTTTTGTTTCTTTTTGAACCACCTTGTAATCCCAGTGAAATCTTGATGTGTTAAGTAACTAAGTGGGAGGAAAAATGTAATTATGCTATAAAAACAAAACTTTACCTAGAACAACTGCCATTCTGTTCTGAAGAACAAGCTCAGTGTCTCGCAACCAGCCACCATTACTTGAACCTTCTCTAAATTTCTGCAGCAATGGTGGGAAGGAGCACAGCACCACCAGTATTCTAAGGCCCCAAACTACAGTGCTAGGATGCAGATGCCCTTGCAAGAATAGCAATATCCAATCCAAACCAAGCACCTGTGCTACTTCTTCACAGAACCTGCAATAAAATTTATGGTCATGAGAATATAACATTGTGCTACCAGAATTACCCATTTGATTCTACATCCAGCTTGTTAATTACTGAATATATTAATTTAACATATTAATTAGTAAGCACATTTTATGGCTACATAGGTATCATTTGTTTTAAAAATATCAAGGTTGAATTAATGTACTAATAGAATTTAAATAATGTTTATTTATTTGGCTATACATTTGTAGTTACAATCAGGCATTTAAAGTTGCCTGAGGTAGTCAAAGTTGGGCATTTATGCACATAAAAACATTATTTACATTTAAGTTAAATGTGCTCAAATAATGCATAATTAATCTAACAAATATAACACACATAAACTCCAACAACTCTTAATGTTTGTACCATTTATTTTACATTAAAAATCTAGAACCCTCTGACATACAATTGTAGTTACTGCTGACTTGTGGTGGTGATCTTGAGATACTTTATTTGCTAACAGCTGGTAATACATAATTTTATGAACTGTTATGTTTCAAATATGAAAACTGAATTGGAACTCATCCAAGCAGGTTAAGGAACAATTCCAATATACACCTCATATAAGCAACTGAGGTCTTAAAAAGGAAATATCACTATACTCATACATGCTTGAGAGTTTGATGGTATCTCTGCTCTAGGTGGGGCCTGTCTGCCAAAAATCGGATGTGGAGTATAGCTGTAAGTACCCAAAAATGAGTCCAGAATACATAGGAAAATACATGCATAATAACACAGCATTGTATGGAAGAAATTGTTTACCCCTGACAGGCAAGTGATCTACATATGCCACATGTAAGGAGTGCCATCCCTCAAACCCCACACCCAGTAGAGCTGACAAGGGATGTCTAGCAAGTGGTCGCATGTAGCACTTTCCAGGCTTCAGTTTTGGGCATTGCAGTTCTACTCTGCAGCAGATTTTTGGTGCATATGGTTTATAACCAGCAGGTACCGTAGGTGCATAGCGGTGTGAGTACAATGATAGTTCCCTTGTGACACCATTGTCACCAAATACATTCATCAGAAAATTAGCCTATGAAAACAATGCCAAAGACTATTTTATTTATCATCATTATGTCAGATTCTGACATCCATCCTAACATATAACACACATTTAAACTTACCCTGTGCTGACAGTATTCCTTGGTGTAAATAGAAGTGAGTGCAGAAGTTGTAAGCAGCGATTTCTAAGAACAATGTTGCCAGCAGAATCAGCTTCCCTTTCTGCCTTCTCTTCACCAAGTTCCCCTTGATCACTTGTTGCCAAGCTCATACTTGGCGCAGCCTCCAGTAAAGCAAGGTATTTCTCATTGGCACCCTGTGATGTAGGCAGAGTGGCTGCTACAAACTGACCAAACCTAGTACAAACATGAATGTATTTCACACTGATTCATCATATTTTCTGAATTTTCTAAGACCATACTGAGCAGATGATATGCTGACTTTTTAATGATATGCATTATATATTCTGGTTGCCCAGTTTACCAAGATCTGTCTTTCTCCCTCTCTCTCCCTCTCTTCCTCCCACTCTATCTCTCTCTCCCCATACCTAACTCTCTCCTCCTTCCCCTCCTTCCTATCTCTCAAGTAGGTATGTGCATATGAGAGAGACACAAACACACACAAAATAAATCTTCTCAAAAATGGCTTTAACAAAGGTTTGATTAAAAACTATATATGTTAAACATCTTTGCATGAACACAAAACATTGAATTTTCTGGAAATAATTTCTTAGTTCACTTCATATAGAATGATTTTATCATAATGGATTAACCACAAAATATTGACAAAAAGTTACTACAAAAATTGCAGATGTTTAAAACACAAAATTAGCATGCTCCTTTCTCAGAAGTATTTTAACATGCTTCTAAAGCAAAATTCATTTTTTTCTTTTTTTAACATGCTTTAACTGGGTAAATCATATTGGACAATGCAGATAATAAACTAGATGAAATGATGCTCAAAAGGGCTTAGAGATATTCACCAACATTCATATTTTCAGGAAAAGGGAAAACCCAGAAAAAACCTTATCTGGCAACACAATAACTGAGATTCCAACTCAGGAGACAGGGAGACAGTTCAAGCATCAGTAAATTTGCAGCAATGCTATATGAGGGCACTTCAATACTGCCATTTGTTACACATTGTCAAAACAAATTTGGTGTTGATTCATAGGTTAGTTTGGATTTTACAGAACATTTAAATAAGTTATAAATATTAAAAGCAGAAGCATTATTAACAGTGAAGTATTCTTCATTTTTGAGTTTGATATATAAGTCACTATGTGACTAGTGACCCTAATACCAGATGGCAGAGGGATCGGAGCACCTTAGTAGTGGAAGAAGAGGAATGTTCATTTAGTCACCAAACAGCTGAGGATGAGATCGAATGATCTTGAAAACTTTTCAATTATACAATAATAAGTGAAGTTTGAGTGTAAACATAGTGACTCATATATCAAACTCAAACATTTAAATAAGTTGTTCAACGTGTTTTTGCAAAAATGAAAAAAGTGCAGTATTGTTCAGAGATTCACTTTTTACTTGTGGATGGGAAAACTTGTGAGAAGAAAGAACAAAAGTGAATGCTGTTTATGGAGAACTTTTGCCTTTTATGATAACAGATATTGGTATAACGAATTTAAACATGTATGAACATCTGTTTTTGACGGGTGCCCAGGATGCCCTGCAGATGTGATTACCAGGAAGTCACTGATAAAGTCTATATATGATTCTTGCTGACCACTGAACAAAAGTTCACAAAGCAGCATAGGTCATAGGTGTATCGATGAGGATGGGGACATTCACATTTTACATGATAAGTTGGAGATGAGAAAGCTGTCTGCCCAATGCATGCCGCGTGTGCTCAAAGTGGGCAACAAATGGGTGTGGTTTTCAACTTCAAAGCTGTGTTTGGAGCTGTTTAACAAAATCTGAAGGACTTTCTTGTCAAGTTGTCATTGTTGATGAGACCTGGATTCATCATTATACTCCGGAAACAAGCAGCAATCAAAACAATGAGTTGCTTCCAGAGAATGTGCTCCAAAGAAGGCTAAACCAGTCCCATCGGCCGGAAAAGTAATGGCAATGACCTTTTGGGATGCGAAGGGTGTCATACTCACTGACTTCTTGGGAAAAGGTAAATAAATTACCGGAGCATACCACATTGAATTATTGATCCAATTCGACAACAAGTTGAAGGAGACATGGCCCCATATGGCGAAGAAGAAAGTTCTGTTTCACCACTATAATCCCCCAGCACATTCATCCGAAGTTGCTGCAGTCAAACTGCATTAATTGCATTATGAATTGCTGACACACCCCCTATATTCTCCTGTTCCCAAACATGAAGAAATGGCTCACAGGTACAAAATTTAGATCAAATGAGAAGATCAAAATGGAGACAGAGGCCTACTTTGCAGAGCCTGACAATTCTTTTTTGGAGGGGTTAAAAATATAGTAGAAGCATTGCAAGAAGTGTATATCCCTAAAAGGGGATTATGCTAAGAAATAAATAATTTGTGTTTGAAAAAACTGGCATCTTCATTCCTAAAACAGGTATCTACTTATTAAACTGCCCTCATATGCATGCCTAAAATCACTGATCTCTGGTACTGTTCAGGATTAATGGAATGGCAGAGTAAGTATATGTTCTAAAATATATTTGTAATATACAATTGTGATAACAAGATCCCAGATTTGATGATCTAAAAATACCCAAAAAAGATCAATAAACTGACTTAAAAAATCAATAAAATGATATAAAAAGTTACTTTGAAAATGTCCTTATTGAAGAGTATGAGTTCAGCACAATAATTCTTACTTTTGTAATGTTAGAACTGAAATTAAAAATTAATATTAATTTAAACTCAAGAAATGTTATGTTACAGAATTATTGCAGTAGGTAACCAGTAGCATATGCAGGTTATTGAAAGTCAGAGAATGCCTGTTGTCAGAAAGCAAATTTCTCTACTGCAAAAAACTCCTTTCCATATCTGCTGTTATAACTGGAGCATCATACTTGAAATGTGCTAAAACACTGAGTGAGATTTTTTCAATGAAAAAAGTGTTTCATGGTCAGCACTTGAGAAATGCAATACAAAGTTCCGTATCCAGGGTTAATATCAAAAATACTTTTCAGTTTCGTAGATATCCTCCTTCCAATTTCTCCCACAACACTTTTCAAGTCAGATCCAATTTTGTTAACTAGAGTAATAATATTTTAGCTGTACCAATTTTAGTAGCTTCATCAAGATTCAGTGTTACTATTAAATGTTTCACCATCCAAAAATGATCACAATAGTACACTGCTGAATCTATTGAGGTACTCCATTATGTGATGACAGGTTCTGAATACCAGGAGCCACTCACAAAATTTCATTAAAAAGTTTGTTATGCATGATTGGAGGAATTTAGTAACAGCGATGTCAAAAGCAAGCATGCACGCACGCACGCACACACACACATATATATATATATATATATATATATATATATATATATATATATATATATATATATATATATATATATATGATTTTATATGTAACTGAATACAAATAGTTTTTTCGATTAAAAAGTTTGTAATGACTTTCCTGCTTTCACAATGTATGGCATTGTGTTCCAAAAGGCAAGATATCATTTCTAGAACTCTCTAAGACATAACAAAAAAACAAAAAAACATTTTTCAAAGAGTCTGTTAATTGTGGAGTGCTTAACAGTTCCTAATACCTCAATTGTAAGGAGAAACACTTTACATGCTCCATTGATTTCCAATATATTAATAATTTGTTAGCCATTAAACAATTTTTTGTTTCACTTGTTTTGTCAATGGATATGAAAATCATCTTTCCATGTGATTTTCCCTGTATCTTGCCAATGATATTGTCACAGCATTGTGAAAGATAGTTTATGGGATATTCAAAAGTAGTTCTAGAAGACTCTTCAATTTAGCATTGTATAATACAAAAAGAGATGTTTGCAGAAACTGAAACCTCACAAAAGGCTCTGTAAAAATCTGAGGGTTTATTCTCCTTCATGGATACACTTTGTTGTAATGAAATTTTCATGGGTTTGCAAGTAGTACTGGCAATATATGCTTATAACAATACACATATTGCTGAACAGTGTTTTCTTTTCTTCTTTCTTTTTTTCCTCCGCTGATACCTTTGCTTACACATCTTACAAAATAAAACATTACTTCCAAATTGGGATACAATCTGTCTTAAATGACAAAATTTATATGACTATTTTAGGCATCTACAAAATTGAACACCAAACTTTCCTCTTAGAAAATCTGCAAATAACTAAATCTGTGACATTGAAAATAATAGAAAACATTTGCCTTTCAATTTGCACATTGCTGAATGGCCTTTATATAGACACATTGGAAATGGCAAAACTACTTGTTGTAACAATAATATGTAAGTATAAGTAAGAAACCAACTCCCAACATGTACCTAGTTGGCTCACTGATTAAATATCCATTTATTTTGTTAGATTAAAAATAAATGTTAAATAATTGAATGATTTTAGTTAATCTAATTTCTTACAAAAAAGAAAGAAAAGAACCAGAAAAGGAAATAAAATAGAAAGTGAGCAAAAAATGATGTAAAAATTGAAAATGTTACCTAAAACTTCAAAAACAGAAAATATGATAAAAAATGTCTAACAAAAAATATATTTTTATAAAAGAAGATACATGTTCACATTTTAACACATAAGAGCAATGCATATTGAATGTGTTACACATGCATGATTAAATGTTTGTTGGGAAGGAAATTGGAAAGGAGGCGAGCATTATCTTACTCCTTGGCAACACTAATAAGCACAATAATCACAACTTGAAAAAATCTGAGTCAATTAAGTAACACTGCACCTAGAATATCTTGCAATCATGGTTATGAGTAGAAGTAAATATTCATGAACATATGATTGTAAATAGTTATTTAAATCAACATTTATCTGGAATTAGAAAAGGGTGAGAACTGATGCTAAAAACAATTATTTTTCCCCACCACTGCTGTGATGTTCACAGGAGAGATATATTATGTATCATACATCTCTAATGTTATAACTGGGCACACTTAGCCGCTCCCTTGTGCATGCACACATTTAGTATGTGTGATTTTTTTCCACTGAAAAACATGAGCTTTGGAAGATAAACCTTTTGCTGGGTCACCATCAAAACTAATATATTTAAAATTAATAACTTCTTATTTAAACTAAGGAGATAAGAATTCTTACATTAACAAGTCTGCTGCTCTAGGTTGACCTCCCAGCAGCACTCCCAGTAATGCCAGAAGAACCTGTCTTGTGGGGCCACATGTAACATCTGCTAGAATTAATAGCAGTCTCTGAACTAGACCCAGCTCACGAACTATTCTAAGGTTAGTTCTTTTCTCACTTGATTCTGCTACTAGTTCATAGAGATGTTCAAACAATGATCGCTGTAGTTCTCCTGGTGCTTCATGCCATACCTAAATCAAAATAAAGCCACAGTTAGCTATTTCTTAAATAATTTCTCCAGTCATATTTTGGAATAAAAAACAAATTAATCTGTAAACAAATAAAGTTTAAAATTAAAAAAACAAAAACAAAAAGAAACAAAGTCTGGAAATATTCTCTCATTTTATAGAAAATTGTGAACATATCTCTGTTTCATTACATACTTATCTAACAAATGAGAGGATAATATGCTTCCTCCCATTCTTAAAACTCTGAGCAACATATTTCAACAATATTTATTTGCTAAGTAAAGTGAATAAATGCTTGCAAACTGGAAAAAAAATTAATCCATACATAGAATGAGAAAATTTTTGAGAATGAATGATTGCCGAAAACTTTAAATGGTTCTTAAACAGATGTTAAGTCCCCCAAACTTTTACTGACTTTCGTCACATGATAAGGTGTTATCAAAGCTCTGTATACAACAATTAAGCACTTACAACAATCATGAGAATTTTATACATGTAGATGAATCAAATAACATGAGTTCTAATCATCAGATTAAAAAACAACCATCAAATGTAATGCTTATAATACACAGTGGCAGCTGGTAATGAAGGGCTCCAGGGTAGCAGACCCAACAGTAAATAAACATAAGAACGAAAAGATAAAAACACAATAAAGGACTGGTTCAAGTATTCCTAATATCAGATGCCATGCCAAAATTTATTCCTAGACTTCCTGTTTCTATGTAAGTAACAAAGTGTCAAAAAACTGACTACAAATAATTTTTTAAGTTAAATTATTACAGGTTGCATTTTGAACTATGCTACAAGGTGCCTTTTTAAGATGAAATAATGTTCAGCTTTAGGTCATACCTGTGTACAAGCAGATGTGAGAGGAAGAAGCAGCATTAGAGGCAGAATTTGTGAACTACTTTTGCATGGATAATAAAAAGAGTTTGTTTACTGTGTTAGACACTCTGGTTTGGACTGGACAACAGCTGTTAATTGACTCATTCAGATTAAATCTGACACTGCAAATGATGTATTATAACATTGCAATGTGATGTACTTGTCCACTTATAAAGGCACCAATATATATAAGCTCTACACATTTCTGATCCTGACATAGAGAAGCTCTAACAGAGCTACTCTTTACTCTGATTAAAATATCTGAATAAATTGAGTAAAGCTGACATGTAAAGCATCGTGATTCTGAAAATATCACACGCCACCCTCCCAAATTTAGAAGGCACAAGCCACTGCTGCTAATAGAGTGATACTTCTGTTCCTTTGCTATGTTTTTAATAGATTTAGACATGTTACATTTTAGTATATACTGTTGAGAACCCGTATCTACGATCGCGCGGCTTGTTTACACAAAAGGAACTGATAGGCGGGCAGTGTCTAAACCAAGAGCTGGTAGACGAAGATAACATGCAGATAAAGTTCTGCCAAAACAAACAAACTGAGATAAATGGAAATTTCTAGTTACTTCTTGACTGATAAGAGACTGTTCGGGTTCTGATTTATTTTTTAATAATCTAGAAATTATCAGTGAAGTATTTAAAGAGGCGACGAATGGCCAAGAGTCGAGTTGCAAGTTGTGAAACAAGAGTTGTAATTGTAAGACATGTAACAAGAGTGAGTGAGTCGTGAGAGGTAAGCAGAGAACAACTGAGAGTGTTGTAAACTGAACGCTGTTATTGTCATCGACCTTGGAAGATTGTGTTGTGATATGTGATGTAATTTTGCTGCTACAGAGTGTATTTCTACGCAAATAAAGAACACTTAGAATTTCGGCAAATTGGACTTTTAATTCTACGAACCCCCAAAGTCACAATACTTAATGGTTTGTAACAGAAGAGAGGAAAAGTTTAAAAATAATAAGACACAAAGTTCAGTATTCTCTATTTCACAGATTCTATTATACACTTTGTATGCATGCAGAGAAGATACAGCATACCAGTTTTCGGGCAATCAATAATTATGTTAATTTGAATTACTTAGTTAATTATCAATTAACTGATCAAATCAGCACAATGGTTGTTCAGTATCAGCAACCTTAAAATACTGCATATGCATGCCTCTCTCACTACCAACTTTAATTTCAAATAAGTGAATCAAGCCATGAAGTTTCATAAAAGGGAAATGGCAAGTAAGATGCGCTTTTTTGGTTCCTAAAAAATACAAATCAAGCTAAAATGGTGCACAGCTAAGAGCAGGATAGATGAAAAGTTAGAAGACTGAGATGAAGGTGATTCAGCTAGTTTCACCAGATAAACTAAAGTGAAAATCAACATGATGCTCAAATGAAATGTTTATTAAGAAATAAAAACACACTCAAAAGCAGGAAAGACTAACACTGTAATTTATTAAATATAAATATGATTATATCCTGTGTCTGTAGTAATAAAAACACTAAAAGTTTATGGATGTGATAAGAAAAATACCTACAGGCTGCAAAAATGACAAAAGAAGTGGACAGGTTAAGTTAGCTACAATACAGAAAACTGACATCCCAGTTATATCATCAAAGATGCTAAGTTTGCATAAAAACTTTATCCAAAGGTTTATATTTTATAATTTTAATATTCTTGACTCATAACTTTGTGATAATTACATAACATGTATTGTATAATTATGCATATTGTATATCTGAACTTGATAAATGCTTTTTCTTACTTTCGCAATGGCAATGAACAAAGCTACTTATTAAACAAATACTGTAAGTGATTATACAAGTAAGTAGTGGCACCTTCCATGTGATAAAATCGCTAAAACTGTTAATGCTGACACTTTAGTTTCACTTATGATATTAGAACTTCACTTAGAACATATTTTGAAGTAATTTATCTTCATCATCAGCTGCTATGCTCAATGATTGTCTGGAAGGGACCACCTACTTTAATGATGGTTGTACTGCCATTCTGACATCTGGTAGAGAACTTTACCATATCTTCAATCAGCAGAACTGCCAAATTCATTACACTGTATTCATTTTTGGTGATGTGGATTTTTCTCCAATATGTGAGCTCTGCTGGTGTTTAAGCATGCTTTAAAAGCTTTTTTCATGTTTAATGTTGAGTTCTGCTGACCAAAAATAGTGAGCTAATGCAGAGCTTAAGTAAATAGACAAATCTGCAGTAGCTCAACATTTTTGGTCAATAAAACACAAAATTAAACAAGAAATAAAGATTTTAAAACAGAGCAAAACACAAGCAGAAGTTGCAATATAGAAAAAAAATCCTTACAGCCAAACATCCACAAATAAATTTGGAAATTCTACCCCTTGATAATTGCAAATTTCTCCACTAGACAGCCGAATGACAGTACAAACAGCACTTAAGTATGGGATCCCCTTTTAGATATCAGCGATAAATTTTTAAAATGAGTTTCTATTTATGGACACTCTTTAACTGTGGTCAGTGTCTCAAGCTATACTGGGTGTGAAAAACAGATTGATTTTGTTCAGGGGCCCCTTTATCAGGCTTGAGGTACTCTGCTTCCAAAGGAAGCCATGCTCGGATTTTTACACTCAAAAAATCCACCGCTTTCTGCCAGGTTTGAATCTGCAAGTTTGGAAACCACAAGCTGGCATGTTATCCCTAGATCATGGAGGACGACTTAGATGCCAGTGGACATACAGCTGACATGAGTAAGTGAGACTAAAGAGTCAGTAATCCACTCATAATTTTAAGTTCTGAATGATTTGACACCAACCAACCTCTATATCACAGAGCAGATCTTGAAATGCTGTCGTGTTAGGTATAGAAGAGCTTTCTCTCCCACTGTCAACAGTGCCAACCAAGCTAAATGTGAGATGTAAGATGTGACTATTGAGAAGAGGTCGCTTCCTTCGTAACAACATTGCAAGTGTCTGATAACCTCTTCTTCTATCCATCTCCAGCTGAACACTTCTATTTGTGCGCACCACACAAACCAGCGCTTTTACTGCAGCATAAAGGCTTTCGACATCCTGGGCCATTGCTATAAGACCTATAACATTATTCATTCAAAAGTGTTTGTATGTTTTCATATAACATTCTATATACTGATAAATGCAAAATGGAGTGCAGTTAACTTAATGAGATCCCTAGAGATTAAATTTGACGATGCCATGAGTCTGGTTGACTCCTACATCAGATAAATAAATAAATAAATAGATAAATTGAAAGTTTTTAAATGAGCAAGCAGTTACTGATTTAGAAAGTGGGCATTCTTCACTTGGAATTTCAAATCAAATCAAATCAAATCATCAAATCAAATGTTATTGACACAATAAATAACATTTACATTTTGAGCAAAGCTTGTAAACTGGTGTCTCATCAGTATATATATTACAATGTAAAAACTACATATAAAATTAATGATTAATACAAAAAAATAAATATGTTTGCTATAGCTTAAAACTATACAGCTAACAAAATCAATAATTAGTTTAAGTCATCTTGCATATATTCTTTACCTGAGTAATAGGCTTTCCTAATAAGTAGGATCTTAACATGTTTTTTGAACAGTGTTTTGCTTTTTTCTTTCCAAATTGACAGTGGTAGTTTGTTGAATACCTTAATTCCCATATAGTAGGCACTTTTTTCAAGCAAGGCCAGTCGAGCTGGAAATTTTATGTCCTTCTTATGTCGTGTACCAAAGTTATGCTGATTTTGCTTGACCAAAAAATTATCCTGGTTGGTATGTACATAATCGATTAAGTTGTATAAATATAATGATGGCTGTGTAAGTATTCCTAATTTTTGAAATAATGGTCTACATGACTCTCTATAACCTACATGCATCATTACCCTTATTATCTTTATCTGAATTTTAAAAGCTTTTTCTCACCCAGAACCATTACCTGGCTTCTTTTGCTTGGACTACACCAGGGCCTGATAACTCAGATAGGAGGCCAGGAGACACATTAAGGTTCGCGAAACACCCGGGGTCTAAAGATACAGTTTTGAGCGCTGCAGGCGCCGGATTCAATGCCGCCAATATAATTATTTTGGCTGCCGTGTTGCATACTGACTAATATATAAAATAACTTCTGCTTAGTTCAAAATTTAATAGTTATTGTATTATTTTACTACTTACGAAGTAATTTGCGTAATATTATTGGCCTATTATCGACCTTATTTGAGCTTGATGTACGATATGAATAAGACACTACATTGGCTAACCTGTAAATATTTGAATTAAAGCTTTAACGGCAAGGAGGCCAAGCCAAATTAAGTTCTGAATACAATTTTCATCGATTTGTGAAATTGTAAACATTTGAAAGTACTACGAGGACGTATGGGCAGCAGGAAGAACGAGAATAGATTTTCACAAAGACCTATTGGTAAGTAAGATTTAGCATGTAGCTAAATACAGACAATTAATATGACATAACCTGAAATGTGCCTTAATACATATTCATGCATAGTTAAATTCTCTACATTAATGTAGCGCCTTATAATGGAAAAAGTGTGTTGTTTTACATTCAAAAGCATTAGTTTCATTAACCTTGTTACTTTATTACTGTAATAATGGCATTTTCTGTTTTTTGTCTTTCAGGGGTCATCCATCATCTCAGGCTACCAGGAATACGATGGCAGAAATCAGAGTGCAGGATTATTGGATATTCTGTATGTTTCTTGTTTTGGTGATGAGCAGTGATCTTCAGGAACTTTAGTAATGTAGCACAAAGCATTCTTTCCCGCGTATACAGCAATTTAATGTGGCATATCAAATATTTCTGAAAGTTTGAGTTTCATTTCATATCAGTGGAAAATTTAACAAAAACTTTGAGGAATACTGTGACCAACAAGGAAAAGTGAAAAGTGAAGTTATTTTAGACAGTTGATTGGGTGTATTAATTTTTGCGTTTGTACTTGTAGTTTTAAATTTAAAATATATGTCATATATAAGTCCATGTAAGGTAAGTAATATGCAGTTTAAATTACTGAAAAAATAGCTGTGAATTTTCAGACATACCAAAATTAGCATCATCTGTGTTTACGTATAATCTAGGTGGCTTAAATTAAAATATTTGGGCGAGATGCTTGATATGAATTTTATAAACTTTTTCTTTAAATTGCAATGATAAGTATTTTGAAGAATTAAGTTCTCTTAACCTTACTCATCAGTGTATATCGACATCATTGATCAAGAATGTCACAGCTTTTAACAGCAATTAAAAGTATGATCTGAGATTACATAAACCTAATTTGTTCTATATTGTTTAATACAGTAGTCACTATGCAATATTATTGTACACACTACACTAAATTATTTACCTGAATAACCACCTTTGAAGAGATCTGATGGGATTAGAACTTATTTGAAAAAGCTTTACAAGTTTTTAGGTGTAATTGTGCAATGCAAGAAATGATTAAAATGTCATTGGGTCATCATCATTATATGCCACTTTTAATTTTATTTCTAATATTTCAGTTATTCTTAAAACATGCACAATGTCAGCTAGCTAGGACCTAAACACAGGGTGGCTTGATCTCAAATTAGTAAAGCTTCACAATAAATAATAGGTAATAAATCCTCTTCCTTCACACACACACACACACACACACACACACACACACACACACACACACACACACACACACACACACACACACACACACACACACACACACACACACACACACACACACACACACACACACACACACACACACACACACACACACACACACACACACACACACACACACACACACACACACACACACACACACACACACACACACACACACACACACACACACACACACACACACACACACACACACACACACACACACACACACACACACACACACACACACACACACACACACACACACACACACACACACACACACACACACACACACACACACACACACACACACACACACACACACACACACACACACACACACACACACACACACACACACACACACACACACACACACACACACACACACACACACACACACACACACACACACACACACACACACACACACACACACACACACACACACACACACACACACACACACACACACACACACACACACACACACACACACACACACACACACACACACACACACACACACACACACACACACACACACACACACACACACACACACACACACACACACACACACACACACACACACACACACACACACACACACACACACACACACACACACACACACACACACACACACACACACACACACACACACACACACACACACACACACACACACACACACACACACACACACACACACACACACACACACACACACACACACACACACACACACACACACACACACACACACACACACACACACACACACACACACACACACACACACACACACACACACACACACACACACACACACACACACACACACACACACACACACACACACACACACACACACACACACACACACACACACACACACACACACACACACACACACACACACACACACACACACACACACACACACACACACACACACACACACACACACACACACACACACACACACACACACACACACACACACACACACACACACACACACACACACACACACACACACACACACACACACACACACACACACACACACACACACACACACACACACACACACACACACACACACACACACACACACACACACACACACACACACACACACACACACACACACACACACACACACACACACACACACACACACACACACACACACACACACACACACACACACACACACACACACACACACACACACACACACACACACACACACACACACACACACACACACACACACACACACACACACACACACACACACACACACACACACACACACACACACACACACACACACACACACACACACACACACACACACACACACACACACACACACACACACACACACACACACACACACACACACACACACACACACACACACACACACACACACACACACACACACACACACACACACACACACACACACACACACACACACACACACACACACACACACACACACACACACACACACACACACACACACACACACACACACACACACACACACACACACACACACACACACACACACACACACACACACACACACACACACACACACACACACACACACACACACACACACACACACACACACACACACACACACACACACACACACACACACACACACACACACACACACACACACACACACACACACACACACACACACACACACACACACACACACACACACACACACACACACACACACACACACACACACACACACACACACACACACACACACACACACACACACACACACACACACACACACACACACACACACACACACACACACACACACACACACACACACACACACACACACACACACAC
Source organism: Mantis religiosa (assembly GCA_030765055.1). Lineage (NCBI taxonomy): Eukaryota > Metazoa > Arthropoda > Insecta > Mantodea > Mantidae > Mantis > Mantis religiosa. Next base: position 60,466,745 of record CM060955.1, on the reverse strand, counting down.
ACACACACACACACACACACACACACACACACACACACACACACACACACACACACACACACACACACACACACACACACACACACACACACACACACACACACACACACACACACACACACACACACACACACACACACACACACACACACACACACACACACACACACACACACACACACACACACACACACACACACACACACACACACACACACACACACACACACACACACACACACACACACACACACACACACACACACACACACACACACACACACACACACACACACACACACACACACACACACACACACACACACACACACACACACACACACACACACACACACACACACACACACACACACACACACACACACACACACACACACACACACACACACACACACACACACACACACACACACACACACACACACACACACACACACACACACACACACACACACACACACACACACACACACACACACACACACACACACACACACACACACACACACACACACACACACACACACACACACACACACACACACACACACACACACACACACACACACACACACACACACACACACACACACACACACACACACACACACACACACACACACACACACACACACACACACACACACACACACACACACACACACACACACACACACACACACACACACACACACACACACACACACACACACACACACACACACACACACACACACACACACACACACACACACACACACACACACACACACACACACACACACACACACACACACACACACACACACACACACACACACACACACACACACACACACACACACACACACACACACACACACACACACACACACACACACACACACACACACACACACACACACACACACACACACACACACACACACACACACACACACACACACACACACACACACACACACACACACACACACACACACACACACACACACACACACACACACACACACACACACACACACACACACACACACACACACACACACACACACACACACACACACACACACACACACACACACACACACACACACACACACACACACACACACACACACACACACACACACACACACACACACACACACACACACACACACACACACACACGCACACGCACACGCACACGCACACGCACACGCACACGCACACGCACACGCACACGCACACGCACACGCACACGCACACGCACACGCACACGCACACGCACACGCACACGCACACGCACACGCACACGCACACGCACACGCACACGCACACGCACACGCACACGCACACGCACACGCACACGCACACGCACACGCACACGCACACGCACACGCACACGCACACGCACACGCACACGCACACGCACACGCACACGCACACGCACACGCACACGCACACGCACACGCACACGCACACGCACACGCACACGCACACGCACACGCACACGCACACGCACACGCACACGCACACGCACACGCACACGCACACGCACACGCACACGCACACGCACACGCACACGCACACGCACACGCACACGCACACGCACACGCACACGCACACGCACACGCACACGCACACGCACACGCACACGCACACGCACACGCACACGCACACGCACACGCACACGCACACGCACACGCACACGCACACGCACACGCACACGCACGCGCACGCGCACGCGCACGCGCACGCGCACGCGCACGCGCACGCGCACGCGCACGCGCACGCGCACGCGCACGCGCACGCGCACGCGCACGCGCACGCGCACGCGCACGCGCACGCGCACGCGCACGCGCACGCGCACGCGCACGCGCACGCGCACGCGCACGCACACGCACACGCACACGCACACGCACACGCACACGCACACGCACACGCACACGCGCACGCGCACGCGCACGCGCGCACGCGCGCACGCGCGCACGCGCACACGCGCACACGCGCACACGCGCACACGCGCACACGCGCACACGCGCACACACACACACAAATGGGTTCAGAAAAATAACAAGTTAAAGTGATATTTGCACAGCATTTATGTATTCTGTGGTATATCTGTTCTCAACATGTACTTGCCACCATTTATGAGTAATATTGGTACACAATTTCTGTAATGCTAACCATTTTAAGGGTGATATAACGTTACTAGCGTGACCCACAGAAATGTTACATGTCACATTAAACTACACTGTTAAACATCCTCTCATTGTTCTAAGTTGGAATGAAAATCTTAATCTTTGGCATGGGAAAAAGATGTTTAACCTAATATATGAGCCATTCGTTACATGCAGTGATGCGAAGCCACATAATAATTTTGAAAAGTAGATAAAACTGCACATTATTTTGCTATATAATGCACTTCTTGTTTCTTTGTAGTGAACACATAAGGGAATTATGGACTGTTAAAAGAAATAATGGTTAGATGTGTGAGCAAATAAATTACATTACTAAATTATTTTCTATTAACTACTCAAACACACAGTTCCATCACTTTCACTTCTTAACTAAAACTACAAACAGCATTAATAGTTCATAGTGTAATCTTTCATTGAGTTATTTATTTGACACACATTCAGTTGTTTGTCATGGACTGAGAGGTTTACACTATGCAGAGGGCTCCATTTGCCACCTTAGTCATAAAGTACATTGTTTAAAGTCTTATCAAGTTAAAGCAAGCCATTTATCCAAACAATTGCTCTGCACATTAAGCAAATTATATTTCACAGTCAGATAACTACATGAAATAATCTCTTATTGGAAGATACACTGTACATTAAATTTTATTTTTAAAACTGCACATTTTCTTCTTCAGCATTCACTTCTGTGCATATGCATGTCATTGAAGCATTTAAAAATTCAACCCTATAATATTCTTGTGTTGTGAAGACAGAGTTAAGCTTAGGACAATTTTAAATGAATGATACAGCTTTAATGTAATTATTTTTCATAATTTATTCTGCACTTGTGAATGTTAATTCAACCAAAGTGATTAGAAGTATATAAAATAGTGCCATTTATGAAATTTATGTCACCAGTTGCTAATACTGACTTCTGTACTAATTTGACATTATTAATCTTATATGAATCGATTACAAATTTCAGGTTTTTCTCTGAATATATTTAGTATACTTGTGTTGAAAATAATGTATGTACTATTGAGCTTTTAAAATTCTTATTAAATATAACCATTAACAGAGCTGCTTTGTTGTCATTTTAAAGAAATAGTGCTATTTTTTTGTACATAGTTGTTGTTATCATTTCAAATTTATATACATATTTCTTTAGGTTTTTTTTTTCTCACTGTTATTCCAGGGAATTTTTCAACATTCTGTGTACAAAGAAATTGCATTACATATAACATTATGGTAACCTTACCTGCTTTCCTGTATCTACAGAATCATTATTTTAGTGTTAAGTTATCTTTATTTTAAGTATTACATTAAGAAGCTTGAGGGAAAGGGTATACAGATGTCTTGTATAATCTCAACAGCATCTTAAGTGATCTCACTCTCTCGTTTTTTAAATTTTAATTGTTTTTAAAGACAAAATTATCAATTTGCAACAGGAATAAAGATATAATGCTTTGTGGAAGTCAATTATTCATATTTAACAGGAAAAGTTCAAGTGGATTCTTCCAATTTTTTTCACAAATTGGACAACTTCTTTCGAAGTCACATTTCGCACACTGATGAATAGTTTATCGCACATTTCCTCACGTATTTGACGCGTATTATCCTAATATGAAATAGTTGATATGTGCCGTAAACTATTCATGTGTGACGAGAAGTGATTTCGAAAGAAGTTGGATTCTATCAGTCAGTGAAAATGGGAGCCGAAGGGAAGGGGAGGTGAATGCACCATAGCTCGGTCGCAATAGAAGCTTACTACATTACCGGCCGCACCGGCCGTAGTTGCCAAGGTCGCCGGGGTCTAAAGATTTAGGAAAGAGCGCCCTATGCGTCTTCAGATTTTAACACGGAGTTGAGCATCTGGTATTAATCTGTGGACTACACTGTCCTACGACACTTTCCTGGTTTTGATGAAAACAGGCTAATTATATGGAAGCAAATATGATGATTTCAAAAGCAATAACTGTTATATATTTTTTCAGAAAAGATGAATAATAACATAACACATATTACTCATCTTCAGGCCATATACACTAAACTCTTGCTAATTTGATTATTGAAAGTGCTGGATTATTGATCTGATTGTATATTGTACTTGGTAGCATGCCTTATCATGCAACCAATTTTCAGCTTATCCAAAATTTGAGTTTGTGTATGACATCTAGAGTAACTTGTTTCCTTCAGAAGCCATTGTGTGTACTGAACTCTACAGAAAGCCACAAATTAATAACAAAAGCAGCAATAGTGTACAGTAATAAAAAAAAAAAATCGACAAAATGTTGCGCATCATTTCCACTTATAACATTACGCAAGCTACAAGAAGCCAGAAGTAGGACGGATTACTGAGAGGTTGGACCAATGAGAGCCAGATTAGCGAGTGTATATGTATATACATAAACAAATCACCATTTGTGGCTTTCATATCCTCTATCCCTTAACTTCCTAATCAATGAACTAATGACTGGCGAAGGCAGCTGGAGTGACCCAGGCAATAAAACTATCAGTTGTTCATGACAAAACAACCACTGACACTCATCCTTCAGGAGCATGTGTGTCTTAACATCTCGGAATTTTAGTTACTTTCTATAATTCTAAGATTAGAAACGCAGTTTCTGCAAAGAAATATTTGTTTTGTATTTTTAGTATGTAGTGTCCATTGTTCCGAATGGCTTTCACCTCTCTTAAGGGAAAATATGTGAACAATATAAATAATTCTGTAACATATGTGATTCTTGCTTGTTGCAGAGACAGAAAACTAATATTACACCATTTTTTAAGAAAGTGTATTTTGCATATTTTAAAATTAAGCTAGGAAATTAAAGCCATACATGGGCTCCACATCTGTTTGCAAAACATTTAGTGAAGGGCTAAGGCAGTGGTATAATGAAACACAGAAATCAATGAAGTTCGGGATTCCTCCAATATGGCATGAACAACAAAAAATAATTGAAGCACATAGGCTTTCATGGGCGGAGTCATTTGGTAGATAATGATTATCTGGGCTTGTGGGCCATAGTCTAGTGGAAAATCTTCTTCCAGACATTTCGTTCGAAGCTGCATCGGACATCCTCAGTGACATGGTCGTAACACTCTTGTTATATTCTCGCCTACGACTGATATGGAGTCTGTCAATTTCACGGGCTTTTTATATATCTTCTGAATGTGCAGAGTCATCTTCTGGCAGGTGCACTCCTTCCAGATTGATTTGGCCGCTGCATGGGCTGGACTATGGAGGGGGCTGCTTTTATCAAACCTGGTTGGTGCCAGTTAGTGGGTGTTTATAGTAACTACTGCTGATGTATTGTAGCCCCTTAGTTTCTTCTTTCCTGTTAAAGTTAATTTTGTGTTTATAAATTTCTTGGAGAGCCAGAAAAATCTGCGGTCGCAGAACACGCTTTACTAGCGCCAGAGGAACACTTCATACAATATGCTGATACAGCCATCCTGTCCTGCGATGTCCATTATTTTGCTCGCTTAAGTCAGAAAGCCACTGAAATTTATAAACACAAAAATAATTTCAACAGGAAAGAAGAAATTAAGGGGGTTAAATAAAGCTTGGCATTCAGCTTTAAGGAATATACATAAGAAACCTGTCCGCACAGAAACCCAGGCATGTATACCACCAACAGCAGATTTTTCTGCTTAACTGAATCAATTTCCTTTATGCTCAGATAACTGTATCTTTATACTTCATTTTGCACAACCAATTTGAACCTTTCCATAACTTCATGGAATTTTGTAAATTCTAGATGATGAGAAAGGATACATGCATCCTTGGCACAGTGACATCTATTTTATCTTAGTAGTAGGTTTATAGAAACCTTGATCTTATATTTAATTTGCCTTGCAGCAGTAACATTTTGAATGTAGGACATGAATACCACAGCAATACATGCTGAAGCATCTTACAATAAATGAAAATGAGGACCACAGTATCCAGAAGATAAATATATTAAACATTAGGTCAATTAATGGAAATTAATTTTCTTTTACACTAGCCGTGTGTAGGACAAGTTTGGATAGGTAGAGTCAGACTGAAAAATTCAAATCAACTAGACATCAACTTATGTGTAATAAGTTCATATAAAATGAGGTCAATCCAAATTAAAGAATGTCACAAAATGATCCAACAACTTCAAAAACTACAGAAAAGAATTATATTACAGTGAATACCTGCACATTGTGGAATTGCTGGAAATGAATCAGCTGATTTTCTTGCCAAAAAAGGTGCAAATTTAATTCAGAAGAAAAGTAAAAACTTACCTTTACATCCATAAAAAGATTAATAAAAAACAAATATAAAAACAAACAAAACCAATCAATATCTAACAAAGCCTAAGATAAAAAATGGAACATTTTAATTAAAAATCCAGAAATTGTTCCAGCTACAGTAGCAAATTTTAGATTACTTACGGAACATGATTATTTGGCCAAATACTTACACAGAATAGGAATTTATACAAGTCCAAATTGTCCTCTGTGCAACAAAGAAGAGGAAATGACTGAAGAACATCTTTTAACCGGTGAAGCCCTACCTGCCAGACCCACTACACAGAAATATTGGAGAGCAAGAAAGCTAAGGGCTTCATTGCCAAAGCTTAGCATTTGAAAACAACAACTAGATGGAGACTGGATCTGCAGTTCAAATCCCAGTTATGGCACTGAAGTTTTCAGTCTGGTTCTACCTATCCAAATATTAAACATTCACAAAGTTCTTTGGGGAGGAAACAAAAAGTAAAACTGATCTCTGAATTAACCAATGACTTGGCTATAAGCATCACTATTACTCACAGTAAGAAAGCATGGTAATGCAAAAGGAGCTATAAAATGTGTGAAAAATGCAATTTATGTAATATGGCACACTTTTTTACTTAAAACTGACCAAGCAACGGTTGGGTAATAGTTCAGTTTGGAGTGAATAGCACCACCATAAGTCTAAATAAATGTATTTTATGGCAGACTTATTCCTTCAGCTTTTACTTTGTTTTAGAATTAACTATGTGCAGGCTTCTCTTGTGCTGTAACAACACTGAATAATCTGTAGATGAACCCAGTTTAATGGGTTTTAATGTATAAATGGGCTTCATATAAAAGTATGTTACGAGATGTTACAATAAAATCATTGATTTATTTCATATCTTACCTAATAACACAGAGCATCCACCGACATTCTCTATCATCTTTGCAACAGGTCTTGGTGAAAATACTCGAACACCAAGATAACCTATCACAACACCTCCCAGTGAGCGTGCTGGACCACCAAGATGACCAGCTGAGTTGTGAAGGATACGTATAGGAGTGGCATTCTCATGAGATGACATTCCAAGTTGTTTTGCTATGGCTTTATTGTCTGCCCTACTGTACACTTTACGTATCTTGGCAAGAGTCAACTGTGATACTGCTTTTGCATTTAGCCCAAAGATCACTTTCTCCTCTGACACAAGAGATGGCAATGGTTCAGTTCCTGAAAATAAATAAAGCAAATATACTTCAGTTTTTTCTTGTTAGGTAATGTAAATAAGTAGCAGAAACAGCATCATTAGTAAAACTGGGCAAAGAGAGATTTAAGTAACTGGGAAACAAACAGTATACTGATAAGATCAAAGCTGGAATTCAAATGATTAAGTTTTCTAAGACACGTACACAACAATAAGCATCATACCAGTTGAAATGGCCCACCTTCATTTCTACCATCACAGAGTTCACTGTCCTTTTATTTATTATTTTTTCCATGCTGATTTTCATTTCTGACTTATTTCTTCCTTCGCATTCTCCAGTTTCGATTCCATTTTGTATGCTAGGCATTTTTTCTGTTCTATTTAATTCTATTTCACTCTTCATCTTTTACTCTATTTTGTCCATTTTTCCAATAATTTCTGAAGCATTTCCTCCATTTTGGCTTCTCATCCTGCTCTCTAACATCAATGTTACAAAAGACAAGACATAACTCAACTTAACTCACTTCATTTGTTACTAAAATTGTAACCCCAATGCTAACTTTCAATCACCTTTTTTAACAAATTCACAGTATAAATACATCTCTTTAATCTCACAGAAAATGAAGCTAGTCATAGTGAAGCAACAAATATTAAACAAATAAAAATATTTGTAAAAGAATCTTCACTTAACTTAAGAAGTTGATGTTATTACTTCCTTCTTTTATAAAGAAGGAAGATTACTTTCTTCTTTTATAAAGAAGAAGGAAGTAATAACATCAACTTCTTAAGTTAAGTGAAGATTCTTTTACAAATATTTTTATTTGTTTAACATCTCTTTATTGTTCCTTTATGTTTCTGTTGCTTGTACCAACTTAAATTGCTTGCAACTTCTCCGATGCACAGTTTCCCTTTTACTCTGCTCTGTTTGCCAACTCCGACATAATTCCAATATTCACTAATTAACAGTCCTCTACACTGCACACAATGCCTGCAGACAATATGGAGTTGGAAACATTATTGCACTCCAGACTCAACTCTGGACAATACTGCATTTAAAAATTACTCTGAACTGAACTGTGAACTCGACTGGACTGCTAGGTTTTGTACTTCCTTTTGCACAATGCTGGTCACAGCGAGAAGGTTCTGGAAGTAGATTGCTCTTGATTTCCAGAGTTCAAATGGTCTAGAATAAATTCCTCATAATAACAATAAGGCTCACACTGCCAGTTTCGTGGATCAGCTAGTGGCTGTCCTTAACTGTGCATTTTTTTGCTTCTCTTACCAGGAAACAACAATAGTGGAGGAACAGGTTCACTTACACATTTCTCCAAAGCAGGCACCTACCATCACTGTGACACTGATTATTGGTCTCAAGAAGGTCACAAATTTATTCATTTTGTGACACCATAAATTTGTTTAATTTAAATTACCCTTTATTTTGTAAAAACTGGAGCCTCTGACAGTAAACCAATACAAATATTACAATAAGTTATAATTGTGACAAACTTCACTTGTCTGTTTGAAAAATCAGAAATCCTTCAGGACTAATTTCAGGAGGTATTATCACATCCTCAGCTGAGTAATGAAGCTTCATTAATTAAAATGAATGATCAGTTAATTTCAGTTTATTTGAAATTCACTATTTGTTGCAGAAGATTTCTATTTTTATTTAATAACAGTTTGAAGAGAATGTTATGTAAGTCTTATGCAGTCAGAATAAACATAGTGATAAGCGATACTCAATAATACACCTTATGCAATCATACTGTTTAACAGATATGAGTAAAGAGAGAGATCAAAGTATAAACTTTTGTGCTAAAGAGAGAGCTACTTCCTGAAACTGTATTTCATATTACACATTTATATTTTTTTATTTATTTATTAGTGCCAAGAGGTTACAATCATAGATATAACTGGACATTCAGCCCAAGCTCTTTGCCAGTCACAAACACTATATAATAATTGTTACTTAACAATCAGCAAACAACCAACTGATAGTCAATGCATCATGTGTGTAGTGTTTAACGCCTGCTTTTACTACATATGGCACCGCAGGCAGTAATCAATGTGTCATTCCTACCACCTAATCTCTCTGTTACAAAACTTGGCCACTATCTACCACATACTCCTATTCACTTAACTGACCATACCCATTTCTTCTTCACTCTAAACAAAAACTCATCTAAGTTACTAATCTGAGATCGATTACAGAATATTCTTCTTACTACTAATGATTTTGCCAGTTTTAATCATCTATTCTGGATCAACTCTTTCCTCCATATATCCGTACCCATACATTCTAATAAGATATGGATTGCATCCTTCCTGCCCTTGCATATAGGGCAGGCACCCTCCTCTATTCCTCCTCGGTAACCTTTCAATCTCCAGACTCTAATTTAAACCATGCAATACCTTCTCTTTGCTCCTTACTACACCTCTCAATATACATGTTCTTCCCATCATTACTTCCAAATTCTTTATAAAATTTTAATGAAGTTCTTTTCTCTACCATGGCCCATAAAATTTGTCTATCCATATTCTCCAATTGACACTCTCAACAAATCATTAAGACATTGGAACATTATATTTTATCTTTGGTGCTTGAGATGGAATATTATGAACATCATTAAGAATTTTAATTCAAACTGTTCTTATAATTATAGCAAGATATTCTGTTATTCGTTATCAATTGTTTAATAAATTATTTTATAACTACTCTCCAGAATCCTGGCATCATATTCTCTCTTCCTATCCATAAATCTGCCATACCATTAATTATAAGCTGATGTCTTATTTGGCCCACCCAGCTCTTTGGGTGAATGCACTTCTCCTGAATATCTAAGCAATCTCTCAGAATATGCCCCTGCGGTAAGAAATTAATCCTAAACCAATATTTTAACACTCTTTCCATAATCAACCCTCGTACACTCACTTTGCCTAATTCTAACATAGCTCCTTCCCCGGTTGAATTATATGGAACTCTTAAGATCATCTTACAAAACATTCTCAGTATCCTATCCATCTTTTCCCAACCTTCCCCTGCACCCCATATCTCAATACCATACATCCATCTTGACTCTACTAAAGCTTTATACATACGTTCCAACCATGTTACATTTATTGTTAGTGCTATGTACAAACATTTACTAACTATCTTCAAAGCCAATTTTCCTTTCGCCAAGGCCATTTCTTTATGCTTCATTTATATAAACAAAGATTGAAGTAGAGGATCAAATTTGAAAAATTCCAGTCTTATATATAGATCATTACAAACTAGCATGTATAATCAATCCAATAATGAAAATCTTCTTGACCAGAAGAGATTAATTATAACTAATGAGATTTATATTACTTTTGATTCTTTATAGGATTAAATCAGAAAATATCTCAAAACTCCAATTAATCTAGTATACAGTGTAGTAAAAGTCAGTAATCATTTAAACTGGCTCATGGGAAAGTTTGAATATGGTCACCTTTGTCAAAACTTAAGCAACAGTGCCAAATGCTTAAATATATGAATACATTACCATTTAGTTCTGGTGCTTGGAGGCTACCCATATATTGTGGACCAAGCTGATAAAGGGTAGCTACTATCTGTGGGCTTAATACTTCCTCCACAAGATGACATGGGCCTTGTTTCCATGCCAAACGTGAATATCTACGCCAGACTGGTGGTGTACCAATAAAACCATATACTGATGATGCAACGGTAAGATTAGCCGCTCCTCCTCCTGGGTTTTGAGATATGTAATGCATCTATTAACAAAACACAGCAAATGGTTTAAAAGACTTTCAGAAATATTTTATTAACCATTTGCCAAGCCCCTATGTCTATCTATGGAGAACATCTTATTCAGAAATGAGTATTGCTCTTATGGTATAATTAATTCACCAAACATTAGAGAAAAGGTGATAAGAGAAGGAAACTTGAAGGATTTCAGGGTAACAAAGCACAGTTGCACCACATTTTAATGTTACAAAACCTATATTATATACAAATTTCCTCCTCTGTCTCTAATGGTTAATCAGCAACAGTATGCTTGGCAATTTTGAAAAGTAGCAAATATTCATCCAAAATTAAAAGCATTAAATATATAAAACAAAATTGCAAATCAATAAATATAAAAAATATGAACATTATTGCTTAAACAAGACTTTTAGAATAGCAACAATGCATGTGCCAAAATTGATGCTTTACATTTTATCTCATGCTCATGAACCATATCAAGTATCTAGGAGGATGCTTCAGATATCAGGAAATATTTTCACAATGCACATGAGAGATAGAGCCAACACTGCGGTAAGGAGGAGTGATATAAACCTCTCCAAAACTTGCCATTAGTAATGGCCATAAGACTGTTTAAGATAAAAATTACACTGATAGTTACATATAAATTAACACTCATATAGCTGTACCTGAAGCATAAGCAACTGGCTGAAATAGAAACTGTGAAAGCCACATTCTTAAACTGAGCCTTGTGCCTGACAAAGTTCATTTCTTTATGCTTTGTGTATCTGCTGACAAGAAAACTACTTGGGTAGAAGAATTCAGACTACAACTTCTATTACCACAGTGCTATGAACAATTCAGTATGACTTAACATTGGAAGACATAAATTAAAAAGAAAATTGTCAAGCCACACATCAAAACTCTCAAAGAACACCTGAGAAGGTTATGGTCAATCATCACAAGGACTCAGATATTAGGTTACAATTTTTCTTGCTGGCTTACCACTCACCAATCCTCACCACCAAGATGCCAGCCACCTTGGTCTTTGAAAAGGATTGCGTTTTCCACACAGTCTGCCACAGCAAAGAAAGTCCAAGGGGAATGAGGAGCAGAGAGAAATTGCTGATTAGACATGGTTCCGATACCCTGCCTAGTGGAGGTTTATGACACTCAGGACAATTCAGTTACAGCCCATTCAAAAACATTTGGCCACTACTTTTGTGAAGAATGCTTCTTGGTTTTAGTATACCCAGTAAATTCTATTTGTGTACATACCACTGTCAGATTGCTGCCTGGCACATGTGACTTAAATATTATTGAGTATTGAAAAAACTATTTGTAGTCGATTTTTTGACACTTCGTCACTTACATTTTTATATTATTCAGGGACTAGTTTCAGAAGCTGTTGCCTCCATTATCAACCCCTTTCCAACTGTCTGTTGCCGTCTGCTCTCTTCTCTCTGATGGCAGAACTATGAACTTCTTTGTCAAAACATCTACTGGTGGGACTTCAAAGTTCATTACTTGGTCCTTATTTTTCCATATGAATATGTACTCCCATGAATACGTAAATATGAAGCTATTAACAATAAAGCAAACAAATATATACAAATATAACAATTTGTAGCTTAAAACTTCACTTATCTTATAAGAAATTATGATTTTCTTATAAATTGTCCGGGATCGCAATTTCATGTAAAACTTATACACATCTTCAACCGGAAACAAAGCTGTTGCCATCGTTGCAAACGCTAGATGTTGATATGTTATTGTTAGTACTACCAAAATCTGAAAATAAAACAAATTTAAAAACAGAATTGACTGCCGGTGTTTCAAAATTCATTATGCAATATTTGTTTTTTAAAATAAATATCTTTTCCCAAACCATTAAATCTATCGGACCACTTAATTGTTTTAATAATTTAACTTCTGGATTTATTTCATGGTTAAATGACCAAAAATGATCTGCTACGACCGATTTATCAGTCTGTTTATACTTAAAGTTACGAAAACGTTCTTTCGTTCTGGTTTCTAAATTACATTTTGTCTTTCCAATATAAACTTTATAACAATCGATCTAGATCTAAAGATAATAAGAAATAATTATAAATTAAACTTTGGTATTTATAGGAAGTCTACTTATATTGATAATTACATAAAAAATAAAAGTTTTACCCCTTTTTCACATAAATTTGCTGTTTTCAATAGTTTGATTTATAGATTAATAAATGTACCCCTGAATAAAGATGAATTTAATAAAGAATATAAACATATTATTAATACTGCTTTAATTAATGGTCTTAATAAAGACTTTATAAATAAAAAAATTGAAAAATTCAAATATCAAAAAAACTGTAAATGATATTTCTACCCTTAGAAAAATAAAAGAATTATAATTTTAAAAAATATACTTACCATCTTTGAGTTAGTAAACATTTTCAAAATTATTTTAAAGAGTTTGGTATAACTTTAGTTTCTCAAAATAGATGTAGCATTAAAAATGTAATGCATTTTTCTAAAAAAGATAAAATTTCCACATAATAAAAAATCTGGTATTTATCAGTTTGTTTCGATTGTGATAAAGTTTATATTGGAAAAACAAAACGTAATTTAGAAACCAGAACGAAAGAACATTTTCATAACATCAAGTATAAACAGACTGCTAAATCAGCCGTAGCAGATAATTTTTGGTCATTTAACCATGAAATAAATCCAGAAGTTTAATTATTAAAACAATTAAGTGGTCCAATAGATTTAATGGTTTGGGAAAATATATTTTAAAAAACAAACATCGCATAATGAATTTTGAAATACTGGCAATCGATTCTGGTTTTAAATTTGTTTTATTTTCAGATTTTGGTAGTACTAACAAGAACATATCAACATCTAGCCCTTGTAACGATGGCGACAGCTTTGTTTCCGGCTGAAGATGTGTATAAGTTTTACATGAAATCGCAATCCCAGACAATTTATAAGAAAATCATCATCATTTCTTATAAGATAAGTGAAGTTTTAAGTTACAAATTTTTATATTTGTATATATGTACTCCCATGTTGTCAGTTTATTTTGGTTTATCCCCTTTTTAATAATTTTGGATTTGGATCAATGCCATGGTTTTCATTCCAAAAAAGGAATGCTGCTGCTGACTTATATTGAAATTTCAAAAGTGCTCAGACTCTTGTTTGTAGGTTTCTTTTAGTTTCACCTATGAACCATTTTTCATAATTCTTACAACTTTTTTGGTATATTCTGAATCCGTTAATTGGTGGGATTTCATCTTCTGTTTTTTAATTTAGCAACAGATCCAGGATATACCAAATAAGTTGTAAGATTTGTAAAAAATGCTACATAGTTCAAACTAAAAGAAACCTAAAAACTAGAGTCAAAGAGCAATTTAGAAACATCAAAATGAAACAAGAAGATCCGAGTAATGAACTTTGAAATCCCACCAGTAGATAATTTGACAAAGAAGGTCATAGTTCTGCTGCCAGAGAGATGAGAGCAGATGACAACAGAGAATTGGAAAGAGGTTGATAATGGAGGCAACAGCTTCCGAAACTAGTCCCTCAATAATATAAAAATGTAAGTGACAAAGTGTCAAAAAACCGACTACAAATTAATTTTTTCAATTAATTTTGATGTCACTGTTACTAAATTCCTCCAATCACGCCTAACTGTTGAGTATCCTTGGTCCAAAGTAAAATATTATGTTCAGGAATATAATGTGTATGGCAACATGTCACTGTCATGACTTAAAGCATTGCCAATATAAGGAATCACACTAGGAGGCAAGGAGGGCTTTTGCAGCCACAATGAGAAAACTGAACAGAAGTACTGGGAGAAGTACAGAACAGAATAGAACAGAAGTACTGAACAGAAGTACAAATTGCCAAATTATTTAAAAACATTACCTGGAAATAGCTTCAAAAAAGGAATTAAAAATGTATTTAATAGAAAGATGTATATATAGAACTGATGAATTATAATGGAATGTAACAAAAAGAAAAAAGAAAAAAAAAACTGTTTCATGAATTGTATATTTTTTAAATAAATTATATTTTGTAAATAATGATTGTTATTTGAAATTAGACTATGACGATGCTTGAAACATATGCATGTATGTCTGTAGGCAAAAAAAGAAAAACAGAAAAAAAAAACACATGACTGGATTGTAAAAGACATGACCAATGCCATTATTATCTAGAACCCAAACGAGTGGGATGGCTCAGGCAGTTTCATCTGTGGCCCACATTCGGGAGGTCCAGGTTCTATTCCCATGGCTGTCCTATCTGACCCATGGGGTTTTCCGAGGGTTTTCCTGGGTCGCCAGGTGAATGCTGAATAGGTTAATTACATCCTCCAAATTTCCTTTCCCTCCATTTCCTCTCCATTATCATTTCACATCTTCTGTCATATGGTGGTTTCTTTCAGGATAGAAGTGTAGGCGGGTATCTTGCCACAGCCTGGCAGGATTATATGCTCGTGGTAAAAGCTTCCTCCTTCGATAGGACAGTCTCTGGTCTCCAAACCTGATCTGGTAGAGCCAATTCCAGACTATAGATTAGTGGGATGTCTGTTTTCCTCTCCTGCCAGGGGAGTTTTCGTCTGGTAAAAGGTAGGTGCCCTTGCCCTATGCATAGTTATGACTCCTTGGGTCAGCCGCCCTCTGTCTCCCCTTGCCTCATCCTTTCTCCTGGGGATGTCCCTAATTGGGATATAGGTAGAATATATTGCATTAGGTCTCTGTGCCAAATCTCCTCTGTAAAGAAGTCCAGTCTAGTCGAGTCTAGAACCCAAGTGATAACATTTCTTCCACCAGCAACACCAGCAAAGACTTTTCTGATTCTGAACTTGCTTAACCCTTGTGTTATTCACATAGTATTATAAATATTTTGTTTGTCAACACTTAAAAGTTCCAGAGTCAATAGGATGCATGTTTTTTAGAATGGTTTTACTCCTTGTGTAGCGTATGTTCATCACACACATTCACTGTACTTGTCACACTGTTTTGAAACCGGTATAGGTAACACATTCCTGTCAGAGATTTTCTTTGTGTTGGCAAACAGTACAACCTGATGTTTGGGAGCCTTGCTGGGGTAGAACAGGCAGCATCTGCTTGGTCAGCCTTGTGAACTGTCTTCACAATGTGTACAAGATTTCCCATCAACACATCCAAGTAACACGCAAACGGATGAAGTCACTACAACTGGCAAGCCAATCTTGTTTCCAGCAGAGCGATCTGATATGGTTATAATGCTCTAACTAGACTAAGGCGCATTGCCCCAAGTTTCACCAACCATGGTAAGAACTGTACCGCATGGTGTAGAGGATTAATGATGTAGTCTACTAAATTCAGGGACTGTCCTATGGATCTCTGGTTCACTTTGAAAGTGCAAGTCAGAATGACTAACCCTGAGAAGGGAGCAGCATCACTACCATTCAAAGTTATATATGGGCTCCGGGAAACTGGCTACCCAGTCTTTGATGCAGCTAATGGCTAGACTTGCAGAACAATAGTCTTTCCACCATTTCCCACTCTAGAAGATTATTTGGACTGTTTTCCAGAACTTTTGTCTTGTGTTTGGATCTTATATAAGGGCCTGGTTAGCGCCCAGCGGACAGGTTTTCAGTGTACAGTTGATGAAGATGGTTCAGTTGAATGCAATGGACAATGTCAAGAGCAGTTCAGTCGTAATTTGATTCAATGGATCAGTTTCATTTTGTTCCAGGTGTGTGCAATACTATCTCAAGTGTAATGTTTGAGTTATGCTAGGAAACTGCTTTATATGTAACAGCTGAATCTGCTTTATATGTAATCCATTTCTAAGTAATTCATATTTATATGTAAATATTGTAAGTCCTGGAAAAAATGTAAGTAAGAAATATGTTAACTGGAATTACTCATAGGAATGTTAACAGAACCTTATTTATATATGATTTGCTGTGATACGTAATAAATTTCAGTGGAATAGAACTGAGTTTTACATAATTAAATCAGAATATAGTGTACGATACCTTAAAACACATTTCCTTATCACTGCTGCAAGCTGGGCGGGCAGCTTTTGGCTACAGAAACAAAAGGCAAAGACTTGTTTTTTGTGCAACAATATCATAGCTACAAATCAGAAGTAAAGATAATTTACAGTATCTGGTGTTGAACAGTGGTTTTGTTTTTCATTTCTCAGTTACTTTTAATCAGCCATGAGAAACAGAAAAAGGAAATGTTACATGCTAGATGAAATAATTTTGGAAAATGTTCAAGTAGAATTTTAACCATCTACAAACACTTGATTTGGGCATCATTGAAAATTTCAGTTCATTATAGAAAAATCCTGGCTCAACATTTAATATCACTAAATGATGCAGGAAACAAAAATCTCCCATTTATTTACTATGAGCTATGGAATTTATTTCAGTTGTCTGGAAATAGTTGTCATCCTCCACAATCAAAAACTGTTTCTTTAAATCTGGTATATTACGGAAAAGGCTGCCTCTGACAATGGTGATACTACTGGAATTATGAAATTGTGCCTATAAATGAGCTCTTTGGGAGCCCTTTGTGCATTTTGATGACAATCTTGCTATGTGTGAGGAACTGCAAGTTGAGGTGATTATTGTTGACACTGTGCCAAAAACATGGTCATCAAGAAAGAAGACCAGCTTCAAACAACACAATCAGAATAACGACTCAAATTTTGAAATACCTTAAGTGATGGTAATGACGATGATGATGTGTATAAAAGGTTGCTCAACTATGTGGTCATCAGTGCCCTTTAAAAACTAATCATGGCAAAAGCCAAAGATAAAGGTAACTATAAAGTATAAAAATTGCAAACAAAACTGCAGATAAAATAAACATACACCAATGACATAAAATAAAAAGATACATTTTTAATAACAGTGTAACTCCCTAACATACTAGCACTCAGTATCTTCTTTGCATGGGAAGCTGAAATTGTTTCTACCAGGAGCATGACATTTCTAGATTTTATGCAGGAGTTTACTGCACCACTATTTTATCTAGACCTTTCTGTATTATAAATGGATTTTTGCTCTTCTTACAACTAAGCAGTAAAGACCACAAGGGTCGACTACTTCTTTTACATTATCCTTCAAAGATTTATTCACTTTTGTATTGTCAATTGTCCCAGCGACAATATCCTCCACCATTGCAGACGTCTCGATGGCATGCTCCCATCCTGGGCACCGCCCTGGCTTAGATGAGAGTCCTGGCCTGGACCTTGCTCACCTCAGGGTCTCAACTCCCAATGTCAAGACAGAAGGACCCAATTGCCTTCAGAAACTAAAACTCATGCAATGGCCCCTCCCTGGGACTGAACTTTATCAGCAGATATGAACATAGTTGTACATGATAACCAGGGACTGGGACTTATGCATTACCCAGTAACCCCCTGCGCTTCCTCACCCTCCATCCCATGCTAGGTATTCATCAGACTTGTGTTCAGAGAGGTAAACGTTTATGGGTCAAACTTGGATGTGGACCACAGCTATATGGGCATTTGGCATAAGTCCTCTCACCACTCAGAGGTACCCAATCGAGAGATTTGGCTCAGGACCCCAGGATCATTAATCCTGTACCTACCACAGTAGGCCCCTGGGAGATCTAAAGTGAGTGAAGTGTTAAGTGCAATAAATGTGTGTTGGCATTACACCAGCACAACTGAAAAAGTTCTAACTTCACAAAAAGAGTTGCATTCACTTAAAGCAAGAAATTAGATACAAACAAAATTAACTGATATCTTTAAAGCAGGACCACATTCAAAATAATGCTTTCCTCATACATATCTTTGTGGTTTGCAACATTTTACACATGTAGGCCACCTCAATGCTTAAAAAAGTGCTACATTAACAATTCTCATTTGTAAGTAATTCTGAGTTACAAGTAATCTTTCCTCTTCCCCTTGAATACACATAATTCAACTAAAATGTGTTTAGCAGGAACTAAAGTTTTCATTTGTTACAATACAAAGAAAGTTAGATAATTTGTGATAAACAGTAGAAAAACTTGTGAGTACATTTATCTTAGGACTAGAAAATGGCATACATATCATTACTGTTCCAAAAACTTCATATAGCAGTTACTTCAGTTTAAAGAAAAGATTACTTAGTATTATGTGCAGCGATCACATAACTTTCTCTAACCATTACTAATTACTACATACAATGACAGACATAACATGGCAGGTTGCTTTTTGGCAAAAAGTGGTCTTATTTATTAAAATGTAGCTTATTTTTCACAAAAAGTGGTATTACACATTTACTTATGCATTTGATTTCTCCATAACCATACCAGCATGCATAAACCACTTTTTATACAGCTATCTCAAAACTCAAATGAATTACTTGAGATGCAGAAAATGTCTTGAAGATATTTATATACTTGTATCGGAAAACTGGGTAGAATGCTTACCAAGCCCAGCAGGGCAATACTTTCTTCTGAATATGAACATTTCAATATGAAGGACTCATATTTTAGCAGGTCTAAAGTGAATAACTCACCTTCTGAGTCTGAACATGCTGCCCATCAACATAAATAGAAAATGATGAGTTTTTAAGTACAGCTCTATTCAGGACTAACACAAGATGGTGCCACTGTCCTTCTTGTAACAAATCTGGACACCATACTCGAGCTCCAGAATCTCCAATAGGCTCAGGTTCCCATTCTCCCACATCTAAATAAGTAAAGATGAAAATTAAATTTGAAAAGCCAACAAACATACTTACCAACTTTTTTAGTGACTTCCAATATATAATTTTAGCTAAATTAGCTGACCCAGAAGCAGTTACATATTAAAGAATGAAATTTTAGCAAGGTTTAAGCTGAATCCCA
Source organism: Mantis religiosa (assembly GCA_030765055.1). Taxonomy (NCBI): domain Eukaryota; kingdom Metazoa; phylum Arthropoda; class Insecta; order Mantodea; family Mantidae; genus Mantis; species Mantis religiosa. The sequence continues at coordinate 60,446,524 of CM060955.1, read as the reverse complement.
TCAATCACTAAGGCCCTCCTTTTCTTTAACATTTATTTGCAGAAATAAGATTAATGTTTTGACACGCTTTGAATATTCACTTGAGACAGTAAACAAAAAATTCCTAAAGTGGATGTTTAAGAAATGCATTACACACATGCTCAATCTAATACTCAGTGCCTAAAAATCCAAAGAACTTGAAATATGGAAAGAAATGTATATAACAAAATTTCAAAACCACATCGTGAAATCTGATTTTCCAGAAGTAGATAACCCCTTAGGTTCATCAGCAGGCCACCAGATACCTCAAGATTTCATCAACAAACAACTCAAACAGTAAATTCGACAGTCAACAAGGAACTGCTGGTGTGAAATCAGGTCTACAAAACATATTCTGCATAATAAATGACTACAGCTATTAAGAGTGTTTAAGCTCACTCCCTCTTTCATAGCATGGTTCAAAAATGATTTATTCATATTTTCATATCTGCTATGACATATGCTGCTATTTTGTCTTGCAGGAATTATTTTAAATGCCATTTGACATTCAGGCAAATTAAATGACACTGTACTGAGTTAGGAGCAAATTCACAACAGGGGCACAAGCAACCAGCATTCACCTAAGCCAACAAGTAAAAATGAAGACAAATTGCTTAAAATTGCCATTTTGGTAGTAACTGTTTCTATTTTATTTCAAAAAAGAAATGGGAAAATTTAAATTTGTAAACCTGTAAGTACTATAACACATTTAACTTACAATTAAAATTGTATATGTTAACTTTATAACAAATACATACAGTAACAATCTAAATTAATTGAGTTGATTTTTATGCTATGTCACTTATTTTGTTTGGAAAAGCAATCAAGTCGAAACTGAGGATGGTAGCAATTAGTTTTAAAACATGTTTTCCGAACAATATAAGTGAAGTGTCAAAAATTAACTCAATAATTAATCTAAGCTATACCACATACTGATGATAAATACCTCCTATTAATAATAGAAAAGAAACTTACTATGAGGCATGACCGTTTCCTGTGTAGTTACAATTATAGCTTTGTCCCTTGCAGACAAGACAACAGCCAAACATACAAGATGGTCATCTCTTCCACCGTGAAGATTTCTGACTAAGGTCAGCAATCGAACACAATGAGGGTCAGTTCTTGGATCTGAAAATTTGTCTACACAAATCCAAGTGCAATAGGTCAATCCTGTTTGTGGTGGAAACATTCTGTCTCCTGAAAAAAAAAAATGAATTATAAAAGGTTCGCATTTCCATTCTGTTCTTCTACGTTCTAAGTAGAGCATAAGAAACAAATTTACCATATAACTTTTCTCCATTTCTCATTGAGGTAAGTTATATTTATGGCAAACATCTAATATCAATATGAGAATACATGGGAGTAGTTAATGATAAGTCTAGTACTAGTTTTAAATTCTGGAAAATATACAAAATAAGAATAGAAAATGTATATTCATGGTAAGCAAGGTATTAGGAATAGAATGATTGTGCTGTAACTCTATCCTTCCAAATTCCCTGAAAAATCAAGCATAATGTTGGCTCAAACTAGCTTGCATTTTCTGATATTAATATGATTTGCTATTTGTTTTATTAATATAACTATTTTGGAATAATACCATTACCATTAACTTGTATTCACAATTTTGAGACTACCATTTTCATTCATAAGAATCAATGATATTTTAACAGAATTACAATATCATTCCTATGATACTATGGCAGTACAACTTGTATCTCAATCACCGAAGCAATAAAAGCTGTTACTAAAATTAGGCAAGTGAGTCAACCTTGTATATACTTTTCTCCACTTACAAGTTTTTTATGAAGACTAGTTTCTGGGGACTGTTGTCAACCACAGAACTGACGATAGGGGAGAAGTCCCCAGAAACTAGTCTTCATAAAAAACTTGTAAGTGGAGAAAAGTATATACAAGGTTGACTCACTTGCCTAATTTTAGTAACAATGGCACTCCACTTTCTGAAATACTTCTTTTTATTCTATATAATAAAAGCTGTCTTTAAAGTATTACACACCAAGGATTGTCTCTTTACAACAAGCTAATCGGTAACTGGAGACCCTTAAATTAAAATTAATTCAAACATAAAATTAAAACTCATATCTTAACTCAACTGTTCTACAGTATTAATGAATTCCTGACTACTCTATTTTCCTAAAGTAATACTTACCCTCATGTAAATAATTTGTAACCTTACTTAAGTTTCTGTTAAATTGTACATAATAATTGTACAGTATATACTACAGAAAGTAATTTTGTTACTTGATGAAACCTCTACATTTTTGTAATTCTTTTGGTGAATATATATACATTATCTAACAAATATTGCAATTTACCTGATCCAATACCACCAACAACATTAGTATCCACTGCACCAAGGTTTCCCACAGGTACAACACTTGGCCCTGTAGGGCTTTGTGGTGCTACACTTGGAAGGTAAAGACACCCAAATCCTTCAGCAGCCATGTCAAATTCTACAAATGGTGGCAAAGTAGTAATACCATGTGTTGCTCTAAAATCTCTAGGTGTTGTCATAGAAACTAGTGTCTTTACTCGTGTCAATGGTACAGGACCTCCAGGCTTGCGATGTGGTGGCCTTGCTTCAACTGAGTCCATTGGAATGCAAGATAAAGGTTCACCCAAACGTAGGAACTCCCTAAGCAAAATTAAATAACTCAATTAATAAAATATGTATAAAGTGGCCAAATAATGATGTATCCTTAAAACAGCACTCTCTAAGGTATGTAACATGTTTCATAAAAGAAATGTATTAACAATATTAACAGATAATAGAGTCAACTTGAAAAATTCAATGCCATGGCCGGGATTTGAACCATGGGTCTCCTGGTTTCCGTCCAGTCACTCTTATCTATTGAGCTACCATGGCCAACTTGCCATTATGACATTAAATTATCAAATTGACTCATATTTTTCCAGTAAACCACTAGGTTAATTAACTTAAATTATCCAATAATATTTAAAAATCAAAAAAATACTTCCTGTTCTTCAAACCATTGGCTGTACCATCCATTTACATTAAGTACTTTATGCTACCCAGTAGGTTGACCATATGCTGTGTACTGGAAAAAGTTACTTTGATAAGGAATCAAGTTAACCATGTCCTACACCAGTGATGCCAACTCAAGTACAATTTGCTGACCTTCCCAGCACTTGCAGGCATGAAACCTAGGAGGAAGACTATTATACTCTGCGACATAATGCAGCAACATGTGTACAGATGCACAAGGTACATGAAATGAACTCTCGGTATTGATACATTCCTTCTATTTCTTTTATTCTATTTATTAACACAGATTGTGTGATGGTAATGATCTCAAAATTCAAAAGAAAACTAAGACTAGTCTTGTAATGTAGCAAACTATCCACACATCATAACCTCTACTTATGTTCGGACTCTGAACCCTAATTTTTGTGTTACAAGCAAAAAGAGCTTACCAACATCTACATTGACGTTGACACTGCTGTCTTAAACCATTCTTTACCCTTACTGCCCTCATATTATGTTACCTCAAATATTAGCCATTGACTAGAACAAAATAATTTGTTTCAAAGTTTCCTAAAGCATTCTAAATTTATTTTTGAAGCATTTCCTTTAACTTGCTACACGCAATGCAAAAGTGGCAGAATAAACTTTGTAAACTTCAAGATATAACATGAACGTTCTCCATTCTGACCTATGATAGCTATCTCCCTAATTGCAATTAAGAATCAAATGAGACAGATTTGAATTCCAGCTGTAACTTGCAATTTTTAATCTAAAAGGAAACAGGAACCTGAAAGAGAATGGAACGTGAAGGTAAATATGCTATGTACAATCAACTGAGAATGGCAATGGAAAACAGCAATCATTATCTCAATTTGAAAATTAAAATTTATTAGTTTGTAAGGTGATTTCATAATAGATTGGAAACAGAAATCAGAACTAGAGCATAATGCAAAATGTTACAGCAATGAGGACAATTCACACGGATGGAAATATGAAAGCATGTCACTAGTAACTATAATGATGAAGAAAGTCAATTTTGTGTTTTTGTTTGTCATTTGTTTATAAATGACTAATGTCCTTTTGTATTTGAATGTAAGTCAAACAACTTTTAAATTCAATTCAGCAAAAATGTTTAATACATTGTCACTACTTGTAATTTTTAAACTATTGCTGCTGTCAATAAGATAACCAAATCTGAAAATTAAGGCACATGCAGCCGCTGGCAGTCATTTGTATTTTTTTTTTTTTTCCTACGACTACTAGTAGAGAGAATTGCCTTAATTGTTGTGAGTCAAGCTGCCACAGTAACCTTATCTTTCATCTTTATTCGTCCTTGGTATCTTATACAAGATAATGGACATGTCAAGCACAATATTTACAGAATAACATGTTATGAGTGGGAATAAAAATGAGAACCTTGATAATTGACAACTTTCCCCACTGCATTCTCAAGGTGGGGAATCTGCAGGCTCCATTAACTATCCTGTTGATTGTGCATGTTCACACTCTTATATAAGTGTTTTAATTTCTTTCTCCATTTTACTTAACATTTTCAATCTTTGTTCCCAGACAAACATGCCCTAGGCCATATACATATTCCTTCCATTATAAATTGATTTTAAGTGCATTGAAGATAACAGTTTGAAGCTTTGTGTTTTTAACATTAATTTGATTACCTGAGATCTTTAGGCTCTAATGTTTGAGCAGAAAGTCTTTCCAACATGTACTGCAGAGGTGGATGAAGTGGGTGGGTCTCATCCTCCAGGGCCAACTGTCCAATTGCCAGAAGTTGTCCAGGCAATCCTGCTTCACACATTACTTGCTGATTTCTTTCAGAGCGAACTAAGGATTTCAAAACTTCTGATGCATACATCTGAAGTGTAAGAGACACCTGTAAAAAGAACATGCAAAATTTAATAGTCGATATTAACTCAGGATATTAGGAAGGTGCTAATGAAATGTGTTCTAGGTAAACACTAGCAATATATGGAGCAATGAGTACTAGTTTGACTCAAAATTATATTAAGTGTTTGTTTCCTGTATCTTTTAAAAATAGGGCCTACAAACATACATGCAGTTATTTCACATCACATGTCTATAATTTACTATCTCCTTAAGTTCATTTTAAAGCTATGCAACAAGTAAGAAGATATCTCTCAGCAGGTTATATGCATGGTAGCTGAACAGTAATCAGGTGCTTCTATTGTTATAGTGAACATGGTGCTTAGTAAATGTGGAAGTAAACATGTTTATTTGCAAAGTTTGCTTAAAATATGAATTTGCTTGCTGTGTGCATAAGGAGTTTGTTTAAAAGCTTCTAAACCTGTACTACATAAAAAAACTATACACCTAATCATTAATACATTTTAAGCTTCAGGATTGGTGTTAGACAAACATTTATATTAGACACATCAAATATGAAGCTATTAACAGTGAAGCAAACAAATATATACAAATATAATAATTTGTAACTTAAAACTTCACTTATCTTATAAGAAATTATGACATACATAATGAATATTACAATCGCGTGATGAATTTTGAAATACCGACAGTCGATTCTGTTTTTAAATTTGCTTAATTTTCAGATTTTGGTAGTACAAACAATAACATAGTGACATTCAGCGATTGTAGCGTTGACGACGATGTTGTTTATGACTCTGGCTGAAGAAGTGAAAAAAATTTTCACGAAATCGCGATCCCAATCAATTTATAAGAAAAATTTCACCATTCCTTATAAGTAAAGTTTTAAGTTACAAATTATTATACTTGTATATATTTAGTTTTAATAGAAAATGAACTTTAAATTGATGCTGGTTTAGAGCGATCACCTTGAAAATCACTTTAGAAATTAGCTCAATTTATCAGCCCAATTTATGTGAGCACAGTCAATACTGACCTTCAAAAAGTCTGAGCTATTTAATTAAATGCCTCATTATGACCTGAAATAAGTGCTAGAGAAATAACAGGACCCATTTTGTTCAATCAAACAGTAAGAAACATATCGAGATTTAACTGTATTGGAACACCACAGTGAAGCGAAATAATTATTAATTTTTAGATGGGTTGTATTTATTACACATCTGCGAAACATGTCCTCAAAATAGGTACAAAAGTGAAGCAGATGTGTAATAAATACGACTCATCTAAAAATTAATAAGTAAGAAACATGTTGCCTGTTTTAGACGTTAGGATTTTAGTCCGCCTCTACCAGAATATTTTCCTGGCGACCCTTGGTTCTATTGCAAAGAGGAGAGAACCAGAAAATGTGTTAACATATATTTTGATGAACCAATATTAGTTCCAATATTTGTATTTGTTCACTGGAATGCTAATTATTATGTAAATAAAATAATTAAATGCATCTTTTCTACTATCTGGAATTGAAGTTATGAAGTAATAGTTTACACTCTCAATCCAAAATGATGATAGGTTTCACAATACAATGGGTCACTTGAAAAAATAATATTTACACAAAGTCTTGTGTTTGACACTGGTTGAGCAAAAAATAAATGCAGAAACACTGTTCACTGCAAAACACTGTCAAAAAAACAGCTGGAGCTGCATGCCAACTCTGAATACAGCAACTAGGATATTCACTGCACTGCTTCATTGCATTGCTCACACTGCCTGCCAATTCCTTATCACAGAGCTTGGAATATATTGTACTCCTGCAGACTGACTATACACTTCTCTGCACTGCTCTATCAACTCACACAACAGCCAACTCATGAAATGCTTCACTACGCCGACTCATAACTACAGAGCAGCACTCATCAACAGACTCAATTGATTGAATCACACTCAAACTAAAAACACACTACTTAAACTCACCGCTAGGCTTTACACTGGCCTTATATAGTCTGTTGAGCACGGCAAGAAACTCCTGGTGATAGAAACAAACTGTGTTTGTGCAGTAACAACACAGTTCACTTTGGTTTCATGATGTCTTCATGACATAGCTAGTAACTGCCCATGGAAAGTCACAACCTCCTTCCCCTCTAAGCAACAGACAACAAAGGCAGAGCAATTCTACTACTGCCATTCAACTTCTCGGCAGGCAGGTCTCATCAACAATTTTAAGGGAGACAGAAAATACAATTTTCACAAGTAACATAATTGGATTTCTTGGGCTACAAATGTACTGAGGGGAAAGTCTGTTTCAGTTCCACAGAATATGTACCATTCTGCTCATGACCAGAGTTAAACTGTCACATTTTATTTATTTTTACTGAATTTTGCTAGAACAATTTCACTACAATGCTTTAGAATTATTGAACGGATATGTGCAGCAACTTTGCTGTTTACAATAATCAACACTTCCAAGAAAGGAATTGTAATGATCACATTGTTTATATCATGACAGTTTTTCTTTGCAACTTTTGATCAGGCATCAACAAACGCAGTACAGACCTTGTGAAAGCCCAAAATATTACTTAAAATATTACCTGCATGTTCTTTTGATATTCTTACAGCCTCTATCCCCCCCCCCCCAAAAAAGAACTTTAATCTGCGGTCTTCCAGTACTAAACAATGAATTTTTTCAATGATCACTGGAGTTGTGACTTCCTCAGGGCATCCAGAGCACGGCTCATCACTAGTACTCGTACGTCCCATTCTAAACTCTGCAACCCACCTTTTTATCATCGTATATGAAGGGGCAAAGTCTTTCAAATGGAAGTATTTAATCACTGCTCTTTTTCCAAATGCTCCATTTTTGTGAAACCTCTACACTTGTCTTGTTTAAAATGCAGTCATTCAAAAACTAAACAAATTATTGACTTGTAACTATGGATACAAGCTAGTCTAGAGTTAAAACTATATGATGCTATCCTTCAAACTGCCTCAGTGGTGCCATCTCTATGTGAGGCCCGGGACTTATCAGCCAACCCTTGTATATTTTTCAATATGACTAGTTTTACAAATCAATTGCTTGCATCATCAACTGTTGACTGTCAATTATTTTAGATTGTTTTTATTTTGAGAAACTAAAATTATTCCATATACTTCAAAAATGTTTGTGATCTTGCCATTACACTAAGGATAAGTAATTCTTACAATCACATTTTATTTTCTTGAGAGAAGAAATGCATTTAAACATATATACATATATATTTTTTTAAGGGGATTTGGCACTGCAACCAGTCTTGGTCTATTGTATCTTATGCCTCCAAGTGGGGCATCCCCAAAAGGAAGGATGAGGCAAGAGGAGACAGCCGTCCCAAGGAGCCACTACAGTGCAGAAAATTTATCTTATGTATGAAATTTGTATTAAAACCATTGATTAATGAAGTGCTGATAATGTGTTTATCCTTTATATTAAATTCTTACATATTTATTAATGGGTGCATTTATTACCTTATAAAACAAATGATCAAAAACAACAATTTTATGTGGAAAGGGGTTAAAAGATTTATTTTTATGTAATTATCAGCATCATAAAATTACCAAATGTCATTTGGAAACCAAAATAGAACTTTTAGGAATTAAGAGATTGATATATCAACTTTGACAGATCACTTTTGGCCATTTATTCATTAAATAAACCCAAAGGTTAATAAAGCGATTTAGTGGACCAAAAGATTTAATGGTTTGGAAAATGTTTTAAAAAATAAATATCACATAACGAATTTTGAAATATCACTGTTAATTATGTCTATAAACTTGTATTACTTGCTGCAGTTGACAATAAGGTAAGAAACAATCCATTTCCTAGTGACCATAACCGTAAAAATGAAACAATCAACAAACTGATAATGCAAATGTTTGATTTGTGAAACTAAGCCTGTTGAAAAACATATAATCATAAAAGATAAATTTTACACACTAATATTTATTATAATTTGGTAATTTATATAACTTTACAGGCTACAGCTTTGGGATTTTCATTTAAATGCATGAGTCTTTCACTTTATATACTGTCGCAAATCCATCCGTTGCAACTGGCAGCCAGCGCACACAAAGGCACAGATAGTGCAGCATGGAGTTACAGAGCAGTTAAAGAGCAGATAAAGATAGTGCAGAGATAAAAGGCTTGCCGAAACAGATAGTCAGATAACTGGAAGGTTCTAGTGGCGTCTTACTCATTCCAGAAATATGAGTAGAGGTATATAAAAGAAATCACGACACACCAGTGGAGAGAGTCGAAATGGAACTTGATAACTGTGTGCGTAAGCTGTGTTTTGAAAGTGAACTCTTTTGTTTGTGATCGACGACCTTGCAGATTGTATTTGTGTATGTTACGTAATTCTGCTACTGTAAGGGTTGACCAAAGTGTGTTTCTATGGAAATAGAGCATTTTGGAATTTCTGAAAACTGGACTTTTAATTCTACGAACCCACACTGTTGCAATACTCTTTCTGCATTCCAATTCCAATTTATCCTAATATAACCTCAGAAATCAGTAAATATCAATAACCTAATAGAATTTTAGTTAATTGATGGAATTAATCACTTCTTCACACTAGCAGTATATAGGCTAGGAGTGCTAAGCAAGCTGTTGAAGAGGAAGGTTGTGTTACAGTGAGCTCTAGAAGAGTGGCACAAGAAGCAAAAATGGGAGATGAGCTTACAGTGTACAGAGCAAGGATAGGACTGTTTAGGCAAAGGAAAATCAAGAAAAAGGAAATAGGAAGATCTATGGAGGTTAGCGGCATAATACTGGGATGTATAATTCTAATGTTATTAATAATAGGAGGAGTCGAACAGAACCCTGGACCAGAGGAAATACAAACTATTCTGGAGAATCTGGTGGAAAAAATAAATAAACTGGATGGGATGGAGCTAAGAATAGGCAACAGTCTGGAGAAAATAGCTAAGGAAATAAAAGAAGAAGTAGGAAAAGAAATCCAAGGTATAAGAGGGGAAGTAGATGAACTGAAAGTGAAATTGGAAAGAGCAGATGAGCGGAGAAGAAGACTAAATTTAGTATTTATAGGAGTGAAAGAGAGAAGAGGTATTTGGCCATGGCAGGAAGTGTCCCAAATATTGACAGAAAAACTACAAATAGAACTACACGGTTGGGAGATAGTGGAGGCTTACCGCGTAGGAAGACATGTGGGGGAAAGGCCAATTATTGTACATTTCTCTACAACTCAATTAATCTACGAAATACTGGGAAGGGCTAAAAGGTTGAAAGGCACAAAAATCTTCATAAATAAGGATTTAACACCAGCCCAAAGACACGTGAAGCAAAATCTAATCCGAAGGATGATGGAAGCGAGAGCTGCGGGTAGACGAGCATATATCAGAAATTTGCAACTCTGGATAGAAGGAGCGAACGCAACGTATGCGAGCAAGAGGGATGTATGGAGCAGGGAGCCTACACGGGAGGAAATAACTCAGCAAAAATCCAGCCAAGTTTCACATACACAGGAAGGGACGAAGGAGTCAAAGTCTGGCACCGGCACACAACACAGAGATGATGTAATACAGCACGTGGTAACAACCAACACGTCAGAGGATACGTCATTGAGTGAATCCAACAAGACGAAAGGAAATCAAATCTCCGTCGAACAGAAGGGAAGTGAGGAAAGCAGCAAGATGACGTCAACACCTGTAACAACAAACGGGAGAAAGTGGCTGTCACCAAGGAGGGAGGAGACTATGGCAGCACGTGGACTGGTGGAGAGAGGGGAAAGAAGCTGGACGCAAACTATTGGTAGTAGTGAAGAAGAAGAAGAGGAGGGGGCGGTAGGTGGTGAAGGCAGGAGGAGAGGTAAAGCAGAGGCGGGAGATATTATAACTTCGCCGCATGGAAGTATAATGGTGATAAACAAAGACAAACGATCCTCAGCTGTTGAAGGAATTCAGCTGAGAAGCAAAAAGACATTGGAAAAGTATGTATGGTCAAGGGGCAGAACGGGTTCACAATAGCAGTCAGTCAGGAAAATAGGATTTTGGAACTGTGAGGGAATAAAAAATAAAATTAATACGGGAATCTTACAGCACTTTTTGGGGACGCTGGATTATTTAGCAGTGGTTGAAACATGGTTGAAAGATGAGGTCATTGACATACGGGGTTTTAGTTACGTAGGAAGAAAGGGAGAAGCATATGCAAAGAAAGGGAGACTATCTGGAGGCCTAGGTTTCTTTATTAGGAAGTCTCTGTGTAAAACAATGAAAGAATCATGGTCCAGGCATAAAGAAGTGCTTTGGGTTGTAATAGAAGATAAGGAGCTAGATGACAGCATGATATGTTTAGGTATAGTGTATAACCCGCCAGCCTCCTCACAGTTTCATAATCCCGAAATATTTTATCTGTTAGACAAAGACATTGAGAGGTTAAGGGATAAATACATTAACATTGAGATTATAATAATGGGAGATCTAAATATAAGAATTGGGGAAAGTGACGTAAATCTGACAGATGATTGGGAAAATAATAACCTAACAGGGAAAAATGATAATATTAGACGTAGCAAGGACAAGATCGTCGAGAGAGGAAGTGAAAAACTCATTGAATTTTGTGAAATAAATGCGCTTGACATTCTTAATGGGAAATACGGTGAAGATGAGCAGGGGGAATACACCTTCATAAATGCAAATGGCCAGAGTGTAATTGACTTTGTTTTCTGGTCCAATAATATTAGACATATAGTGACTAATTTTAAAGTGTCTAACATAAGTACCAATAGTGGTCATTTCCCATTACTAACATGTATTAAAATCAAATCTCAAAATGTGGAAGCTGACAAAATAAGGGAGAAAATAACAGCAAATAGAGAACATGTTAGATATAGGTGGAAGGAATACCATAAGGCAAACTTTGAAAATCTTTTAAATTCCGAGCGAGGGAAAATATGTCAGTATGGGGTACTATATAATTCGGAAACCTTTGAAATTGAAAAGGCGATGAATATCCTAAATTTCATATTGCAATGGGCAGGGGAACAGATGAAAGTTAGAAACAGGCAAATTATTGAAAGTGACACATGGTTTGATGAGGAGTGTAAAATAAATAAAGGTATTGTAAAAGCGGAGTTGGTAAAATGGAGAGAATCAGGGAATATCAAACTGAAAGAACAATATCTGCTAAGCAAATATTATTATAATAAGTTGCTGGAAAATAAAAAATCTCAATGGAGGAAAAGAAATGCCAGCAAACTAATCAGTACTATTACTGAAAATAATGTAAGTAAAATATGGAAAGGTATTAAGACATTATACAAAAAATATATTGTCAAATCTAACATAACTCAAGAAGAATGGTTAGAGTATTTTGCAACTTTATATACATTTGAAAGCTTTAGTGTAGGGAGGGTAATCCCAGAAATAGTAAATAATTTCAATGAAATCTTGGACAGTGTCATAACAGATGAAGAAGTAATGAATCAAATTAAAAAAATTAAAAGGAACAAAGCACCAGGTATAGATGGTATACCCGGAGAGTTCATTAGGGAATGGAGCAAAGACGTGAACCGAGTTAAAGTTATAACATCATTGTTCAACTCAATGAAAACCAAAGGGTATACACCTAAGAGTTGGAAAAAAGCTATTATTCAGCCAATTTATAAAGGTAAAGGGGATATGGATATACCCAATAATTACCGAGGCATAGCACTGTTATCGAATGTGGGAAAAATTTATACGGGTATTTTGGCAGAAAGGCTGCAAGTCTGGGTAGAGGAGCATAATATTCTTTCAGAATTCCAAATGGGCTTCAGAAAGGGGAGGCGGACAGTTGATAATGTATTCATCATAAAAACACTAGTAGATAAATACCTAAAAAATAAGAAAGGTAAATTATATATGGCTTTTATCGATTTGGAAAAAGCTTTCGATCGGGTAGAGCTGAAACTGTTGTGGTATAAGCTGTTAATGAAAGGAGTGAGTAATCAAATGGTAACTATACTAAAAGAATTGTATAATGAAAATACATTTTGCATAAAATATGAAGAAGGGGCACTAACTAAAGAAATACAACTGGAGGGAAAAGGACTAAGGCAAGGGTGCAAGCTAAGTCCAATTTTATTCAATTTATTTATTGATGATGTATTACAAAATATAAGTAAGAATAATAGTCTCATACCAGTAATAAACAACTTACAAGTCCCAGGTTTACTTTTTGCAGACGATTTGGTAATAATGTCCATTACTGTTAATGGGTTAAAAATATCTTTGCAAGAGGTGGAGAAATACTGTTCAGAGTGGGGCTTAAAGGTAAACAGCGAAAAAACCCAAATTGTAGTATTTAAAAAAGGAACTAAATTGAGTAAATATGAAAAGTGGAAGAAGGGAGAAGCTGAATACAAAGTAGTGCGTGACTGTACTTACTTAGGATTAAAATTGGATGCAGGAGGCAAATGGGAAAAACAAAAGAAATCAGCACTGGCAAAAGGGAAAGCAGCAATGATGGCTGTGAGAGGGTGTCTATATAAAATGCCAGAGATGGAGATGAAATGGTTGGAAAGAGTATATAGTTCTGTAGTCGAGGCCAGAATGCTATATGGCATTGAAATATGGGGGCTTGAGAATGGGTGGGAAGTTGTGGATCAGATACACAGGATGTTCTGTAAGGAAGTTTTGGGGCTGCCAATGGCAACAGCAAACGAAGTTGCTCAAATTGAAATGGGGAGAGTAACAAGGAAAGGGTTAATAATGGAAAGAGCCTTGAAATACTGGCATAGGATCTTGAATTTAGATGAAGGACTCTTATTGCAACAATGTTTAAAATATCAAGAAGCAAGTCTGCAAAGCTCGGGCTGGGCAAGCACTCTACGAAACAATTTAGAAAATAATGGCTTAGGGGATATTTGGAGAAAAAGAGAGAGAAATTATAAAGGTTTCTGGAAGGGTGTTAGAAAAAGATTTGAAGATATAGAGATTCAAAAACTGTTCAGCCAGTTAGGTGAAAAGAGGTCATTGGTATATTATGTTGAGTTAAAAAGTGGCTGGGGAAGGGAGCAGTATATAGATAAAACCATTAATGAAGAAAGGAAGGGGATAGCATGGCTGAGAGCAGGAGTGTGGAGGCTAAAAGGGCAGCGGAATGGGTTTGTGAAAGACAAGTGCCCATTGTGTGGGGGTAAGGAAGATGTGGAACATATCCTTTTCGAATGCAGGGAAACAGAGATTTGGCGAAAAGAATATATCTGGAGAAAAATTAAGCGAAGTCCTGATATATGTAAAATTATAGATAAAAATCTCAAGAATGTAGGTCAGTTCTTAGATAAAGTGAAAAATAAATGGAAGTGGACTGTGAAAAAAGGAAATGAACAATAGTGTGTAAGCAATAGTAGTAATGTTAGTAGTAATAGAAATGTAAGTAGTGTACTACACATTTTGTAATTCAATGGGCTGCTCACCAATTAATGGCCTGGGCCAAATACTGGTGATCAGCTCAACAGTTGTAATAGCTTAGTACACAAATAAATAAATAAAAAATAAAATATAGGCTAAGGTTTTCGATTGATAGTTAACATGAAAAATTCAATGCCATGGCTGGGATTTGAACCTATTGAAAACCTTAGCCTATATATGGCTAGTGTGAAGAAATGATTAATTTCCATCAATTAACTAAAATAATAAAGAGTTAAATGATGAAGCCTGGGACTCGAGTACTTACGATAGTAAGTTGCCACAAACGGTGTATCTCGAATGCGAGAACCACTAGTGGTTTACCAGGGAAATATACAAGTCAAATGGAGAATTTAATGTCATGACGGCACGTTGGCCATGGTAGCTCAATGAGTAAGAGTGACTGGATGGAAACCGGGAGATCCGTGGTTCAAATCCCGGCATTGAATTTTTCATGTTCACTCTATCAATATAATAGAAGTTTACTATTTTCCATTGTTATTCTTGATTGTGTATGGTGTCCAATTTTTCTGCTTTGCTCCCATTTTTATTTCGGATTCCATTTCCAAGCTAATGTGCACCAGTTATACACTCCCAACATAATGATATACCACTAAATAAATAAGGACATCATTTAGACAATGCTTAACTGTAAACTAATTATGTATTTCAAAACTATATCACTTGTGCAACAGCTCTACATCCCCTTTTTGTTGTTACCCTCGTCTTATTTTCTACATCCCTATTTATTTTGCTTAAAAGCAGCAGCTTTCAAGCACTGACACTATATCATAACAAGGTGCAAAATATATCTTATTACCTGAGTTTCTTGAGGATGTTGAATAGATGGTAGTAAGTGCAACATGGCTACCACCACTCCAGGATGTACAACAATTGGATCTGGAGCTGGAGGAGTCAGATTCAAAGAGTTCACAGCTGCACGTTTGCCACTTCCAGGTGAATCTAACAGTTTGTGACTCTAAAAAATCATAAAACCAAATAGCTGTATTTTAAAAACGCAAAATGGAGCTTTAATTCTCTTGATTAAAATTCACTATTATATACCTCACTATTATAGAGATTTAATGCATATCATAAATGAAAAATTCCTCACAAGACGGGATTTTGCCCAGGCTGCAAAGTTAACAGGCTAAGCTAGCACGTTTTCAGATATGTGTGATTGGAGGAATTTAGTAACAGTGACGTCAAAATTAATAAAAAACTATTTGTAGTCGGTTTATTGACACTTCATCACTTACATGAACCGACAACAAATAGTTTTGATGTTTTCAGATATTTAAATAATTTTGCCTATATGATACTTTGAGCTACAGAGTTTTGATCACTTGGCTTTTTGCTCAGGACACTTGAGCTATTCACCTGAGTGATCTATCTGATATTACTATCCACTGTTTTGTTATAGCTTACTTGTGGCAAATAAAGGCCAACTGCTCAAATACTTAAAAGAGTCTCTAAATACTAAAGTACACCACCTCAGCCAGTTAACCTTTTGTCCCAAACAAATTAGTTCGTAAATTTGCATTATAAATAAAAGGATTTTTTTTTTTTTTTGCCTGATTAGCAAATTAACCTAAACAAACTTCTCTTCATTATAAACTTACTGATTTACTCTCTTTTACAAAAATGCAACCTCACGTTGGGATAGAATTATTTATTTAATAGTACTTTTTTGTTTTATTATGAAGCTTCATCTTATAATTAATCAAAGGAATTCATTGCTTATGATTCAAGTTTACATTTTAGTGATTTGAAATAAAAATTTATTTGCTCAAAAACCTTCTCAAAAGAGGTTAAAATGTCATAGTTCAGAAAGAAAGGAAGAATCATTCTTTTGTTACTGCTGATTTTTATTGTAAGTTAAAAAAAATTAGTCAAGCAAAATATTGTAAAATCTATTATTACACAAGCTACTACAGAATTCTCACTGTTTACAGCTGATTTAACTTTCATGCTTGATAGACCAAGAAGATTTCTGCAGAGAAGTTTTTGTGCTAGTGAGGAATACAATTCTAGATTTTCATCAGACTTCACATCTTTGCTATTTTAATGGGGATTTTTCATATGTGTATGACAATGGTGGTAATGATTCAAACTAAAAATAATGAAGAAAGTATAGTAGGTGAAATCAATTACTATAGCATATTCCTTGATGAAGTCCTGTTTTTAAACTCAGAGACTTATTGGCTCAAAACAACTGCAATACGTGAACCTTCTTAATTCTCAATCAAGCAAAGGTATGACAAATAGGCATTTGACAATTATTGGTAGCATTGTGCAACAAGGTACAAATACGACAGAAAAAACAAAACAGATCGAACAGTGAGTTGCATTTCTTCAAAGAAATATGAGTCAAGTGCTTAACAACAGAACAGTATTAATAGAATGGTTCCAAGCTGGATGTAATTAATTTACCTACACATATTTGGTAAAACTTAGTTGTGAGTAATAATGAAACTACCATTTATAATAAATTCCACTGCTGACTTCATCAGCTAATATATAAGTATTCCCAACACTTGACAGAATAGTTGGCATAAAATAATTAAAATCTTCTCTTTAGGTTTCAGTAGTAATTGGCATATTTTCATTTTTTTTAACAGAGCTAAAAATAATGTACCTCTGATTGGTGACGTCGATGTGTTGGTGACTTGAATGATACAACAGTTGTGAGATTTGGTTTGTCATAAGCATCTAGAGCAACATCATACAACAGGCGTAGCACTATACATGCATAAGAGAGTTCCACAGGGATATGAGCTGGAATGCTGTGAGAAAGAAGAAATATGCAACTTTAAGTCAAGCATTAGCATTGTTCAGAACAAAAATTGTTATTTAGAAATACAAACAGAAGCTTCATAGCTAGAATGAAAGGTATTTCTAATCAAAGGACATACTCAAGTGTGGTTTGAGAATTTATATTATTTCTTATACATTACGCTAGCATTATGCATTTTGATGAAGGTTTAGTTCATGGTATTTACTTATATTTATGTGTGTGGCCATTTTAGCTTAATAAATATTCTACTTTACATGTCAACACATTTAATTTCAGTTTAAAAAATTGCATTTAAGTTTATATTTCTATTCTCAATAGTAATATACAGAATCATAACAGCTTTATTATGTTAAATTCCCATATTTAATTTTTAAATTACATTTAAATGTTTTAAAACTATTATTTGTACTTGTATCCTTCAAAGTAAATACAGAAGAAATGCCAGTTTCCTGCTATTTGCAATTCATTTGTGTCATATATTTAATAATATCAGTATTAATAAGCCTCATCTATTAAATTAAATTTAAAGGGAGTCGATTAATGACACTAAACAACACTTACTTTAGTGTCATTAATCGACTCCCTTTAAATTTAATTTATCATAACACTGTTTTCAACACTTCCAAGAAAGGAATTGAAGCCTCATCTATTTTGTGTCATAAGCAATAGTGTTGAATTAAATTGATTGGGAGTTGATTAATAACACAAAACAACACACAGTGAGTGTTGTTTTGTGTTATTAATCGACTCCCAATTAATTTAATTTATACAACAACACTGTTTTCAACACTTCCATGAAAGGATTAATAGTGTTGAATTTTATATACTGAATATTGTCGGACTTGCGAAGTGAGATAATTAAGATGATAAACAAAGCAGCAAGGATTATTCACTACATTTGTAGCTGTAATCAAATATGATAATAAAAATGTTAGTTTTTAATAGGGTGAGAAAAATTAATTGTAACCCAAGTCACAAGCTCGCATCTTGGTAATTAGCTTTGCTGAGTAGTAATAGTAAAGGTATATGGCTTTTATATAAACCTTTTCTTATTGATAACCTTACCACATTTCATAGTAATCAGCGAGAGCTCCTAGTGGTCTACCGGGGAAATATGAGTCAAATGGAGAATTTAATGTCAGGACAGCACGTTTGCCATGGTAGCTCAAGGTTAAGAGCGACTGGACGGAAACCAGGAGATCTATGGTTCAAATCCCGGCCATGGCATTGAATTTTTCATGTTGACTATCTATCAAAAACCTTAGCCTACATAAGGCTAGTGTGGAGAAATGATTAATTTCCATCAATTAACTAAAATAATTGGAAAAATTATTATACAACATATGCAGGATTGCTGCCTTTAGGTTATTATTGAAAGAACATTTTACAAAAACATATGTGTTTGAAATTATCAACTCATGGGGAGTATTCAAAATGACCTTATCTCATGAAACTCACAGATAATACACTATGATACAATGAAACATAAAATTAATATAATTTTGAGTTGAACAAGTACTCATTGCTCCATATATTGTTAGTGCTTACCTAGAATGTGTTTCGTTAGGACCTTCCTAACAACCTCAGCTAATGTCAACTAGTGAATTTTGATTTGGTAAACTGCTTGGAGTTGGTATCTTGATGAACTTGAAGTTTGGGTTCTCTTCAAAGGTGATGTCGAAACTGAACAGTTTTCCTTCATATTTTTTATGAATATATTTTCCCATGTAGTTAATTCAGTTGGATCCTGAGCAATGCATTCTAGGTAAACACTAGCAATATATGGAGTACTGAGTACTAGTTTAACTCAAAACTATATTGATATATATCTGTTGAAATATTTCATTCTAAATTCAAATCCATTATTATTTTAAAAGATCTGATTTATACATATCTATCATTGACATTATAGTAAATTATTAACTTAAAGCAAGTACATATAAAAGGTTGGTTCAATAAGTATGCATGTTAGGGATGAAGACACTAGTACTTTCAAATACAAATTATTTATTGCTCAACATACTCCCCTTTAGATATACATTCTCCAAACTTTGATTCCTTTGTATTAACCTCTACAAAAAAAAAAAAAAAAAAAAAAAAAAAAAAAAAAAAAAAAAAATTAAGAATTGTCAATTCTATAAAATATGGTTCTGTCTTGATGAAGACCACCTCACTTGATCTAAAGCTTGTTCCTGAAAGACATTTCTTCATGTTTGGGAACAAGAAGAAATCACAGGGAGCCAGGATGGAAAAATACAAGATGTGACAGCAATTCATAATCTAGCTTATGCAACAGATGGATGCACTGGTGTATTGTCATAGCTAAACAGGACTTTATTTTTTAACAAATGGAGCCATGTATTCTTCCAATTCTTGTTCAATCAGGCCAGTAACTCACTGAATGTTGTTCTGTAGTTATTGTTCCTTTTTTCAAGAAGTCAATGACGAATTAAAATTTTAAAAAACTCAAAAATGTTACACACATATCTTTCTCCAACAAGCTGTTCTTTACAAAGCCTATTCTATCTAATTCACTAATCAAGATAAACATTTATAGAATGACACTTTTTGCATCCCCAAAAATATGTCAAAATCACTTTTCTGACCTCTTTGAAGATGAAAGCCACACCTGCCTGTTTTCCAATATGAACTACTACAGCACCTATTGGCCGACAACTTTTTCATTCCCATTATGACGCAAAATATGAATTGCCATTCCCATCAACATACTATGGCCTCTGCCATTTCATGAACTTTGTTCAATAATTAGCGAGAATCATATTGTTAACTTTTTCAATAGCTTCCTTAATAACAACATTCTGGGCATTCCTTATCAGGAACGGATCTTTGACTATGTTTATCGTCGTTCAACTAATATCTTCACTGTTTTCAGAGACAGCAAAAGGCTCCTTAAACAGCATCCAATTTCACTTTTATCTTCTGGCAAGTTTTCCCATTCAAAAGTAAAAATTATATCACCAAACTAGCAGCAATTTTTCCATTATAGTGAAGACATGTTGAAAGGCTAAATGAAATGCTTAACAAATCCAAACTAGTCTGGGCCCTTAGCTCAGTCAGTAGAGCACCTGCCTGCGTGCTAGGGGTCCCAGGTTTGATTTCCAGCTGGGGTGGGGATTTTTCTCCAACCAAGATGATTCCCCATCTTCTCCAGAGTCTGGAAGTACGAATGAGAGTGCAAATGCATGCGTGATCTAATGATACAGCCCAAGGTTTACAAGTTAACACCATCGATATGTTCCAAGGGAGAATGATATGACCACTTCAGTTAAAGGAACAAAAAATGGAGGAACAAAAAATATCCAAACTAGCCTATAAATCAAAATTGTGTAACATAACAAATGACAGTAGACAATGGTAACATTACTTACCTTAGCAACACCATCTGTTTTGAAATATGGGTACTTATTGAATATCTTTGCACTTTTAATGGAAAAGTGTCTCGGTAGCCATTGAGAATGCAAAAGTAGAACAGGCATAGAAGTCAAATGGTTATAAAGAATTTATAATATGGTGGTAGAAACAAACATTTGTATGGTTCAATGTTGGGATGGGATGGAGGGTGAGAAACTATAGATTATGTTTACATGATGTTCTGCAGGCAAGACTAGGCCAGCCCTGTACAATAATAAGGGAGGTAGGTCAAATTAGGACAGGATGAATGCCAAAGAAAAGGGTTAGTACCAGAATCTAAATCTAGATAAAATTAATGGCTTAAGGCAATATTTAGTGTGTCAAGGGAAGATCTTAAGAACCAGCAGTTGGGCAAACAGTCTTCAAAATAACTTAATAATGTCCAAGGAGAGCTATGGAAGAGGAGGAAAATAAACACAAAGTGGTTTCAGAAGGTAGCAAGAAAAAGATTTGATAACATAGAAATACAAAAATTCTAGTGCAACACCAGATAAGAGCTCCTTGACTTTCTATGCTCATAAAAATGCAGGGGTAGGTTAAATGCTCACAGATAAAGCAAATAAAGAGTAATGATAGGGCAATGCATGGTTAAGGACTGGTACTTGAAGATTAAAAGGACTTAGAAATTTCATATTCCAGGACTAAGTATTGGTACATATCAATAACAAAGATATTAAACACATTACCTTCAAATGTGAAGAGAAAAAAGCTAATAAATCAGAAATGGTTTAAATTAGATAATAAAGTAGTATGTATCAAACATTTTAGAAAATATGCTATAAACATAGGGCGGTTCCTAACTAAAGTGAGAAAAAAGTGCAATTATTGTGTCAAAAGATAGTACCAAAAACATACTGTTTAGTAATCTTTTTAATAATAATTGTATAACTTAAGAAATGCTTACAAATATGAAAGGGTAGAGTCACACTGATAAATTCAATGCCATAGCCGGGATTTGAACCATGGATCTTTTGGACTTTGTCCAGCTGCTGTTTACAAATAGTTAAGAAAAGCTTACAGTGTATACAGGAATAAATCTGGCTAACAGCTAATATTTTACCTAAATATTAAGTGTGTGAATTCAGTTAATATGAAAGAAAAAAGCAACTGAACAGATAAATACGTAAAATATGAAGCTATTAACAGTGAAGCAAATATATACAAATATAATAATTCGTAACTGAACAGAACTTTACTATAAGTATTAACTCTTTTAATCATTCATTATACTACATCCTTTATGTATAACTGACTTAAAAGTGAATCGAGAAGATATTGATACATTGCTTCACTCACACTGTTTTTCACAGGACATGTTTCAAGAGCTGTTGCTTCATCTTCAGCTGAGTCTCAACTAGTGCAAATTGTAGTGGACAGCTTTAATAAAACATGTTAATCATCCCATACATCTTTCCATATGGGAAAAAAATCTTCATTAATAAAAATCGTCATAGAATCATGAATTTCGAAACTCCACCACCGGACATCATTGACAAATACATCATGCCATCTATCAACAATGCAGAGAAAGAGGAAACCACTGTAATTTGCACTAGTCGAGACTCAGCTGAAGATGGGAGCAAAAGCTCTTGAAACATGTCCTGTGAAAAACAGTGTGAGTGAAGCAATGTGTCAATATCTTCTCGATTCACTTTTATTTTAACATCTGCTTCACTGTCTCTACGCTTCTTTCAATTTTTATACTTTGTATAAATGACTTGTTGTATTCTTTCTTAATTAATCTAGATATATTTTTGTTTTTTCCACTGATTGAAGCATGAACAAAATAAATAAATAACATAATTTCTATTTTAAGCATGATTTACCTTGGCTCCAAAATGTTGCTGGTAAATAAATTATGAAAAGTGTTTTCTTCCCTTGCAGCAACAGTCTCGTCACATTCATCCAGTTTTTGCTGACTAGAAAAGCAGCCCAAGAGACGAAGAGTGTCACAGAGGCTTGTAAGACAAATCTGTTAAACATTAACATACAGTCACTAATAACTGGAAGTTTGTTGAACAGTGAGATTAGTCAAATTAAGTGAGGTTTGGTTAGATTTAGACTATACCTCTGTTACCTGTGAAAACTGGATATATTTTGGGAATTTCCTTCCCATTTTCAGCTTACAACAAATTAGTTGTAGTTGTGTTACCCCATGTTTTCTTGATAGCAAAGGTCTCTGGTGAGGCTGACATACACTAAGTTTATGTGATAGTTTATGACTTTGTATTCATTATACATATATGAAGCAATACTGTACTTAAAAATTAAAGACAGCAACAGACAACTGAATAGAAACAACCATGAGTACTTTACAAGAAAAAAAGTCAAATCCCCCACAAATGCATTCATTAGAATTATATAAAACTAAACCAATAGCATCAGCATGTGAATTTTACAATAAACTTCCACCATACCTAAAAAGCATCCAAAACCATAACATTTTCAAAAAGGAACTTAAAAAATATTGTATAAATGGATGTTTCTATTCAATAAATGAATTTTTAAACAAAGAATTGTAAATACAGTAAATTTGTAAATAATAATGTATGATTATTGATGTACTATAGTAAATAACTTGTACCATTTTATTTTGTAACCATGACGTGTCCAAAAACATGTATATGTTTTAAAAGGATGAATAAAGAATGAATGAATGAATGAATGAATGAATGAATAGTGATAGATCAAATTATTATTATTATTATTATTTTTTTTTTTATACAAAGCAGAACTTTTCCAACTGAATTTTATCTGTACTATCAAAAGAACATTAGACGACACAACTACATCAAGTGGCTGGTTGTAAGCTAAAGACGAAAACAAAGTTTCCCAAACATACCCAAGTGTAACAAGACAAATATAAACCTAACAAATTGTCTGTTTAGTAACAAATCTTTACTATCATAATTGTTGTGCGAAATACACTAAGTAAGCAACTGTTAAAAAACACTGAATAATGGAGTCAATTTAAATAATCTTTATAGCTTCACTCTATTTAATTCAGAGATCCATATATCCTGAGTTTGAGCTCACATTGCCTGCTGACTGCAGGAAAAATTCTTGAGTCATTTTGTTGATAGCTTTGGGTGTCCTCTAGAGACCTGTTGATGAAATTAAATAAGGGGGTTGTCTTGGCAAATCAAAGTTCATGATCAATTTTCAAATTTGTTTATGTAAATCTTCTACCATACTTTTCATTATTTGAGTTTCTGGTCTGGCTTCACTAACTTGGTGTTGGTTCCTATTTCGTGATTTTGAATCCAGATGAAGTTTGATTTACCAGAAGTAAAGAAACCCTTAAGTAGTATCATCAACAGGCCACCAGAGGATACCCCAGGCTCTCAACAAAATTACTCTGGAATTGCTCCAGCAGTCAACAAGCAGCTGATGATATGAGCTTTAAGCTCACAAAACAAGTCATGCAAAATAATTAGGTGAGTAAAGTTATTAAGACTATTCTTAATGAGTAGGACTATGACACAATGAAATGCAAAATTAATACAATTTTGAGTCAAACTCCATGCACCATATATTGCTAGTGTTTACTTAGAATGTGTTTGGTTAGAGCCTTCCTAACATCCTTAGCTAATTTCAGTGAGTGAGTGAGTGTGTGGTGTTTTAGGGCCCGTCGACAACAAGGTCATTTGGGCCCGTCCTTAGCTAATGTCAACTGTTGAATTTTGATTTGGTAAATTCCTTGGAGGTGACGAGCATCTCTGGGTGATAATAAATGAGAAACAGGTGGATGATATGTTAAACTATTTAATTTACAGAATCCTGCAATAAAATTTTCCATAGAAAAAAATAAAAACAACGAAATCCCTTTCTTAGACTTGAAAGTAATCAGGAAACTAAAAAAACTAGAGTTTGGCATATATAGGAAAGAAACACATACAGAAAATTTTATATCATCAGATGGATACAACCCAAGACAACACAAACATGCTGTTAACAATCAAAAACACTTTTTAAACCAATTCTCGAACTGTAAAAACACTTAAGCTCCACTTACTTTTTAAATTAGGACATGTTTCAAGGACACCGCGTCCCCATCCTCAGGACGCGGACGGAGACGTGGTGTCCTTGAAACATGTCCTAATTTAAAAAGTAAGTGGAGCTTAAGTGTTTTTACAGTTCGAGAATTGATTTAAAAAGTGTTTTTAATTGATGAAGCTCCACTGTTTATAAATACTTCTATTTATAGTTTTAATATGCTGTTAACAGTTTAATTTACAGACTGGTTCAATGTCCACTTTAACAAGTTGGAATATATCAAAGAGTACAATCATGTAGTTCACATTGCAAAATACAATGGATTCAGTACTGAATTGATCAAAAAGAAAATTGATACATTCAAAAGACAACAGGAATACAGATAACTACTCCTCCCTCAATCAGTAATAAAACTTTGTACCGAAAATTTACATACCATTTCAGAGTTACATACCTTTTCCAAAAGTCTTCAAAGAACACAACATTACTTTGACACTAAAGAACAAATTCAGTGTGCTACACCTTTGAAATCACACAATATAAAAGAGAAACCTAAAGACAAAAACTCCAGTGTGTACCAGATAAGCTGCAAAGGCTGTGACAACTTTTACATTGGCAAAACAAAAAGGAATTTGAACATTAGGCTTAAAGAACATTTTAGCAACATCAAGAACAATGAAATAGACAAATTGGCAGTAGCATACCATTTTTGGAATGATCATAATACTGAACGAGAAATCCATTTATTAAAAAGTGATAAGGGTCCAACTCCATTAACCACATGGGAAAAGATATTGATAAAGAAATATGAAGGTACACTCAATTTCGACACCAACTTTGAAGAGAACCCAAATTTCAAATTCATCAACATACTAACAGAAGCTCTTATTGCCTCCAAGGAGTTCACTAAATAAAATTCAACAGTCAACATCACCTGAGGATGTTAGGAAGGTTCTAATGAAATGCATTCTAGTTAAATACTAGCAATATATGAAGTATGGAGTACTAGTTCAACTCAAAATTATATCATTAAGACTATTGAACCTCTTATCATTAAATCTTTTTTAAACTTTTATGCAGGACTTTTTGAATTAGTTGAATCATGTAATGATCCTCAAGAGACATTCTCTGGCAAACAGGTATAATGCTGGAGATTAATTAGATTTGGCAGTTTAAAAGATTCATTAAGACTAATTATCCAAAAAGTGACATAACTCTTGGGTTAGTGGTTTATCAAAGTAACTTTACCAGTAACATTTATTAGCTAATCTAACAGCTCAAGATAACAATGCATTTGATTAAGTTTGGATCCCACCACAGATGGTCTGTGAATTAAGGCTATGTACATTCTTCCACAATGACAATGCACTGTTCCTCAACAGTCATACTAATTGCGTAAACAGTTTGTAATTTCTGCTTTTGGCTAATCAATAAAAAGGAAAAGGATGTAAAGCTTCACCAATAATGCCTTTCCTGTCTTTCTCTCTGATCCTCTCACCTTACAGTTATATCTTATTAATCATTTAGATAATATTAGTTCACATAATATGGATCCTTCCCCATCTGTAGAATATTTTAAATATATTTACATGATCAATATGAAATCCTGTTTAATATTGAAAAGAAAAAAAAATGATACATTCATATGAGCTCTGTCCAATTACTTTTATTCATCTACTAACTGTTCTTACAGAAACTTTTTTTCTATTTACTTTATATTAATTTAGATAAATATTGTCGTGAACCCGTATCTATGATCACATGGCTTGTTTACACAAAAGGAACTGATAGGCGGACAGTGTGAAAACCAAGAGCTGGCAGACAAAGATAACATGCAGATAAAGTTCTGCTGAAACAAACAAACTGAGATAAATGGAAATTTCTAGTTACTTCTTGACTGATAGAGAGTGTGCGGGTTCTGGTTTATTTTCGAATAATCTAGAAATTATCAGTGAGGTATTTAAAGAGGCGACGACTGGCCAAGAGTCGAGTGGCAAGTTGTGAAACAAGACTTGTTGTTGTTGTTGTTGTTGTTGTTGTTGTTGTTGTTGTTGTTGTTGTTGTTGTTGTTGTTGTTGTTGTTGTTGTTGTTGTTGTTGTTAGACATGTAACAAGTGTTGTCAAGAGGGGAAGTTGAGTAAGCTGTTTGTTATTGTCATCAACCTTGGTGTTGTCAATTGTGATATGTAATGTAATTCTGCTGCCACGCAGTGTGTTTCTACGAAAATAAAGAACATTTAGAATTTCGGCAGATTGGACTTTTAATTCTATGAACCCACAAAGTCACAAAATTTACATAAAAAATTTCAATACTTTTTCTTATAAGTTCTACAGGAATATAAGAAGATGAAGTGATAGTCAAACCTTTAAAAGGTGGATCACTGGCTAGCATGAAACTGTATTCCATAACATTGTAAGTGTGACCGTGAGTTCATAAAATTTCAAGTATTAGATACTTAACAAAGGCAATTAACATCTCAGAAATAATGAATGTCTAAAAGGTTTATTAGGCATTTATAAAATGTTTTATTAAGCTCTCCATTTTTTGCATGATAAACTTGTGTGTAACTCTTATGGTTTACCAATTATATAAATTACAAAATTCAATCTGAATGAAGAAAGGTTCATACTCTTCCCAGAAAATTCAAGATTTCATTTCAGGAGTCATGGAAAATCGTAAATGTATGATATTTTAATCATAATCATTAGCCAATTTTGAAAAAATAAAATAATAATAATAATAATAATAAATCATCTGTAAATATTTTCAATTATAGCTTTACCAAATGTGTCACCTGTAAGTGATCTAGGAGTTATGCATATTTGGAGAAATTTAGTAACAGTAATGTCAAATTTAATGTGATAAAAGTTATTTGTGGTACGTTTTACACACTATGTCACATTTTGAGTTTTTGAGGGACAGCTCCTAAACTAGTACCTCAAAAAATCAAAATTTAAATGATTAGTGTGAAAAACTGACTACAAATAATTTTATCAATGATCTATGAGCACTATGAAATTACAATGGCTAATATGAAAGCTATTACTTCTATCAAAAGTAAAACACATGTTGGTTTATCATTTAGCTGAATATGATGTCTGGTGTCTGTTTTCTATCTTATAGTGGCATGATAAACATGAGAAGCAGAAAGACAAATGTTCTTTTCTTGTTCAAATAACATTATCTTGGCAAGCAGTTAATATAGGTAGCCGGTGAGCCAATAAACTTTATGGGCACAAATTATATTTGTATCAGCAGTTTTATGGTGTAAATTTACAGATCTTAAGTTTACAACACTGAGAGGCAGAGAATGATTCTTATAGTGTTTTGCAACGACAAGCTATCATAAAGATGAGGAATTAGTAAAAGTTCAATAAAAATACTTAATTGATAGATTTATATTAGATGAGGAATAAAAATTGAGAATGAGCTAGTTGTTTTGTACAAATTATATTTTGCTTATAAGTTTTACTGCATCTTACTGTAAAGAGCTACTAGGTAGAGCAAGCTTCATATTGAATTTTGCACTGACCAGTTCAGTCTGCCATCTACCATGCACTTTTTAATACAAATTAACACTATTATCTCCAAATAAAGTTTTCAACCCTACCCTCTGTATTGTTCTGCTCCTGCGTACTTGAGTAATTTCTCTCTCTTTAAAATTGCACAAAGTGACAAAACAAACCAGTAGCATTTGTAGGCCCAATTTCATTAACTGTTATACAAAACTACTGAACTACACCACTTGAGCTGCAAAGCGCTCGAAACCTATTTCTAAAGTCAAAGCCCAAAATAAATAAATAGTAGCATTGCATTGTACTCACTTCATGATGAAAAAATTTGGCATTCGCTGGTTCAAATCTCATGGCAACAGTGACTGTGTTGAACACCATGTGAAGAAGATGAAGGATTTGTGATATTGGAATTTCATTCCACGGAGGTCCAGGATTACCAGAAAGACATTCTTCCATTGAGACCAGTACACTCATCACATAAACAAAGCCACCAACTTTGCGAAATACTGTCCTTGTGCGGTGACTTTCACGTAAACACATCAACAGTGACTATAAATAAAGATTTGTGTTATCAATATGTATTATAAATACTTTTCTTTTTTGCCATGTTTCAGAATTTGCTACATTCTTTGCTGTGTAAGTCATTATTATTTTTCATAGGAAGAAACTAACAGTCTTATTATAAGTGGCATTACTGGTTTTATGTTATGGATAATCAATTTAAATCATATGGCAATTCTTTAAAGTAGTTCCACTGAACTTTTGCAATTAATAAAGTCTTACTGTTCTTTTAGTTTTTCTTGTACAATAATAAATGTAACACTTAAGTAGTAATAGAAAGTACTAACTAACAAAAGTTTCTTCCGGGCTTAATTAACTTTTGTTAATTATGACTCCGGTAGTGAAAGCTTCTGAATACTCAATAGAAAGTATGCTTGAACTTAAGTGAATTTGATTAGTCTGGTAGCACAGCCTGTTCAAATTCTTAATGGTTTGCTCCCTAAGCCCATTTGATGATACTTAAATATACTTAAATGCTAACAACCATGTCCATATTTTTACTCAATTACTGGCAATAAAAGAACTTGGAACAATATTCTAGTACACTTGCTATGGTGAAATGATTGGTAGTTGCTATCAACGTTAAAGAAATTAACAATTATCATCAAACTATATACAGTGCTGCCTGCATAAATTCTGTCCCTTCCCTAAAACTAATGATATACAGTTCCAATAATGTGTACAAGAATGACAAAGCAGAGATTCATAAGTTGGCAAAGAAAAATAAATAGATAAAATAAAATGATATATGGTAGAATAATGATACTTTACTCCTCAAACATAAGATTTCCTGAACCTCCCTTACAGGCAACCATACCTGCAGAAATTGCTTTCAAAAATGTCAACATTTTAGGATTCAGTTTTAGTATACTATATACCTCATTAAAATTAAAATGTACCACTGATTATTTGCATGTTCATTGCAGATAAATTTGGAAATCCATATTATGAGGTATGATAAAAAATAACAAATTTTATTTTTTCTTAAAGAATTTTATTTATTCATCAACATCAACTTTGTCCCCTTCAAAGTAATCCCTCTCAGATATAATAGACTTGTGCAAGCATGTTTTCCAATCTTGAAAGCACTTCTGGAACTCATTTATGTTATGGTGTTCAGTTCCTTCAGCGATTTTGTTTTTATCTCAACACTGGTGGCAAAATTCTGCCCTTTCATGGTTCTCTTCAACCTCAGGAATAGAAGGGAATTGCAGGGGTCCTTGTTCAAGGAATGAAGTGGCTGAGGCAACATAATGGTTTTGTTTTTTCCTCAAAAAATCATGAAAAACCATTGAAGTGTGAGCACAAGCATTATTGTGATTCAATTTCCATGAGCGCCTTTGCCACAATTTTTCTCAACCTCTCTGATGGTGATTTGGAAATTTTCTTTACTTCCGCCATATTGCTGTCAGTAATTGATGTGCGAGGACATCTAGAGTGGTTATTGTCATTAATGTGTTCTTAAGCTCTTTGAAACTGCATATCACAAACTTTTGTCTTACTCATATTCACCAAAAGCTACAGTCAAAATTTCAAATTGGTGCTCTATTTTATTCAATTTTTCAAGCAAAATTTAATGCAAATTAAGAAACTATTTGCAGAACACTGAAAAACATGTGTAACCGTTTTGACTGTCAACAATAAACTAAATATTAAAACAGCTGAAAATATGACATAGCATCAAAAAAAAGTATTGAAAATTGGATGTACAAACCCACCAAAATTAAAATATTCCTGATTTTTTTTTATCAGACCTTGTATGTGCAAATTTTTAACATAATGCACAATTTTACCATTTTGTGTTACACGTATGGTAAAAATATAACTAATTAATTTTTTTGTGTTTCTTAGAATAAAGCGTGTTAGATCTGGAACATACAAACCTTGTAATGAGCTTACTATAAATACATTGAAATTCATTATGCTTCACTGGGAAATGGGTAAGAGGAAATAGGTAATTGATATAGCACATGCCTACTGTGTTAGGGGTTCTAGCCAAGATTATTCCCTATCCTCCAAAAGTCTGAAAGTTTGAATGAGAGTGTGAATGTGTACAATCTAAACAAATTCTACAACAAATTAACACCATTGCCTATAGACAATATGTTCCAAAGGTAAAAGGCCACCAGTATGACCACTGCAGTTAAAGCAAACAGAACCCCAAAAAAAAAAAAAAAAAAAAAAAAAAAGTAAAAAATGTGGATTGTGACACTATTTAAAGTGTCAAAAAGCATCAAATTTCCTTTGGTGCTAAAATTTGAATAAATTGATAATTTAATTTCAGGTTATCTTAATGTCAAACTATTCACTTAATATTATTTGCTCATACTGTAAATATTTAAGATAAAGGCAAAATATATTTGGACTTTGTCTTATAAGAATAGCATGAAACTTCTACCAGGTCCTCTGACTCAAATATCTTCAAATGAAATACTATTGAACACAGTATCACCTTAAGTATATGAGCTTTTAGTTGCAATGCTGAAGGTGGTGCCGAATGCATCATTCCTAACAGAGTTCCCATATCATCATCACCTCCAGTGCTGAGAACCAGTTCACGAACTATGCCTGTATACAAACAATGCAAACATTTTAGCACATCTTTTTTATTCACATTTATTATCATATAACATCCAAGAAAAGTAACCTTAGTAGAATTAGGGAAAACCAGAAGAGAAGGTGTAATAATCATGATATTTTGGTACAAATGCTTGACACAAGAATATGATGAAATTCTTAAAGGTGTGTATGAATCAACAAGATAATGGAAAACAAATAGATGCTGATCAGAAGCACAAAAAAACTATGGAAGAAACAGGAATGGAGGATATATGGAGACTAGAAAATAGGAAGGTAGATGGTTTTCGAAAAACAGAACAGAATGGAGGTTATAGACATATTGGGAGAGCTAAAAAATGAAAATCATTTAATTTTTACAGGATAATAAATAGAGAATGTTGAAAAGAAAGATGTGTAGACCACTGTAGCAGACAGGATGGAAGGGATGGCTAGGATAAGAACGGGATCAATGTATTTAAGAGGCCTAAGAGGCAGCAGAATAGGAATATGTGAATTATGTGGAGAAACAGAAAGTATAGTTTATTATTTGACAGAGTACCAAGAACTAGCAGTATGGAGACAAAAAATGTGGGAAAAGAAACTTTATGATTTGTTCAAAAGTTTATTGAACTTCTGTTTATAGATACGAAATAGTCTGTGTTGTTGGTCTACTTCTGAGAGGAGATGACATATTTTTTGCACTGCACTTAGCATTTTTCTTGCAATAACATCACTACATTGAAACCCCCTCTGCTCCATATAATCTAGAAGAGGATCAACACATGGTAATGCAATACAATGACATTCACCCATATTTACATTTACTATCTCCCTTCTTTGTTTTACTGTGAAGCAACAGTCACAATTTCAGCATCACTTATGTACTGGAAGTGGGTTCACATTCATTGATCTCATTCAAGTTTTCTTCATTGACATCTTCAAAGCCATTTAAACCAGTTGCCAGTTTTATTAATTGTACAATTGCTATTTCTCCATTACTGAACCTTTGAAAATTATTTTCTTCTCTATCTGAAACAATTTTCCTTCATGACCAAACTAGTATATGTGATATCCTGCTAGGTTGTCATGCCAATGAGCTGAGGCTTAAATTCTCCCTCTAACCATAGATATCATCAACAAATTTTACCTTTTTGGCATATATTGTGCCTGACACAATGACACATTCTGGTTTTTGGCTAAACCATTGTAAAAGAGAAGCATCCTAGTTGTCTAATGTAGATATCTTCACATTTTTGTGCAGATGATCCAGATTTAGATTCACAATTCCTGATAAAATCCTGATTTTTGCTTATTCTTTTTTATGTCCTGAACAGTCTGCAATCCAACTCCATAATTAGCACTTAGTTTTATAACAGTTTACTCCTTCTTAAATCTTTCAATCAATTCTAATTTTTGTTTTAATGTCAACAATGTGAGCAGAGAGTTAAAGAGGCTTTGGCCATTTCCTCCAAGAGGAGCACGCCTAATCATGATGCTGGATTTCAGTTCAGCTCCTCTTGCAAACCGGCCTTAAAATGGAAATCAGTCAACTTAAAAAGCACAGATCTATACAGCTTGATCATAAAATTAAGTAGTTATGTTTATCTGACCTAATTAGTTTTCTACACTCATGCCATCTCCTGACCTGGCATTTAATTTACTGCAGTCTTTTGTTCAATGATGCGAGTACTGGTAGTGTTTTGTCTTTGTTGATTTGTGTTATATCTATTTAGTGGTTATAATATTTCTTAAAAGTATCCTGATGATGGGAGCGATGTACGTTCCCAAAATGTGGATTTCTAATCGTCTTTTCATCTGGCTTGTTTCCCGAGAATATCTTGAATAAATAAATGTTTCCTTTCCATTTCTCTGCAATGTCTTTTACACGTTTAACTTGCTTCATTGACACTTCCACACTGATTAACATCAGAAGAAATGAATTTTTCAATTTACTGGAACAGGCTAGCCAATAACAATGGAGACAGTATCCTTTTGTCATGCAATGGTCGTTTAAACTTAAACAATAGAAAGGGCACTTATTTTCATATGGCGGGTTGTTTACTGCTGTTCACAAGAGAAAATGTATGTACAGTATCTCTTTTTGGGTACAGGGCATACAGATAATCTGCAAACAGGATAATCCACACACAAATAATTGGGAGTATACTGCATATCAAATTCAACTTATGTGTAGCACAGATGATGTGACCTCCGAGTAAGGAAATTTGTGCTACTCATAGCAAAGAAGTGAATGAAAAGATGCATAAATTCTAAGCGACACTACAAACAGGAAACATTTTGGAGGTACCACACTTTCAAATGTTACTTGAAGCTTTGAAATGGATAATGCTAGCAAAATGTTAACCTATAAAATAAGACTTTATAGAAATAAATTTTTTAGCTGAATAATGATGAAAGTCTGTTTAAAACCATTCTCACTGTCTTAAATTTTTTTTTTTTTTTGGAATATTCTTGTTTCTGAGCAAAAAGCTACAGTAGTATCTAAGAGAAAGAACAGTGATATATGTACTACTTGCCTAACACTTGTTGCCTGCATTCAGGATAAGGTACCAGATTATGTGCACATCGTGCACCACCACATTCTCTGAACACACTTGCATTGTTAGCATTGCCACTAAGTAACAGTGTCAGTGCCTCCATTACTAACATGCCCAGTTTCTCACTTGCTGCTGGAATTTCATATTCTGCAAAATTAAATGAACACTTTAGTATTTCTTTATATTGCGTTATTGAGAGTCTCAGGGTAATTTATTATGTTAATTATAATTTATTCATTGCTAAGTTAACATTTGTCTGTTCACTTTAAGACAATAAAAATACAAAAAGTAACTTAAATAACTTTGATAGTAAGAAAAATAGAGCACCTTTTCCTTGATCCTGAGCCTGTTTCTTTTCTTTCAGTAGTGCTGCATAACGATGTAAACATGTGACAAACACTTCAAGAATTCCAACCTCCCTATAAACATCTTTAAAAATGGTGTTATGTCTGAAAATAAAAATCAACATAATCATACATTACAAAATATTACAGATAATGTAAAACTGAAGTAATTCATACTGGACATTTTAATGCATGGACGTAGAACTGCAAAAGAGAACCACAAAGTGAGGTTAGATTGAGCTAGACACATCACATTATCTTACTTTGTTATTCTTCATTTAATGTCACATCAATGTTAACTCGCTTCGGCTTATATTTTCCAGCAACATCTCTACTCATGTTGCATTACTTTCTGGCATGTCACAACAGTTTATGTTAGGGCCTGTCACCTTATCTCTTGGCATATAACTTAATATAAACACTCCTCATAAGTAATTTCCCTATATCTCTCATCCCTTCCATTATATTAACTTCCATTTCTTGTTTTCAGGTATTGGGTCTTTCAGGTTGTTGCATAATAAGTTTTTTAAATTGAATTTATTTATTGGGGCTAGGGTGATGTACTTCTTGAATATCTTGTTGAATTTATGATGCACTCTGGGATGATTATTGAATTTCCTGAACTTTGTCTCGGTTTTTGATTCTGTTAATTTTGTGGTATCCAATATGTGTTTTTGTTTCCTGAATTTCCAAATTTTCTTTTCTATTAATTGTTTACTGTATCCATTTATTGCAGCTATGTTAATCATGTGGTTATATTCTTTGTTGTATTCATTTTGTTTCAATGGGATGTTGACTAGTCTATGTGCTAAGCTGTCCAAAACTACATGTTTGTGAGGTGTAGGGTTGTAGCTATCGTTCTTAATGTAATTATCTGTTTGTGTTGGCTTCCTGTAGATGCCAAAAGATATGTTATTTAATTCATGGATTATCTTCAGATCTAAGAAAGGTGGGTAGCCATCTTTTTCTATCTCTATTGTGAAATTTATTGCTCTATTCTGTATGTTCAATAGTTTTAAGGAATTTTGTATGAATTTGTGTGGAACAATGGCAAAAATATCACCAACATATCTATATCAGTATTTGAAGATGTATGGGAAGGATGATGTAATATGTGTTTCAAAGTAGCTCATAAAGAGGTTGGCTAGGAAAGGTGAAAGTGGATTGCCCATTGTTAGGCCTGAGGTCTGTTGATAGAATTTACCATTGAATGTAAAGAAATTTTGATGTATACATAAATGAGTAAGTTTTGTGAGATTTTCTATTTCTTCTGCTGAAATGTTAGTCTGTATGAGCCATTCCTGAGGAGTAGCATGAGTTCATCTGTTGGAATACTGGGAAAAAGAGAGGTGACATCAAATGATACTAATTTGTCTTCTGTGTCCAAATGCAAATTTGAGATCCTGTCTATTAATTCTATTGAATTTCTAAAGGCTAGGCTGTGGAACTGTAGCAGTGATGAAAATGTATGTGCTAGATGTTTGGATAACTTGTAGGTAGGTGTATCTATGTTGCTGATTATGGCCCTCATTTTATCTCCTGGTTTATGAATTTTCGGCAACACAAAGTCTCGGTAATACTGGGTGGTCTGGTTCGACTTTAGATTTCTGTATATCAGATAATATCCGGACTTCTTTTAAGATTCTCTCGAATTCTTTCATACAGAGTTTTAGTGGGTCACTTTCCAATTTTGTAAATTCATTACTTTGTAACATTTTTCTACTCTAGAGATGTAATCTGATCTATTTAGGATTACTATTTGGTTGCCTTTGTCTGCTTTTGTGTATATTACCGGTTTTGATTTGAAGGCCTTGATTACTTGTTTGGAAGGGAAATTATTTCTAGCATCTTTCTGTATTTCCAGTATGGCTGTTTCACATTCTTTACATATGGCAATTTTTTCTTGTTCTTTTAGGTAAGAGGAAGCTATTTCTATGTCTGCTATTAAATCATCAGTGATATTGAATTAATCTACACATGTTTTTAGACCTTTATTAAGAACCGAAAGTTCTTGTTTGTTGAATGTTTCCGAAGATAGATTTGTTACGTGAGAAGCGCTAGATATTTCCAGTAATTTTAGGTTGTGTGTGTTTGTCTTTATGGATTTATTTCTTAAGTTTTGTAATTTCCGTTTTTGTCTAAACATGTCCAAGTAAGGATAATTTAAGTGATGTTTGTGTTTGAATTACCGACTCATTACTTTCAAATGTTAAATACATCACTTTTTCTAACCTTTTGCTTCAAATAATAATTGACATGTGCTGGTTTTTCTCGTTTAAATTCATTCTCTACTTATACAGGCTTTTCTTCATTTATTTAGCTTCCCATTTCTTTATTTTCACTTCCCTCTTGTCACTTTTTTCTATGCAGCTTAGCTTTCACTTAGCTGTATTATATTTTCCATTTAGCCCTTTCCCTTTGTTCTACTGGTTCAAATGGCTTTAGCTCCATACAAGCTCATCTTTTTTTCTAATTATCCTTACTTAATAATTTTACCTTTATTAACTGCCAATATTCCATTCTCCCTTTACCACCATCATCCCATCCTTTTATTTTGGTTTCATTGCCCTGCTTTAGTTCCAATCACCTCCTATCATCTCTCATCTGATATTTCTACCTAAACTTCTTCACCCATTTACTTTGTCTAATCACACAATGCATAGCTTCTTTGTATTCTTTCCTTAACTCACCATTTTCCACTTTTTCTACTATTGCAAATTTCTAACCAGCAAATTCTGTCTTCCCACACCATAACTTTAACCAATTCCTTCTCATCCTACTTATTTCCCCTATTACTTTCACAATTGCCCCTCCCCCAGATTTTGCACTCATGGCACCAATATACACTGCTTCCCCTCCCACTGCCATGACAAATGTTTTCACTTGCTTTCCCATACACATTCTTCTTTCTCTTCTTCCTTAGAAATGCCTATGTGTGCCTCCTTAGACTTCCACACTTTGCCATTTTTTCTCTACTCCCCTTCTAGTGTTTCAACACATGTAATTTGTTCCGTGTTTGTTCCTGGTTTCAACATTTCTTCATTACTGCAAATTGCATCATACTCCAATTGTGTCATCTCCTGACTGCTGATTTGCTATTTCAGTGTCTGAGTCTGTTTGCTGCCCCTGCTATTTGTTCATTTACCCAGAGTTTAAAATTGCAAATTTAAGCTGAATTATCTTGCCTTTATTCAATTATAGATGAGTCATATTTATTACACGTCAGCTTCACTTACGTACCTATATTGAGGACATGTTTCGCGAACCATCGTTTGCATCGTCGGCTCTTATGCGACTAAAGCTTGATCCAGTGGTGTGGGTAGTTCTGGAGTTGCTGCTGCCATCTGTTGGTTTTGTGATGAATTTATATATTGAGGACAATATTAAATTCATCACAAAATCAACAAATCAACTAATCAATTCTTTTCTCACCTCAATTTATAGTCTCTCTCTTCAATTCCCAATCGCCACAATGTATCTTTTGTTTCTGTTCTCTAAGCTCTCTAGTCTTCTTATGCTTTGAATTTCTTAATTCATCTATTTTATTGATTATTTCCTCTTCTTCATTATCTTCCCCTATATTTTGCTAATGTCTTCTTCCTTCGTTTTCTCTTCTCCTACAAACGATTCCTCTAATTTCTGCAACTGTGCTATTGCCATGTTTAGTTGTACCTCTGCTTGTCAAGTTACTTAAGTGTTTTTCCACTCACTTGAAAAAAGCACTCTTGGGGGGAGCTCCTTGTGCATAAATCGGACTTCCTCTACTGCACTTTTAGAATCTACCAGTTGTGAATACTCTCATCTATGTCATATTTTCATCCAGCAACAGGACTGCTTATCTGGTTTGCCTCTTCAATGATTGAAATTTTTCTTTCACTGTGAATAACCCTCAATGAAGTTTTCATGTAAGCCATCTAGAATAAGTGCTTTCACTTCAGCTGATGCTATGTAATGACTAAGTTGCAGTTTTTGCACATGGTTCTTGCTCGTAATGGAAGAATGTCTACTTCCAGATTTTGGTGTTGTCAGCAGTGGTACCAACCCTTATGGTACCCAAGTGTACTTACCTGTACACAACTAATTGCTCTTAAATTTTAAAAGAAAGAAATAGATTATTATTCAGGTACATATTTAATTTCACAAAAAAACTACACTGTACTCATGAATGTGCAGCAGATAACAGCTCTAATAATAGCTGTGGTTGTTAGGCCACAAACTCATGAACAGGAAGTTCGCAGTTCAAATACTGCCAGGACCACTCCCCCCCCCCCCTGCCTTTCCAGGTTTTTCCTCAGTCCTCAACACCAGGAAGGTATCCTAAACTTAGGCCTGAAGTATTTCCTTTCCCAATTATCATTTCATGTATC
The DNA here is from genome assembly GCA_030765055.1 of Mantis religiosa. NCBI lineage: Eukaryota > Metazoa > Arthropoda > Insecta > Mantodea > Mantidae > Mantis > Mantis religiosa. Next base: position 60,408,074 of record CM060955.1, on the reverse strand, counting down.
ACCAGAATCTACTGCTGTGGTAATGTATGCAGTAAGAACAGGTCTTAAACACTGCTAAAAACAAATAATAAACAAAAGGTGATAGCAGGAAGAGGGAGACAGACGGGGTTCTGAAGCAATCTGTTAAAAAGGAACAGCACAGTCAATGACAAACCATTCTTGTTCCTCAGGACACAGGTTCTGGCATAAAAATCCTTAGCAGAAGAAAAGTAAAGCCAGTAGTCCTGTGTCGTAGATTTACAGCACATAAAAGAACCTCAAGCCTGATATAGAGACCTCTGAGCAAAATAAAGTGATCTTTCAAGCCCAATATAGAATAGGCTGTTGAGAACCGCAGCAGTTAAAGAGGATCCATAAATAAATAAATTGGCAAACATCCAGATTAAAATAAAGCTGGAAACATCCACTACCAATAAGTACAGTTATTTATTTATTCTACAGGGATATGATTAAGTGAAGTGTTTACTTTTATAATATAAAAAATTGCTTTTTAGTTCTAGACTTATATACTCTTACTGTGAACACAAAATAAGTATATTACCTGAGGATATTGAGCAAAGTCTGCATACAAGTAATGCTGCAGTTGACTGATGTCTGTCCTTTGAGCAGAATTGATAAAGAAATGAGTTCTTTGCAAGGAACAAAATTGAGCTGGAAAACAATGAATTCCAGCAGCTGAAAGAATTTGTCCTGTAAACATAAACAATTACATATATCTACTTTGAATATTAAGAGGAATAAGAGAATTTTCTGTTGTAGTATTTTCTTAAAAAAAAAAATAGTATAGGTACATACAACATATTTTGAAAATGGAACGTTCACATTCTTGGTTACTTAAAGGAGCAACATTTTTATATTGTGTACAAGCTTAGATGTAAACTCTTCTTAACTTCAATATTTATTATATTTTTTAAAACATCATTTATGAATTCATTTTATATACCACTGTAGGAAATGTATTACTTTGATCCTTGCTTTAAGAATAAAGAATTTTACAATATTAAGGCAAATCTTAGAGCTACTCAATTCAAGTGACAGCGTACTAGCTCATAAAAACATAAATATTTTATAGTATTTTCTTTCAAATCATAAGTGTAAATATTACATCTAATTTAAAACTCTTTATTTTAGTTTATATTATATTAACTTTAATTCTTCAAATAATTTTAATTTCAAAGTGGCTGAGGCATTTCTAAATCAAAATATTAAATTGAATTTTCAAAATAAATAATTAATAAAGCATTTAAAATGGACAATCTAAATAAAAATTAAATAAATGGCAGTAAAAGAAATTATTTATTAAATACATTTAAAAAGTAACGTGTATATTGATATGGTGCACAGTATAGTAATTCTAAATAAAAACAAGTAGATAGTGACATTATGTGTGACTGGAGAAATGCAGTAACAGTGATTCAAAATGAAAAAAAAAAAAAAGAAAGAAAAAAAAACTATTTATAACTGGTTCTTAATATTTTGTCACTTACACTTTTATTTTTTGAGGGACTAGTTTCGGAAGCAGTTGGATCCATTTTCAACCTCGAAGGTCTGACCTTCAAGGTCTGACATTTTCAAACCTTGAGGTTGAAAATGGATGCACAGTTTCTGAATCTAGTCCCTCCATAAAATAAAAATATAAGACACAAAGTGTTAAAAACAGATTACAAATAGTTTTTTTTCAATTAGATGGTGACGGCTTAGTAGGGGGGGGGGGGTGAAATTGCATTACTTTGGTAAATCATTTGCAATCAATGCCCATGAGTTTGTAAGGCACTTCCTTTTGAAAATAAAATAACATATAACACTAAAAATAATTTTCTTGTAATTATAGCAAACACTCCAAAGCAAATACTAATGTTGGTAAAGTAGTGTCCAAAAAAGTCAAGTCTGTTAAATTGTAAATTAATTACTATTTGAAATAAAATATTACAACTGACATTATACTACATGATAAGTATTGTCACTCTGATGGTAGGCTCGCGAAGCCGATGAAAAATGATGGCCGATCGTTACCGGAAGTGAGAGACAGTTGAATGTAGAGTTGGAAAAATAAACAGTTTTGAGGTTCTAGCAATTTTGTAATGTTGAACAGTGTATTTCGAGGAGAATAAAGTGTAGTTTTTGTGTTTCGTAACCTCATTTTATTATTTCATTATTTATTATTTTATTATTACGGAGCTGGGCAAGCAGATGGGCCAAATGGACGAGCGCGTCGAGGACCTGGCGAACTGCTTCAATGACCTAGAGGAAAAGGCCGACAATAACGCCAAGTCCCTGAACGCCATGGTTGAAGACGTCGAAGACCTCGCGAACCGCGTAAACAACCTGGAGGGAAAGGCCGACAGCAGCGTCAAATTCGCCATGGTGGAGGACGTCGTGGGCAGGAGACTAAAGGATTTGAAGGCTGACGCACCGGGACGCGACACAACATCGGCGCGCGTCAAACCTCCGAAATATGACGGCGCGTCAACATTCGAGGTCTTCCGCCACCAGTTCGACACAGTGGCCAAGCACAACAGATGGTCACCGGAGGAGGAGGCCACACAGTTAATAGCCAGCCTCCAGGGACGGGCCGCGGAAGTCCTAAACGCGGTGCAGACGGCGGCGGCGCCCAAGGACATCTGGGAGGCCCTGGAGAATCGCTTCGGGAACCACCGCTTAGCCGCAGCATACCGCAGCCAGCTAAAGGCAAGGTCGCAGCAGCCGGGGAAGACGCTGCAGGAGTTCGCCATAGCGATTGAGCAGCTAGCTAGCAAGGCCTTGGTTGACCTGCCACTGGAGTTCGTATCCCGGGAAGCCGCCTACAACTTTGTCGACGGGGTACGGGACACGGAGATTCGTCAGCGCCTAATTCTCGGCGATTATAAAACCATCCACGAGGCGCTGACAGCGGCATTAAGGATGGAGGCGGCCAAGGTAGCATCTATCCCGACGTCGAGAACGAGGAGTGTCCGCTACGCCGGAGACAGAAGACCAGCTGAGGGACGCCGGCGAACACCTAGTGGCCTGTGTTGGGGGTGTGGACAGCCCGGACACCTGCGGAGAGACTGCCCACACCAGGAAGAGCAGCCGGAAAACGAGTAAGGCCCGTCGTGGAGAGGGGCACGTCGGCGCCATTACCACCATCCCCTCGAGTGACAATCCGCGCCGTCAGCCGGCGGATGGATGACAACCTCATCGCGGGTAAGAGGAAAGCCGTGCCGCGTGCTGGTGGACACCGGAGCGGCCGTGACCATCATCAGACCTGACGTGGCGAAGGGTTTGCCGACGAGGAAGCCGAGCCGACCATACGAGCTTGTGACAGCATCGGGCGACACCATGCCTGTGGAGAAGGAGGCCCTACTGGAGCTGAACTTGGGACGGAGTGCCGTGCGTCTGTAGGTGTTCGTTCGCTGAGGAGGTGATTCTGGGACTGGATGCCCTCAGGAGCCACGAGGCGACGGTCGACGTCGGCAGGAAGGTCCTACGGCTCAACGGAGAAGAGGTTATACTCCGTCAAAATGAAGAGCGCCTTGGAATCGGTAGGGTCATCTTGAACGAAGACGTGGTTGTCCCCGCGAGGAGCGAGGTGATGGTGACGGCGCGACCGGAAGGCCAGACAGCACGTTGGGTTCAGAGGCTGCAGGAGTACGACTTCACCTCGGAACATCGCAGAGCGAAGAGTCACGGTAACACGGATGCTATGTCCCGAAGACCCTGTCCAGAAGAGTGCAGCCAATGCACAAGAGTGGAGGAGAAGGAGCGTGCCGCAGCAGTTCGAGTAGTCACGGCAGTGCCTGCGGATGGCTGGGATAGCGCAGGCCTGAGGAGGGAGCAGCTGGCGGACGCAGACTTGGGGCCACTCTTGAGGGATGTGGAGAACCTGGTGGACCACCTCCACGACATGCACGAGATGGCTCGCCAGAACATCCAGAAGGTGCCCCGAGGAAAGATGTTGGTGGTACACCTGGATCGCCTGGCCCGCTACGAAGGCGCTGTTCGGGACGACCAGCCTTGAGGAGGGAGCAGTGTCACCCTGGTGGTAGGCTCGCGAAGCCGATGAAAAATGATGGCCGATCGTTACCGGAAGTGAGAGACAGTTGAATGTAGAGTTGGAAAAATAAACAGTTTTGAGGTTCTAGCAATTTTGTAATGTTGAACAGTGTATTTCGAGGAGAATAAAGTGTAGTTTTTGTGTTTCGTAACCTCGTTTTATTATTTCACGAACCCACAAAGTCGCAGTATTTAATGCACATATATTGTCACGGTGACAGGCATAAAAGGTTCGGCACAAAATAACAGTCGGACAGTGTTTCACGGAGATAAGGAGCTTGCATAAGCAGATAAACATAGTGCCGGAGATAAAGGACTTGCCGGCACAGATTAAGTTACGCTTCTGGAAGGTGATAGAACAGTCGATTCCTTGTTTGTTCCAGAAATCTCTCGAATTTATCAATGAGGTATTTAAGAAAGCAACGACTTGCCAAGAGTCAGTCATGAACAAATGTAATTGTGTATGTGATGTAATACTGCTCCTGTGAGTGTATTTCTACGCAAATAAAGAACATTTAGAATTTCGGAAAATTGGACTTTTAATTCTATAAACCCACAAAGTCACAATATAGTAACAAAAACCTGTTTTTATGAACTTATTTGAAGTCTGAAAGAAAGTATCACATTTTAATTATGTTCTTAGGAACATTGCTTCTTAATAATTAAGGATCAAAACTGCCTCAAATGTTCATAAGCCAACATTTCAGGATGGAAGATCTTCCCACATATACAATAAATGTCATCCATATGGCCTCTTTCTTCTGAAAACAGGTTGATAATTTACTGACTTTGTCACCATTGTCATCTCATCATCCTTCATAACAGCTTTTGTTTTCTCCACCTTTCTGAGAAATGCAACCTGAATCCCCTCATACATGTTTGGCTACTGCTCAATATCATCTTCATTAACATTTTCTGCGAACATTAACAAGGCCTCATGAAGATAAGCAATTTCCAAAACCTTGAAATTGATTTCTCCTTCCATTCTATTTAACAGCTGTTTTCAAACAGTAGCTAATGTTTTGGTTTTATTTCATTCCAAAGGGCTGCAAAATTAAAAATTGCAGGCTATATGTTATATGTGCAAAGATTTTGCAGGATTTGAGTTCTATTTCTTTCTTTATTTATTTATTTCATTCCAAATGGCTGCAAAATTAAAAATGGCAGGCTGTATGTTATATGTGCAAAGATTTTGCAGGATTTGAGTTCTATTTCTTTCTTTTTCTTTTTTTGGATCATGTTCATCCTCCAAGAAACCATAACTTCTTATACAATCTCTTGCAGGCAATAATTACCTCCTGGTCCATTGCTTGTATCAGCAAAACCTCTTTCTTGTTTAGTTATTATGAATCAGCCTTCATGAGGAGTTGTCATCATTCATTGCTATGAATGCATTAACAAAGAAGTCCACCTCGTTAGCGTAGATGGTAGCATGTCTGCCTCACATTCAAGAGGTCCCAAGTTGAATCACAGTCAGGGTGAGTTACCTGGATAAGGTTTTTTCTGGGATTTCACCTTATCCTGATAGACGAATGTCAGGTAACTCCCAGCTCCATGGACTCCAGACTCATTTGAGCATCATTTCACCCATTTCATTCATCGTCCGATATGTCTTAACGTTGGAGGACGTAAATTGCAGGAAAAAAAGAAAATAACGAAGATGTAGTTATGCTACACATTTGAAGTGTCATTTTTGTTCTGAAATGGTTATAACTTGTATAAATTTAGAAGTATCCTACTTATGTACTTTTCTTCTTTGTTAACTGGTTGTTTGTTATCAATGATGCACAACAATTATTTATATTCAATAATAGGTTCTGTATAACTTACACCTGGTTTTGTGTGCATCATTTTGAACTATTATTGTCATTATTATTATGATTGCCACTGTCATCACCATCGCCATTGCCATTGCCACTGCCACTGCCACTGCCACTGCCACTGCCACTGCCACTGCCACTGCCACTGCCACTGTCATTGTCGATAGTGATGATTTTTTCTTTTGCTTTATTGATATCAACAGCATGCTCCATTACATGGTAATATTACATGCTTTATAGTTACATGTCCACTTTTGAATTAGTAATTGTAAACATTATAACAATTTTACATTTAATTTTTTTTTTTTCTAGACACTATGTACATTAAATTGAGTCTATTCTTCTAGCTGATTTTTGAGAGTTCACAATCTGTAATTATTTCACTCTAAATACTTGTCACATTTGTAGAAATGGTGCTTTATGGTTTTAGTTAATTGTAAAATTATAATGAAACCAGAGTAAGTTGATTGTATAGAGTTCACAATTTGTCATTATTACACTCCAAAAATGTCAGTCCATGTCCATGATTTTTATAGAAGTTGCAAATTTTACAAACAACTTCAGGTGACTATTCGCAACATTCTCGTTGGTGGTAGGCCATTTCACTCCATTGTTTGTTACATTTTTTGCCAATTCTAATCTTTGTTTATCAAGTCTTCTGCAATTAAATATTATGTGGTTAACGGTCTGTTCTTCTCCACAAGGACACAATGAGTTATTTATTATTCTAAATCGATAGAGGTATCATTTAATTTTCCATGACCAGTTAACATTGTAGTGAGTTCTGGGGATATTGGAATCTTTTGATGCAACCTGTTTTTCACTAATGCTTATCATCATTGTTTCAGCTAGAAGAATGGACTCAATTTAATGTACATAGTTTCTAGAAAAGAAAATAATTCAATGTAAAATTGTTATGTTTACAATTACTAATTCAAAAGTAGACATGTAACTATAAAGCATGTAGTATTACCATGTAATGAAGCATGCTGCTGATATCATTAGAGCATTATTATTATTATTATTATTATTATTATTATTATTATTATTATTACTATTATTACTATTATTACTATTATTACTATTATTACTATTATTACTATTATTACTATTATTACTATTATTACTATTATTATTATTATTATTATTATTATTATTATTATTACTATTATTATTACTATTATTATTACTATTATTATTACTATTATTATTACTATTATTATTACTATTATTATTACTATTATTATTACTATTATTATTACTATTATTATTATTATTATTATTATTATTATTATTATTATTATTATTATTATTATTATTATTATTATTATTATTATTATTATTATTATTATTATTATTATTATTATTATTATTATTATTATTATTATTATTATTATTATTATTATTATTATTATTATTATTATTATTATTATTATTATTATTATTATTATTATTATTATTATTATTATTATTATTATTATTATTATTATTATTATTATTATTATTATTATTATTATTATTATTATTATTATTATTATTATTATTATTATTATTATTATTATTATTATTATTATTATTATTATTATTATTATTATTATTATTATTATTATTATTATTATTATTATTATTATTATTATTATTATTATTATTATTATTATTATTATTATTATTATTATTATTATTATTATTATTATTATTATTATTATTATTATTATTATTATTATTATTATTATTATTATTATTATTATTATTATTATTATTATTATTATTATTATTATTATTATTATTATTATTATTATTATTATTATTATTATTATTATTATTATTATTATTATTATTATTATTATTATTATTATTATTATTATTATTATTATTATTATTATTATTATTACTATTACTATTATCATCATCATCATCATCATTATTATAATTATTATTATTATTATTATTATTATTATTATTATTATTATTATTATTATTATTATTATTATTATTATTATTATTATTATTATTATTATTATTATTATTATTATTATTATTATTATTATTATTATTATTATTATTATTATTATTATTATTATTATTATTATTATTATTATTATTATTATTATTATTATTATTATTATTATTATTATTATTATTATTATTATTATTATTATATACAAAGGGAAAGGAGAGAGAAATAACCCACAATATTATATGGGATATTAATCTATTGGCCATAATGGCAATGGGCAGAGAGTGAAAAAAGGATGTCAGAATTCCAAGCTGGGTTTAGAAAAGGGAAAAGTACTATCAATAATGTATTGATAATTAAAACAATAATAAATAAATATATAAGCAAGAAAAGGGGCAGACTGTACATTTCTTTTTGTGGATTTTGGAAAAGCATTTGATAGAGAAATGCTATGGTGGAAGCTGCAAAAGAAAGGAGTTAGGAAGAAATTAAATGAGGGGATCAAAAAATATATAAAGGAGTAAAATTTGTAATAAGGGCAGAAAAGAATGTTATTACAGAATTATTGGAACAAAGACAGGGTTGTAAACTCAGTCCTGTATCGTTTCAATCTATTTATTGATGATAGAATAGAGGAAAGCAACAACCACTGCCTGATAATAAGGAATAAAGAAATATCAGGATTATATGCAGGATTATTATTATTATTATTATTATTATTATTATTATTATTATTATTATTATTATTATTATTATTATTATTATTATTATTATTATTATTATTATTATTATTATTATTAATTATTATTATTAATTATTATTAATTATTATTATTAATTATTATTATTAATTATTATTATTATTAATTATTATTATTATTATTATTATTATTATTATTATTATTATTATTATTATTATTATTATTATTATTATTATTATTATTATTATTATTATTATTATTATTATTATTATTATTATTATTATTATTATTATTATATCATAATTATTAATTACCATTTATTAATATTGATGTGTCTAGTACCACTAATTGTATCATTGTAATTATTTGTATCTTATCCATTATAATTGCTTCTGACATGATCTTCAATAACACCAACTGTGTATGTTGTATGATTGAAAATAAATTAAACTAAATATATTACAGAAATGGAGACAAACTTTTGCATAACGTTTTTATTTGAAGACTGTATGGCCACTTAGATAAAAGACAAGTTAGGTGTGGGTCAGAGAGATTTTCTGAAGATAGTGAGTTTAGATGTTTCCACTCAAAGAGTGGATCTAACTGACATCACCATATTAAAACCAATGGCCAAAATTGGAGAGTCAAAAGGTGCTTTTACACTGATAAAGTGTAGTGTTGGCAATTAGAACTTAAGTGCAAGAGTATTCATGTTGGTTCCTCAGGTTTCCTACTTCCATGATATAGATGCTAACGACTTCTTCCTGTTCTCTAACTTATAAATTTGGATCAAATGAGTGAGGATGCTATCAGTGTCATCAATGAATCTGAATATAGCAAAATTTATTTTTCAATTGGAGAATTTTATACACCTCAATGGTATCCTTTGTTCACATTTCATTATTACATCATGTTTTGTTATATAAAAAATGTAGAAAGATATAACTTGACATACTGAGACTTGTATATTCTATGTAAATGTTTAGCCATACAATCATGTCCTGTTAATAAATGGAAGGCTGCAACTTGTTGATTTCCTAGGTAGATGGTATTACTTTGGAATTCTGGGCAAGAACTTCCCATTTTTTTTCCTAGAGATATTGTAAAGTTATTGATTTTGTTGAAATTTGTATATTGATAGAGTGAACATGAAAAATTCATTGCCATGGCCAGAATTTTTCATGTTGACTCTATCTATCAAAAACCTTAGCCTATATATAGCTAGTGTGAAGAAATGATTAATTTCCATCAGTTAACTAAAATTTGTATATTGGGTTTTTTATTAATTGTTTTACTGAATCACATGTTAATTTTCTAGTCTGTTCATATGTTAGAAGGCAGGGTCTCCTAGATAAGTTGTCTGCTGTCTCATTACCATGTATACCACAATGTATACCGGTATACATTGTAATACTATTCTTGTATTCAATTTTATTTAATGATTTATCAAACTGATTATTTTAGTGTACGTATAAATTAATTCTTATCATAAACTACTGACAGGGTTACTGCTTTTGAGTCTGATAAGATGGCATTCGTAAAATTTGTAATATTATGGAGAAGATGTAAGGAATGGTTAATTGCTTCAATTTCTCCATTATAACTTGTACTATATAATAAGGATTTAGAAAAAGAAAAAAGAGAGGATGTTGCTCCTACTCCTTTCTCCTGAAAGTTAAGGATCCATTACTATAATCATGGAGCCAGTCTGGAGTGTGATATCGTGTAAGGATAGTTTCTACTGCTTATGTTCATTGGTCAGTTGTATTCATATTAGATGTTGATATTTCTTATATAAGTTTCATATTATACTCTACTCTACTCATATTGTAGGGTTGGGTTTTATTTGTAAATTTTCTTTTGAGTTGGGTATGTTAAATTTGTTTTTATGTTTATTTGCAACAGATAGAAAACTTTTTTAGGTTTTGAGTGACATACTGATAGTTGATTTTAATACCTACAGCTATTCTAAGAAAAAGACTAAGACTGTTTAATAGAGTGAAATAATTAGAAACTAGCTCGGTAAAGTATGTAGTTCTAAATGTAGATTATAATGAAAAATAAGGTTGAAAGTTTTACCAAACTGCATTGTTCTTTTCTTCTACAGTTCTTCTTGTTCTTTTTTCTTCAATTCTTGTTCTTTTTTCTATAGTTTTCAAACTATACATTTAAATCACATAGCTTTAGCATAAAATGGTCATGTAACACACTTTCTTCTTAAGGAGGATATGTAATATGTTAACACTTTACATATGTTTCCAGATGAAATATTTCCTGTCTTAACCATTTTACAAAAAAGGATAAAGCTATTAGATTTAAGGCAAGATATAAACATCTTTTTTTTTTTTTTTTTCAAAGTACCTGTATTTCAGGAGTTTTCAGGTGGATCTTCTCTGCAAATTGAGAAAGTGTGTGCTGGCTTTCCAAAATGAAGTAATTAGCATTATCTGCATGATAAACACTTGAAATTGCATCCAAAATAGTACAACACAATGCTGATGAGCTTGATTTGAGAAATACTGATTGAAGCACTTGAAATGCCTGGATGTTGCGAACACTTGCTCCTGAAACATAATGTTCAAAGTACTATTACAATAATATTAGAAAATTATCATATTCAAGTAATGAGTGACATTAAAAATACATATTTAATTTTTATAAGCATCAATATAAATATGCAAGACAATTACAAACACCAATAAGAGGTTACAGTTAGGTATTTTTAGGTAAAATACTTAATTTAAATGCTATATATATGTATTTAAATTTAATTTCCTTTAACTGGGTATATCACAGTAAATGAACAAATTAAATGATGCTCAAATGAGCTCAAGGTGCATAGAGCTTAAAATTATGGAAAGTTTACCTTTCTAGAAGTTCCAAAGGCTTTAATGGTCAATACAGTATAGTAATGTCTGATTTCTGAGCTTGTGGGCTATTGTCCAACTGGAAAAACTATTCCCAATCTGTCAATGACAAAGCTGCAGTATCCAAAATATCTGTAAGAGCTTATCTAGTGTGACTCACAATCCACAAGCCCAGTGTTGTAGTTCTGTTTTACAAAGCTTAATTTTCCCTGTACTTTCTATATACGATAGCAGTTCAATAAGTAATGCAACACATTTTATTTCTGAAACATGGGTTGTTTTATTCAGCATTCAAATACACCATGTTATTTCCCAAACTTTTAGCTACACAACATTATTTTTCAACATAATCTCTGTTCAATGCTATGGCTTTATGCCACCTTAAAATGAGGGTCTGTATGCCTGCATGGTACCATTCCACTGGTCGATGTCAGAGCTAACGTCATACTGCATCAATAACTTCATCATCCATGTAGTGCATCACATGGATTGCGTCCTTCATTGGGCCAAAAATGTGGAAATCCGACAGTGTTAGAACACATGTTTCATCACCAGTAACAATGTTTGACAAAAAAATGGTCACCATCAGCCTCATGGCGAGCAAGCAATTCCACACAGATTATTCTCCTTTGCTCTTTATGGTCTTTGGTTAGACTTCGAGGGACCCAGCGAGAACAAACCTTTGAATATCCCAACTGGTGAACAATTGTGACAGCACTACCAACAGAGACGTCAAGTTGAGCACTGAGATGTTTGATTGAGATCCAGCGATCACCTCAAATGAGAGTGTTCGCACGCTCCAATGTTTCAAGAATCAGAGCTGTGTACGGCCGCTCAGCACGCAGGAGATCAGACAGTTTTGCTTGACCTTGTGGCAATGATGACACCTGCTTTGCCCAACGACTCACCATGTTTTTGTCCACTACCTGATCACTGTAGACATTCTGCCAGCACCTATGAATATATGAGATGCTCTGGCTTTCTGCCAAAAGAAACTCAAATCACTGCCCGTTGTTTGGAATGCACCTCTGTTACAGACGCCGTTTTAAAAGCTCTGTATAGTGCTGTCACCTATCGGAAGTCAATGAAATTTTACGAGATGAAGCAGGAATTTTTGAAAATGTTCCATAAGAAATGTCAGGTTTTTCCAACTAAAATTGGCCGAGAAAAAACATGTGTTACATTACTTATTGAACTCCCCTCATATAATGGTTCTGTCCATTCCTCAACCACTGCTGGAGAGTAATACTAACAACACAAGCTGGTCAAATGAGACAATCATATAGTCATTCTCTAAATCATCATAGTTTTAAAATTCTGACTACATGATATTTCATATGGTACATTCACTTCACTGATAATGGCAAAGGAAGTCAGGTTTTTAAGACACAGACTAATGAACAGGTGAACAGGTGGTCTGCACTTCATCTCATCTTGATTGCCTTCATCAGCGGTTGGGAAAGAACTCACCTCTTCCTGAAGGCTGTGGAAGGGTAAAGCCCAACATCTGAAATAAGGAGCCCATGCTGGCCTGACTGGGCCGAAGTTCAATATAACCACACATAGTAAGAGAAGCTACCATCAGAACCAAATTCCTAATTGCCTCCTGTGATTCAGCTGATGTATCCTGCTCTAATCTGAAACAGATAGTAATTTAGATAATAACAATTCAGCTGCAAACACTTAAAAATTTAGCTTACTGCAAGCAGAAGCTAGCTATATTGAAATGATTATAATCTAGAAATGTAGTTGGTTGGTATAATCCATTTGCACGTTGCAGTAAAACAAATATAACGTGTTATTTGATTCAATTTGCAAATTGAAAAGTTATCAGTGATATTCATCTTCTTTTAACAAATACTTAAAATTTCAGAATGATTTCAATAAACTTAGTGGCTGACTCTTCCTTCTAGGTATACATTGACATGCATCACTGCCTTTAATTCATTGATGTCATACGATGAACTATGCTTGCATTGGTTAGTAATGGCATTTAAATCACATGATGAGCATAGCTTGGAAATGTGCCTTGGCAAAAAAAAGACATTTTAACTATCCGATGGCATTCAATAACAACAACAACAACAATAATAATAATAATAATAATAATAATAAATATTTATTTATTTAGCCTATAGACATGAAACAAGTATGTTTCAGGCATCATCCAGTTAAGAATAATTACAAGAATAGTTACAATAAGTTTCAATTCCAAAAGAAAAATACATTGAGGTTTCGTAATTTTAAGTGTTACTACTTTCAATATTATTTACAATATTTACAATTCAACTATTCTATATAAACATTTATTTAAAAGATATCTTCTTAGCTCCCTTTTGAAATTATCTCCATGTTTTTGTTTTAAGGTACTTGGTAATCTATTATATAGCTTCGCACCACTCAAGAGTGGGTCGTGTTCAGTTGTGCTCTTATTTATGCTGGTCTGATATATGTTATTCTTGCCATGTGTGTTGTGGTCATAATATTACAATGTGTTATATGTTATATTAGTAATATATAGTGTAACCTTATATACATATAATGAAATAACAGTAAATAGCTTGAATAGTTATAAATAAAAGCACTGTTAACAGTGAAGCTAATTTCATGTATAAAGACTAAAATTGAGTAATACTTTTTAAAACTTGAAACTTCACTCACGTCCTTTTAAAACCATTGTCAACAAAACTTGAACTTACAACATGGGAAAAAATATTATTAAAAACATTCCACATATTCTAAATTTTGATGTGCTCTCAGTGAGTGGTCTACTGAACTTATGTAAGGAATCTTCCAAGACAGGGAGCCAATTACAAGAGATCCAGACAACAACCAACTGTGATGAGTCGCTAATCAGCTGATGATGAGACTGCAAGTCTCGAAAACGTTCCTGATTTTTAAAAGGACATGAGTGAAGTTGCAAGTTTTAAAAGGTATGACTCAATTTTAGTCTTTATACAGTAAATAGTTTATTTTCTACAAAAGTATTGCAACATGAAGTTTATACCCTAAACCATACACTGCTCTTATACATTTCTTCTGTAATACCAACAATCTATTTAAATTATATACACGGTGCTTCCCCATACTTCAATGCCATATTGTAGGTAAGGATATATTACCCAAAATATGTTATTTTCAATGTAGCGGTATCTAAATATTTTGAGAAGCTCCTCAATAGATATAAACCTGTACTTACTCTTTTACACACATAGTCTATATGTAGATTAAATGAGAGGCTTTTGTCCAAAATTATACCTAGGAAATTAATTTGTTGTACTAGTTCAATGATACTGTTCCCTACTTTTACCACCAAAGGTCTTTCTGAATTCAATCTTCCATACTGAAAATGCAATAATTTTGTTTTATCTGTATTCACTTTTAAATTATGTTCCAGTTATTTAAGTAGGTCATTAAAAGTATCTATAATAGAATTCTCCAAGAGATTCAAGGTTTTGTGCCAATACAGTAAAGCATAGGATACATTTTTGCAGTTTTCATAGTGAGATAAGTCATTATATATAACAGAAATAGAATAAAATAGAATAGAAATACTATTGGCCTGAGTACCGATCCCTGTGGCACGCCATACTTAACTGTATTATATGGTGACATATAACATTTAATTGACCCATTGCTGTTACAAGTTATTATTGTGCATTGTTTTCAATTTGTTAAATAGGATTTTAGTATGTCATGCATTTTGCCCCTTATTCTATAACCTTCTAATTTTTCCAATAATAAATTTAACACTACACTAATGAATGCTTTAGAGAGATCTAAGAATAGTCCTAATGTTTTATTAGCTTTATCTAATTGTGCAGAAATCTCTTGTACAAGATCCCTGATAGCCGTACTTGTAGAGAAATTCTTTCTAAAGCCATGCTGCATTTTAACTAATATGTCATGTTTATCTAGAAGTTAACTAGTCTTGAATTTAAAACTTTTTCAAATACTTTACTAAATACAGAGGTAACAGTTATAGGTCTATAGTTAGCAATATGGTATCTGCCCCCTTTTTTCAGGATATCCATATCTTCCTAGAATATTAATTGACAAAAAGCTCATGATGTTGATTGCAAGCATGCATTGCCCCAAAATGATTCTAAGAGTAGTAAACACTAAATGTTCTAAAGAAGACTTGTCAAGTTATTAAAAGTGAGATATGTTTTATATAAATTATGAGTAGCTGGCATGCTTAATTTTTAAGATTACTCACTCAGACTAGGCAGATGTTCACCATTCCTTCCAAAAGCATCTTCTGAAGCAAAGACCAAAAAGCGCTTTTGGAAGGAATGGTGAACATCTGCCTAGTCTTAGTGAGTAATCTTAAAAATTAAGCATGCCAGCTACTCATAATTTATATACACTAAATGTTCATTTGTTAAAGTAGAAAATAATTCTATGGAAACACATACAATAAGGATATATCATTTGATATAACACATATTAAAGTGAAATATAGTAAGTATGAGTCATGGTCTGGAATAAATGTGCTGGATCTTTGTTATTGTACAGAAAACACTGCAGTGCTTACATGAAAGATTATTGGTATGTATTCAGAAGTTAGACTTATCAGTCATTGCCTTCTCAAAGGTGGTCACTTGCAGTTGTCTTTGATGTTAACAAGGGTTAACTTAACAATTCACTATAAAAGCTTGATGAAATATAACAATGTTAACATTTATTAAAGTTAGTAAATGCTGAGTTAGAGCAAGTTAGAGTGAATGACAAAACCGACAGTCCACCTTTCCACAGCACATCTACTACATGAATCCATTCAAATGATAACAGCAGACAGTCTGCTCTTTCTCTCCAAGATAATGCTAACAATCTGAATACACTATACTTACCTTTCATTATGAAAGATGTTCAAAATGAAGTTCCTCTGCATATACAAACCTAATTAAGACATTACTGAACACTCAATGAAATAGTGAAATATTGAAAACTGTACACTGTATACGAACTTCAAATTGTAACACTCATTGGATTTCTTCAACCTATTTAATATTTTCTACACTGTCAATAGCTTTATTTATTATTTTTTTTTTTTTTTTTTTTTTTAAGAATCAAATATTTTATTTTGCACTTTAAATTCACAATCCTCATAATTTGCTCTTTCATTTCAGATTAGCAGATGTTCTTCATAATCTGTTAAAGGATAAAAGCCAGCCCTATTTATATGATGTCTGTAACACTATCTTCTTTTCCTGAGCAGCTAACTTAGATATAACATCAGTAAAAACATAGTGTTATTTTCAGTTAATTATTAGTTTCTGAATTTTACAAGAACTTACTTAAGCAAGAACTCTGAGAGAAAAAGATATCCTTGACAGGACCTGAAGTCATCCAGTAAGGTCTGTGCTACCTCACTTGAATCCTTAAGGAAGCAAAACACTGCCACAAACATCTCAACAATTTCAAGTGGTGAGAGTTCCTGTACACGCTGCATGTTGTCAATACATAATGCAACACAGCCTTTGTCTGAAATATTAAATCAGATTTTTAGTTTTTCTGCTCAGACTACAAGTATATCTTTAAGAAAAAATTTAGATTTACAACGCTTTTTATAGATAATAAAGGTTAAAGTGACACACATCAAATAACAGAAAAATAAAAGTATGTTAAAACTAACAATTAAATTCCTTTCTTGGAAGTGTTGAAAACAGTGTTGTTATGATAAATTAACTTTAAAGAGAGTCGATTAAAGACACTAGACAACACTTACTTTTAAATTTTTCCGGAACATGTTTCAGAGGCTTTGCCTCTATCATCAGCCGGCTCTCGAGTCGAGAGCCGGCTGATGATAGAGGCAAAGCCTCTGAAACATGTTCCGGAAAAATTTAAAAGTAAGTGTTGTCTAGTGTCTTTAATCGACTCTCTTTAAAGTTAATTTAACAATTAAATGCCTATTAGTCTACACAGACTACATATATACAACTTTTAAATGTTACTGAGAAATGTGATAAAGAATATTCAGCTGCATTCGATTAAAAAGGAATTTATCTACGCTAATACTGTAAGTTGTAGTTAGTTTTTTGATATTTCATAAATCCCAAGTGAAGAGGATCAAAAATTACCTAGAGATGAAACCATTATTGATATTTGCTAGCAGTGTTTACTCAATAGATATACATAGGTCATTCAAAATTTAGTGGCAACACTACCTGCATTTGGCGCTATCAGCGATAAATTATGTAAGTTGATAACAATGAAAAATAAGAGAATCTAATTATACAAATATAGCAATTTGTAACAAAAACTTCACTTATCTTAGGAAAATGATGTTAATTCTTCTATCTAATTGAAATAGATTTCACGACTGCTGTCCGCATCTTCAGTCAAAGAAAATCACAGGAGAAAACAAATCCGTTGTTAAGGAAGTTATTATGTTATGTTTTTTTCTGTTTAAGAACAGAATCAACTGCTGGTATTTCAAAATTCATTACGCAATGTTTATTTTTTAAAATAAATATCTTTTCCCAAACCATTAAATCTATCGGAACATTTAATTGCTTTAATAGTTTAACTTCAGGATTTATATTATGGTTAAATGACCAAAAATGATCTGCTACGGCCGATTTATCAGTTTGTTTATACTTAATGTTACGAAAATGTTCTTTTGTTCTGGTTTCCAAATTAATTTGGAAAATTTTCGTAACATTAAGTATAAACAAACTGATAAATCGGCTGTAGCAGATCATTTTTAGTCATTTAATCATAATATAAATCCTGAAGTTAAATTATTAAAACAAATGTCCCGATAGATTTAATGGTTTGGGAAAAGAATTTTATTTTAAAAGATAAACATCGCCTAATGAATTTTGAAATACCAGAAGTTGATTCTGTTCTTAAGTTTGTTTCGTTTTCAGATTTTGGTAATACTGAAAAAACATAACAGTAACTTCCTTAACAACAAATTTGTGTTCTCCAGTAGTTTTCTTTGACTGAAGACATGGACAGGAGTCGTGAAATCAATTTCAATTAGAAAGAAGAATTAACATCATTTTCCTAAGATAAGTGAAGTTTGTTACAAATTGTTATATTTGTATAATATTCATTGCTTCATTGTAACTAGCTTCATTTTCTACATAATCATTAAGAGCATCTAATATTTGTTAGCTGTGAGTTTGAAGACAATTTTATTTAATAAGATATTTTTATTAATTCCATTGTGTACGGACTATGATACAATGAAGCACAAAATTAATATAATTTTGAGTCGAACTAATACTCAATGCTCCACTTATTGCTAGTATTTACCTAGAACACGTTTCGTTAGGATCTTCCTAACATCATCAGCTGTTGTCGACTAATAGACGTTGGTTCAGGGAACTCCTCGGAGGTGAGAGGTGCGTCTCAGTCGGTATCTTGAAGAACTTGAAATTTGGGTTTTCTTCAAAGGCAGTGTTGAAATTAAACATTAGCCACGTGGGGAAAAAATCTTCATAAAGAAACATGAAAGAAAATTGTTTAATTTCGACACTACCTTTGAAGAAAATCCAAATTTCAAGTTCATCAAGATACCGACAGAGATGCACCTATCACCTCCGAGGAGTTCACTGAACTAATGTCCATTATTCGACAACAGCTGATGATGTTAGGAAGATACTAGCGAAACGTGTTCTAGGTAAATACTAGCAATAAGTGGAACATTGAGTATTAGTTCGACTCAAAATTATAATATTTTTATTAAGTTTAATTATAGGCTGTTATCTTAGTGCTCTAAATATGTTTAGTAAATATGAACAAAAATGCTTCATTAAAATTCAGGTTGCACAAGGTATCAATGCTCGATAATTCTATACAGAATTATTGGAAGCTTGTGGTAGACAGACTTTGCCATATCATACCGTGCCCAGGTGGGCAAATGCATTTCGTAGAGGAAGGGAAAACATTCATAAAAAATGTTGGAGCTGGCAGACCACAATCAGCAAGTGATGATGTGCATTTGAATGCTATTAGAGCACTGTTGGAAGAACATTGTTGTTGGACAGATATGAGTCCATGTGATTTCGACCGTTTTGCAAAAATGAAATTGCCACTTAGAGGAGTTTGTTTTAGAACCAGACAGGCAATTACAGCAGCAGTAGAGCAGTATGTTCGAATATTAGGACAACAAGACATTGTGGTTGGCATACGTCGGCTCCCTGATATGTGGAGGCGAGTTCATGTTGGAGATTACTTCTAAGCACTGTAATAATGTGACTGCTCCAAAAATGTTTTATTTGTTGTTAACTCAAATGCTACCACTAATTATTGAATGACCTAAGTATTATTCAATTTAATTTAATTTTATAAATGGGTACAGCTTTTCCTTGATTTTAGTTCTCTATCAACTAATAACCACTTCAAGATAGTTGAACATCATTGTTTAAAATTCTACAGTAACATATGACTGATTGAAATTGGAACCACAGTTACACTAAATTGGTCATCCTCAAACTAGTAACATATAAATGAAACACTTATCACTTTTGCTATTTTCAATGGTAGCTCTTTATTATACAAAAACAAACTGAAATCAAAACCATCTACTTATAAATATATAACTTGACTTTGCTTGAAGTTTAATGTCATTTAACCTGGG